>CM053791.1:266639167-267239167 GCA_028749045.1 Cupressus sempervirens | reverse complement strand
TCGAACTCGAACCAAACTCAAGATTGGATTAATCAGAATATATAAATCTCCATAGTTTATCTTCACCCGCACACCAAGATCTTTAACCCGAAATGTCCTCAAAGAAAATATATTTGCACTTTGACAAGAGAGACCAAGATCGAATTGCTGCCAAACTCCATAGTCGATTATCTATATCCTTTCTAAGGCAAAAACTGAAACTTTCTCTATTACCCAAATTTGAATGAATCTCTTACATAGCCAACCAGCTTATTTAAAACTAACCCTCCTTTTCTAATAAAAGGATGAGAAACATTTTTTCATCTTCTATCCAAGAAAAGGATAAGAATTCGAAACTGCCTACTACCTATTATTGGAATCTGACAATCATGCAGTAGGCCACATTTTAAATATCCACATTTTTTTTTTCTATCCAAGAAAAGGATAAGAATCCAAAACTGCCTACTACCTATTATTGGAATCTGACAATCATTATCTATGAATTAAAACTATTCTAATTTAAAAAACCTATACCTGGTCCTAGGTGGCTATATCTGGAGAGCTCATCGAACTGCTACTCTAGGTATGCCACCACATGTAGGACATTTATTGAAAACATAAAACATTTCTTATTTTATTTCCCGCTCTGCTACTGCAGCATACTCCCCTGTAGAATGAATCTCAAGTCCTCTTGAGATGATGTGTTGTAGAAATGAATCTCATTCTTCTTTCAAACTTTCCAATTTCTTTGAACTAGGATGAGCATATCTACAAGAAAAACAAAAATAATATCCAACTTCTCCACCTTGTAGCTTTGATTCTTTAATGTTGTAAATGTCACAGAAAATTCTCCAGCATGATTCACTATACATGAAATCTGCATCCCTGCATAAACATTATTAGAAGAAAACATATCATCAGCATTAAGATTATTTGAGTTCTCTTTTTGAATATGAGCTTCCTTATACACCATGTAATGTGCATCATATCTATCTTCATCAATAGTAACCATAAACTTATCTGCTTCTTGACTATCAACCAGTTTCACATCTTGAATCTTAAGAATCGTATTTATCTCTTCTTCCTTTATTAAACATTTATCACATCTTGATCTTCTGTAGTAATCTCACTTTCAAATATCTCTTTCTTATTACAAATTTTCTCAAGAACAATAACAGTATTGCACTCTTTCCTTTCTTCTTCAAGCTGAGTTTCTGTACTACCGCCATGCCTTTTCCATTCTCCCACAATGGCTGCAAATTTTTCCCATAAATCAGATTCTTCTTCAGAACTTGCTATTACACATTCCTTAGCTTCATCTTCATGCCATTCCTCTTGACATTTTTCTTCATTATGCATATTTAAGGCTTCATCAGTTGCCTCCAAAATCTTTTCTATAGGAGTACCTTCCAACATTGTACTCTTCTCTATTTTCAAAGGACATGTTACTGTTCCAACCACAGATTGTTTGCATTTAAATCCAATAGGGCTTGTCTTGTTACTGCTCTCCTCAAGAGATACTTGCTGCACTTCTTGTTGCTACACTTTGTGTTCTTGCTGCACTTCTTTCAACTTAGCTTTATTCTCTTTCAACTTAGCGTCATTCTCCTCAAGTCTCCTTCTCAAATTGTTTATCTCCTCTTCTATCTTGCTTAGCTCTTCTCTTTGTTTTCTCCTTTCTTCTTTCTCTCTTTTCTTCTTTTCCTCTATCTCCTTCTGTTTAGAATCCTTTCTCTGTCGATACCTTCTTAAAAGATACAATAAAGTTGCTTCTTCTTGTCCCATCATTCCTCAGGTAGGTTATTTTCTTCTTATCTAGTCTCCTGGACTTCTTCTCAGACTATTTCTCTTAATCTTTCACAATCACACAAACATATACACAACTACTTTTTCCCAAACCTTTTGCTGAGCTCTGATACCAAAAATGATGCAAAGCCACACCTTGGAAAGCTCAGGAGGAATACTCACTCAACTGAGTTACTTCAGGGGGCACAAAATCAATCAGCCAGGATCAAAATCGAACCAAACTCAAGATTGGATTAATCAGAATATATAAATCTCCATACTTTATCTTCACCCGCACACCAAGATCTTTAACCCGAAATGTCCTCAAAGAAAATATATTTGCACTTTGACAAGAGAGACCAAGATCAAATTGCTGCCAAACTCCATAGTCGATTATCTATATCCTTTCTAAGGCAAAAATTGAAACTTTCTTTATTACCCAAATTCGAATGAATCTCTTACATAGCCAATCGGCTTATTTAAAACTGACCCTCCTTTTCTAATAAAAGGATGAGAAACATTTTTTCGTCTTCTATCCAAGAAAAGGATAAGAATCCAAAACTTCCTACTACCTATTATTGGAATCTAACAATCATGCAGTAGGCCACATTTTAAATATCCACGTTTTTTTTTTTTCTATCCAAGAAAAGGATAAGAATCCAAAACTGCCTACTACCTATTATTGGAATCTGACAATCATTATCTACGAATTAAAACTATTCTATTTTAAAAAACCTATACCTGGTCCTAGGTGGCTATATCTGGAGAGCTCATCAAACTGCTACTCTAGGTATGCCACCACATGTAGGACGTTTATTGAAAACATTAAATTTAAATATTGAAAACATAAAACATTTCTTATTTTATTTCCCGCTCTGCTACTGCAGCACTATTAGCACAAACATCTTCATACAATACATCCATAACGACATCCTCTTCCCAATTTTCCTTCCAATAACGACATTATAACCCCTCATTTGTTTAAGAGCACTTGTAACAATGTTATATGGGTCATAAAGCCTAGTGGGGGCAGTGGGGAAATTTAACTCTCTTAGGAAGGCATCAACTTCCTCAATGGCCTGTTTACCAATTTCAAAATCCCCTACTTTGAAATTTATACACACAAAAGACCCCTTTTTAATGGTTGGCCCTAGATATTCTCTATTCATGGATAACAATTGCTAGAAAATTTCCCCTACACCCACCCTCTCTGGTACATATCTTGGCAAGAAATAAGGGGGTTGGGAACAACCAAAAATTCTAATCACTGTACAGTTTGCTAACAAAAAGGCATTGCCCCAATCATGATCAATTGGTCCCTCATCATCAAAACACAAAGTTGGTCTAACAATCTTCTTGATTAACCTAGGTAATCTTTCCAATTTTGAACCTAACATCCTATGAATAGTTGCAACAAAATCATTATAAAAAGAGAGGGAATTAGAAAAAGAGTAGAACCTTTGCCATAATCTTGTCCATCTTTGAATGGGCAATGCCTCTTCAAAATTGTCCAAACCTTCAATGAAACTGGAATCCACATGACCCACGTTGTAGAAGAGGATGAGATGCATCAGCACCGAGTAATGTAGAAATTTGAAATTGTCAAGATCACCTTGTTGAGCTGTCACCATCTGCTGATGAATACTATCAGCAATGAATGTTCCAAAATCATACCCCACATTAGTATGTGGGTCCTGAATATCTAGAGCTATCACATACAATGCTGGGGAGGCATCCATGGATCCATCTACTCCCAATAGTTTGTTCAATCTAAACACTATTTTTTGAAAGTATGCACACAAATATGACAAGGGTATAAAATCAATAACCATTTTCAAGAATTCTCCTTTCATCTTGTTTTGATTTTCCCTCAGGACATGTCACAACATTGCATGTGTTGTATAGAAATATCTCTGTTTCTCAAATGCTGCTGGCAATTTTTCCAGGTTAATAGGAACTGACATGGGACCCTACAAATCAAATGCTTCAACAAAAGCATTCTTACTTAACGTACAGAGGACGCTCATATCCTTTCTATGAAAGGATCGAGTGGTTGGATTATGCATTTACCAGTGCCTTGATAAGGTCAACATCCACATATACCTCTGGCATTATCAACTTTCCCAGGTTCCTCGTCCATGGTTTTGAGACAGGAACCTTCTGCACCCTATTCTTGTAAAAGTACAAGAATAATTCAGTTCCATTGGTGTACGGTACTTGAGCATCTCTACAGAAGCTATAAGCATCTCTAAACATGTAGACATAAGCACTTTGAGCATTGGAAGATTTAGGGAGAATCTTCAACCATTCTTCTACAAATTTTGCAGACAATGAAACCTTGCTACCCTCTCCAATGCCCTTCTTTACTGATGATTCTGCTTCTGCCATTCTGATCTTACTGCAAATTCTTGAATCATTTTGCTTTGTTAGCTGTAGATACCTAAGAATTCTAGTTTTCTGCAACTTCTTGATGGGCCACGACATTAAATTGTTAAATTCTGATGGCTTTAAAGTTTAAAAGCTTGCACGTGCATGGATATCTATTATCTATCACTACCAGTAGTAACTACTATCTTTATTTCATTTGCCTTAGAATTTCAACTCATCAGCTATTCAGAATTACATAATAGATTTGAAAACCTATTCTTTTGTACTTTCATAGTTTCAAGCTTCAAAAATACATTATCATTGTATAATCTTATGAGTTGCAAAACCCTTCGTTCTATGCTCTATCGCAATCGGTTCAACTTAACCTTGAAATATTTTCGTGAAACTTCAAAACCCTTATTTTTCTTTTCTTGGGCTATCAGAACAGTTAAATCAAATATTCACTTTATCCTTGCGACCCTGCGATAAGCCTTATATCCTCTTCTAATGAGATTTCCCTTCTGTCATAGCTTTAGAACTTAAATGTTTCACATTGCATTGTCGCAGTTGTGAAAATCATTTCCTTCTAACCGGTGTGAAGTGGTGAACACTGCTTCATCTTAACCTTTTGCGACTTTGTAGGATGACATATCTTTCCCCTTTCACCGCTGCAAACATGCGAAAACTACCTAAATTAACATTTCACGGTCTCGCAACCAATAGACTAACTGGCTGCATAAAACCTCTGATGATGCAATCTCCCTTTTTGCGACTGCTGAAAGTCCTTTCCCTTTAACTGCTGCGAACATGCAAAAACTACTTGAATTAACATTTTGCGGTCTCGCAACCAATAGACTAATTGCCTACATAAAACCTCCAATGATGTGATCTCCCTTCTTGTGACTACCGAAAGTCCTTTCTCTTTAACCACTGCAAACATGCGAAAACTACTTGAATTAACATTTCGCGGTCTCGCAACCAACAGACTAACTGCCTGAATAAAACCTTCAATGATGCGATCTGCTTTTCGCGACTTCGTAACATAAAAGCTCAAACTAATGAAACCCTTTGCGAACCTCCGATTCCATCAACTTTGCATATGTTTTTTCTAACCTTGAATACAATGAAATGATTCGCCCAAAAACTTAAAATTTTAATGTGATTATTATTTTTTGTTCGCCAATGTATAATTTTTTTGTGGTTTTAAAATAACACAATTCACCTAGATTTTACACATTGTTTGAGAGACTATGAATGATTTGCCAATGGAGATTATTATTTTTCTTTGTAAACTATTTTTTCCACCACGAAAAATAATTTTTTTTGTCAGGTATTTTACACCTTTCGCCAATTTTTTACACCTTTTCTAAAGGAGGGGTTTCTTAAACTATATCCTGATGGCTTTGTATCTAGTAGAAAAGGCTCTTCAATTGAACATCTCAGAGGAGATAAAGCAATAGGATTCTAAGGAGTTACTGGAACCCCTGTTCAATGCTGATAAAATTGGTGAAAGACCCATTATGAATGTTGCTATTGACAAGAAGGAGGCCAATGATATTAATCATTGAGTGAGGCATGTCATTAGAATGACAAAGGATTGGATCTAGAAACCTTTTCCACTTGATCCAATTCCTAATACTATAATATTCCATGCACATGCTTGCCTAGAACAAGGTTGAGGAAAGAAAGTAATAATTCCTATCTTTGTAGCTCAGTCTCCTATTAGGCTAGAAATAGGGTACTAGCTTGATCACCCAATTGGATATTATCACCCTCTTGAAAGGAAATGAAAGAATAAAAGAAAGAGGACCTCTCCTCAGAGGATTCAAAAAAAATAGACCACTTCCCAGTAGATGGAACAGAGTCTACAAGGGTCCCAAGATATTGGAGCTACCCAAGTCTAGAATGAACCATAGTTGCCTCTTGTTGTGTCTAGCCAACCAAAAGAGGGAGGGATTCTACAAGTCTCCATTCCTCCTATGCAAGATGAGCCAACTTCTCCTTCTACCTGCAAGAAATAGAAGAAAAGAATTAAGATTTAGATGAAGAAAAAGAAAAGGATTAGTAGAAGATTAGTGCCTAATCCATCTATTCTTGAAAGTATTCTGGAGCGAGAGAAAGAGGAGGATGAAGAAGAATCAGAAGAGGAAGAGGAACAATAGCCCCTATAGGGAAGAACTCAGCTAGCTAGAGCCACAGAGTTGTAAAGGAGAAACAGTTCCATATGTACCCCACCATCCACTCAAGTAGAACCTTTAGAGCTTTCTTCTTTGGAAGATAAAGTACAACAATGGGTGGATGAGTAGAGTGAAGAGAGTAATGATGTTTTCTCAATTTCAGATTTTGATTTCATGGCCATAGGTATAGAGTTGATCGAGGATAAGGTCAGGGATACCCCTACAGGTGAACCTAAATAGGAAGATTGGATGCAAATGTAGCCAGATATACAGGGTCTTGATCTTACTCCCCTATCTCCACCATAAGTTACAATGGTAGAACAAAGCTCGGTGACTCCTCCACCTCAGAGTTTAGAGGAAGAGCAAGTTCAAAAGGAACCATCATTAGAGGAGAGATCGAAACAAATGATGACTGATGAAGTTTCAGAGGGACAAATGGTAGAATATTCTCAACCACCTTCCCATGACATCAAGCTTTAGGCTATAGGGTCTACTAAGATTGAGGCTACACAAGGGGAGCCCTCACAATAGGATACAACTCCCAGCAAGAGCAACAAAGGGAAGGAGGTAGTTGAACACACCCCTTTGTCATCAAGAGCTAGGTCTTTGTAGGATGCATCCCTAAATGGATTCGAAAGGAAATAATGAGGATTACTAAGCCTCAATTATGTGCTTTAAAGGAAGACATTTGTGACATTGCAGAGATCTTGAAAAAACTTGAGTCTCTATCACATGAGGTAGCACCATTGGCATTTTTCACCACCATACAGAACTAGGATTTATTTGTACAACTGGCTCTCCTTCCTAAAGGCACAGATGTAGAAGGCCTTAGCCTTAAGGATTATGAGTTAAAGGATGTTATGTTGGGAAGGCCTACATAGGATTCAACATAACAAATGATGACCATGGGAGTCAAAGAGGTCCTCAAGTACATGGAATAAGAGGAGATTGAACTCTAAACACTTTGAAGGCAAGTTGAGATCCTAAAGGGATATCTAGCCAAGGTTGTTGGTCCTCTTGATCCTAAACACCCTCAGCATACTTTGAACACTGCACTTAGAGAAGGGGGAGAAGTACAATTAGACCCATTTTTAAGAGCTTGTTAGGAGTGGCTAGATTTTTTTTAGGAAAAAGGTGTTACAATTATCATAGGGAATTTGAAGTTACTACATGCTACATAGGAGAACATGAATAAGATCATAGAAATTTTCAAGCAGGACTTTAGTATCATGGATGAGGTACATGCCTGGAGTAAGGATTTGCAGATTCAACAAGCCATAAAGTGCCAAAGATATCAAGTTTTGATTGATGTATATATTGAAGAAGAATTAGACATGATTGATGATCAGATAGAGAAAATAGAAAATAGCAATAAAGTAATGGAGACATTACACAAGGAGATCTGTTAGCTCAAGGACCAAGCTCGAGAGTGGATTTTGGAAGCAGAGAGACACTACAATGATGCATGCGTAGATATTTTTGAAGATAAGGAACAAGAAAAGTTGTTACCTGTAGATATAGTAGTGGAAAATTTTAGGAAGATTTTTGTGGAGGTTGTTGATGATGAGGACATCAAACAAGCCTTCAGGATAGAAGAAGCCCTATTAGAGTTGGACACCAAACTCAAAGATTTTGCAAAGACTCGAATTGAAGTGGACAACTATTGACAGAAGGTCAAGGAAAAGTATGAGGCTTTAGATCTTCTGGATGCACCTAAGATTACTAAGATGATAGAGAAATTTAAGGGCAAACATACAAACATATCTTTGGGATGAAGAAGAACAAAACCTAGATGCCAAAATTTCAATTTTGACACTCAATAATTTTTTTTGATTTTGACCCTGTCGAGGTCTGTAGCTTCATAGGTGCGTAGGTCTGTAGGTATGCAGGTCTGCAGCTCCTCAATTCAAAGATGCACTGATAGTAAACTACTAGTTCTAAAAGTAACACTTTTCATGCAATGGGAATGCATTCTAATAGTAGTTTAACTTTTACACACGCTTAGTAAAGGATACCAGCTTCTATTTTTGGCACCTCTAGACACTCCTACTTTGATTGAAGGATTCTCCCTACTTTCTCTCTCATGTTTTCTTTGTTTTGGACATGTAAAGGGTTCATGCATCCAATTAATGAATAAAATATCAATGGAGTCCCTCTAAACACTAGATTAATTGTTAGTCTAGATACATTTAGTTTGTTTTAATGTTTTAAAAGCATTTTATTGCATGAAGATATCTCTCACCCTCAACACAAATTGAGGAGATGATTTCTTATAAATACCCCATTGTAAAATGTTAAAAAGTTCATCATTATTATACAATAAAATTATGCTTTTGGTGCTTACATTTGGAGTGTAGTGATTCTTGCCTGAATGTGTCATTATTTTGTGAATTTTTTTCATGGAATTGTGATTGAGCCAAAGGTTTATTGTGTTGTTTCTGGTTGTGTTATCTTTTAGTTTTGGTGTTTCCTATAGTTTTATGAATTCCATAGACATATCTAGCTTGAGAAGACATCATTGAATTGTGTCTGCATAACCTTTCATCTCACATGAGCACACTTTTCATGGACTTGTGATTTGATGAAAAGTGAAATATCATATGATTGTTAAATTTTCTCACGAAGGATTGCATCAATGAATTCTAGGAAGTGTTGCTCCTATTGTCATTGGTTTCCTACGAATTTCTTCAAAAGTTTAACTTGCAACATGTTGTTTTCTATAGCTTATGTTTGTTTAGGATTTCAATTTCAAGTTATTTGCTTTCAGTTTTGTTATTTGCTTTGCTAACCCCTTGTTAAAATAGGATTTCATTTTAGTTACACTATTAGAATTACATTCATTGAAAAACCAAAAAATACAAAAATATTATTGTTTTGTGTGTGATTTTGACAAAACAAATAGATTTACTTCATTTGAAGATCAAAACAAAACCATCAAAGGCCTCCTTGTGAACAATTACATTTATCTTCAAGTGAGCAGATTTTGGTACGTCAGAAGAGAAATACTGAACCTTGGAGCTGATCCTAAAAGACTAGCTTTTCAAGAGAGAAATTGTGCAATTGAATCTTGCCATTTACCTCGTGTAAAATGACCACCCCATATTAACTTATGACCCCTCTTGACTCATTGGAACCAACCACATGCATCCCTAGTAGCCCTAGGGCCCCTAGGAACATACATTTTTATGAAATGTGTCAAGAGGAGTCATAGGTTAACCTATGACCTCTCTTGATGCATTAGAACCAACCACATGCATCCCTAGGGGTTCTTGGTCCCCTATGGACATACATGTTATTAAATACCTATGAACCCTCTCAACACATTGGAATAAATCAGATGTGTCCAAAGGGGTCCTAGGAAGATACATTGTCATGAAAATGCATGAACCTATGACCCCTTTTAATGCATTGGGCCTCTCATCACATTGGAACCAACCAAATGCATCCTTAGGGGCCATAGGACCTCTAGGAACATACATTTTCATAAAAATTCTTTGAGAGGGGTCATAGGTTAACCTATCACCCCTCTGAATGCATTGGAACCAACGAAATGTGTCCCTAGGGGCCCTAGGGCCCCTAGAGACATAAGTTGTCATGAAATGCATTGATAGGGTTCATAGGTTAACCTATGACCCTTCTCGATGTATGGAATCAACCAAATGCATCCCTAGGGGTCCTAGGGCCCCTAGGGACATATGTTGTCATGAAATGCTTTGAGAGGGGTACCTATGACCCCTCTCAATGCATTAGAACCAACCACATGCATCCCTAGGGGTCATAGGGCCCCTAGGGACATATGTTGTCATGAAATGCATCGAACGGGGTCATAGGTTAACCTATGACCCCTCTTGACATATTGGAGCCAACCAAATGCATCCCTAAACATTATTCGGAGGTAAGTCAAACTATGTTTTTCAAACAATTTAGAGAGAGTCATCCAAGTCTTCATATATCACAAAGGGCTTTTGGATCTTTGAAGCCATTTTATTGTGTGCCACTTAAAATTTGAAATACATGTTGTTGCAATATCATGTCGAATTTTCTATGCACCATGAATTATTATGCTCCATCCATTCTACTTTGCATAGTAAAGAAATGTTGGAGAATTGTGGTGCTAGTGGGCTTCCAAAATCATCAAGAGACTTGCTAGATCAATTTTTATGTCATAGAGTTGATGGTTGTTTCTTTTATAGAAATGCTTGCTTAAATGAGAAGTGTTTAGAATGTGGTGGCTTATCCAAGTTTGACACATGTTTCCACGAGGGGTTTGAACAAGATATTGGAAAGACAATAGTAATAAAAAAGGTATATGAAATGGCGAAATACACATTGAAAAGGGGGTGAGGGCTCTAGATGTGAATTGGTTACAAAAAAAATTAGTGTGGTAAGTTTTATTATAGATTTCAAGAAAAATATTTTCTACAAGTATGCAAGACATAGTCATAGGTCTTAGTGGTTGGATCAACAATTTAGAATGTGTAAGGAGACTTTTCCCATTGGCACTATTATATTAGTTGTTGACTTTGCTGAGAACTACACATTGCAACCTCAAAATGAGACACAATCTCAGTATTACAACTCTATTCAAATTTCTATTTTCATCCACATTACATATAGACATACCCTTGATAGTGCAGAAGATAATCATAAGATTATTAGAGAGTATGGTTTTTATATGAGTGATGATAGATCTTACTCTCATGAGTTTGTGCAACATTGTTTCAAGAATTATTTTTGATTTCTTACAAGAGCATGCAATTATTGTGGATAGACATATTATTTGATTAGATAACTATACAAGACAATTCAAGAATGCTCACATGTTTTATTAGTTGTGTAGGATGCACGTAGAGAGGGGGGTGCCTCATATTTGTAGTTTTTTTGAGTTTGACCATGGGAAAGGGGAACATGATGGAGTAGGGGCATGTGTGAAGAGAGCTCTAGTTAAGGAGAAATTGAAGATTTTAGGAGCAGAGCTTCTTGATGCTCATAGCATTGTTGATTGGTGTAGTTTAGCATTATCACAAGGGGGACTCTTGATTCAGTGGTATGCAAGTTCTTTTGGTTGGTTGAGGAAGGGTCCATAGGTGATAGATCAAATTGTGCTATAGTGAGAGACTCATAAAAAATGCATTCATTTAAGAGCTCTGATTCTGGTACATGGACCATTTGGACACAACAACTAGCTTGGTTTTGTTCTAGTTGTTTTCAATGTGATTGGGATCACTATGAGTTGAGTGAGTGGGTGGACACATGGGCTCCACATTATCTTAGTCCATTTTCTATCATACCCTCTATCAGAAATGATGATATGGAAAGTTCACTTGAGCATAACCATCTATCAGATCTTCTTCAACCAAGACATGTCTTTGCATTGGTTACACTATAGGGGAATGATGAGAAATCTAATTATTGGTTAGCATGTTGTGTAAGAGGTAAAAAAAAGCTTGTACAAATAATCATAGATGATGATTGATTCACATATGCTACTGGTTTAGTGGTTGTTGTTGGAACATGGATGTAGACATACATGCTTAGAAGGAATGGAGTTCTTGCATTTGAAGAGTACCAAAAGCATAAAATAATTCTCATTTATTTGCATCTTAGTATAGAAATAAATGTAAAGTTGTTAAAGCATCAAGGAAGACCAAAAGTAAAAGAACTTTTTACTATTACTAACAATAATCATGAACCCCTATTGGAGACCCTAAAATAGAGAGAGGACCCTACTGGAGCACTCGACTAGGTATATTTACTTCTTATGTTATTTTCTTCATAATGATTCAGTGAACCAATGATTATCTTGTTTAATACAATAAGTTATTAATATTTTTTATGATATTGGAATGTAGGTACATCATGAAGAGTAGACATGCATGAAGATAAAAAGCTAAATAAGGAGCAGAATGAAGAAAAATCTATTCTACTTTTGCCACTATGATTTTTTATAATACTTTTATTGATACTACGATTTCTGACACTAATTTTTGACACAATAATTTTTGTTAGTTGTGTATTGATGTAATAATGATGAAACACTTGATATATTGTAAATGTAAACTTGTTGATTTAATGTAAGAAATAAAGATGATTTTACTTAATGCAATTTATGTGGTGAGACCTAAAAAATGATGATTTTAATACAAATTAACACCAAACTTGCATTGTGCCAAATGCCAAAAACTTGAGAGAGGTAAAAAATAATATTTTTGCTTTTAATACTAACCCTAGTGACAACCTTGTTCCAGCCATGGAGACCCTCCTTTGTCTGTGATCACCCCATATCGATGAGTCTTCAAGTGCTTTAAGTGCATTTTGAGGTCAATCTTTTGAGGGTCATAACTTGGAGTTCATGAGGGCTATTGATGAAACATCCAATTCTATAGGATGGTGATGATGAGGCCTAAAATAACCTATCTCATTTTCAAGAGATCACATTCTATTTGGCTTCAGCACAAAAATCTCGCTCAATACCAAAACTTGCAGTGTGCCTCTATTCATAGGTGCACCATAGTGTAACTTTGAAATCACTGATTTTGGCATCGAATTGTTAGTTCCATTAGCTCTAGATGGGCGGGTGAACCCTAGTGACACCCTTATTCCAACCACAGAGACCATCCATCATCTGTGGCCACCTTGTATCGAGGAGTCTCCAAGGTGCTCTAAGTGCATTTCGAGATTGATTTTTTGAGGGTTGTAACTTAGAGTTCATGAGGGCTATAAATGAAATGTCAAATGTTACAGTATGGTGATGCCAAGGCCTAAAATAACCTATCTCATTTTTGAGAGATTGCATTCCATTTGGATTTGGTACAATGATCTTGCTCAATGCCAAAACTCGTAGTGTGCCTTAGTTCATAGGTGCACCACATCATAATTTTGAAACCGCTGATCTTGGCATCAAATCATTAGTGCCATTAGCTCTAGATAGGTAGGTGAACCATAGTGACACTATTTTTCCAGCCACAAATACCATCCATCATCTGTGGCCACCTTGTACCAAGGAGTCTCCAAGGTGCTCTAAGTACATTTCGATGTTGATCTTCTGAGGGTCATAACTCAGAGCTCATGAGGGCTATTGATGAAACATTTAATGCTACAAGATGGTTATGTTGAGGCCTAAAATAAAATATCTCATTTTTGAGAGATCACATTTTGTTTGGATTCAACACAGCAATCTCGCTCGATGTGAAAACTCGCAGTGTGCCTCAGTTCACAGGTGCACCACATCATAATTTTGAAACCCCTGATCTTGGCATCAAATCATTAGTGCTACTACTATATATGGGTTGGTGAACCCTAGTGACACCCTTGTTCTAGATGCAAAGACCATCCATCATCTGTGGCCACCTTGTACTAAGGAGTCTCCAATGTGCTCTAAGTGTGTTTCGAGGTTGATCTTTCGAGGGTCATAACTCATAGCTCATGAGAGCTATGGATGAAATGTCAAATGCTACATGATAGTGATGCTAAGGCCTAAAATAAACTATCTCATTTTTGAGGGATCACATTCTGTTTGGATTTGGCACAGTGATCTCGCTCGATGCGAAAACTCGTAGTGTGCCTCAATTCATAGGTGCACCATAGCATAACTTTGATACCACTAATCTTGGCATCAAATCATTAATGCTATTAGCTCTAGATGGGTGGGTGAACCTTAGTGACACCATTGTTCTAGCCATAGAGACCATCCATCATTTGTAATCACCCTGTATTGAGGAGTCTCCAAGGTGCTCTAAGTGCATTTCAAGGTTGATCTTCTGAGGGTCGTAACTTAGAGCTCGTGAGGGATATTGATGAAATGTTGAATGCTACAGGATGGTGATGTCAAGGATTAAAATAATCTATCTCATTTTTGAGAGATCACATTCCATTTGGATTTGGCACAGTGATCTTGCTCAATGCCAAAACTCGTAGTGTACCTCAATAAATAGGTGCATCACAACGTAATTTTGAAACCACTGATCTTGGCATCGAATCGTCAGTGCCATTAGCTTTTGATGGGAGGGTGAAACCTAGTGACACACTTTTTTTTGACTATAGAGACCATCCATCATCCATGAACACCTCATACCAAGGAGTCTCCAAGGTGCTCTAAGTGTGTTTTAAGGTTGATCTTCTAAGGGTCGTAACTCAGAGCTTGTGAGGGCTATTAATGAAACATTAATGATATAGGACTATGATGCTAAGGCATAAAATAACCTATCTAATTTTTGGGAGATCACATTTCATTTGGATTCGGCACAATGATCTCGCTTGGTGCCAAAATTTGCAATGTGCCTCATTTCATAGGTGCACCACAATGTAATTTTGAAACTGCTAATGTTGGCATCAAATCATCAGTGCCATTAGCTCTAAATGGGTGGGTTAACCCTAGTGACACCCTTGTTCTAGCCATGGAGACCATCCATCTTCTGTGGCCACCCCATATGGAGGAGATTCCAAGGTGCTCTAAGTGCATTTCGAGGTCAATCTTCTGAGGGTCATAACTCAAAGCTTGTGTGGGATATTGATGAAACATCAAATTCCATAGGACAATAATGTTGAGGCCTATCATAACCTATCTCATTTTTGAAAGATCACGTTCTGTTTGGATTCGGCACAGTGATCTAGCTCAATGCCAAAATACGTAGCGTCCCTCAGTCATAGGTGCACCATAGCGTAACCCTTGTTCTGACTGTGGTGACCATCCATCATCTACAACCACCTCATACTAAGGAGTCTCCAAGGTGCTTCCAGTGCATTTTGAAGTCAATCTTCCAAGGTTCATGAATTGAAGCTCATACAGGCTATAGATAACCCCTTTCCAAGTTTGGTGAACTCATCTAATTAAGAATTTAAAGTTATAGCAAAAATTGCTCAAAATTGCAAAAGTTGCAAAAGTTACAAAATTGTAATTTTGTAACTTTTTCTTGCAAAGTGAAAATGAGTGCAAAGAGTCAATTAGAGGTTTGAGCATGACCATACAAGGTTGGAAATGCCTCTATAAGGTGTGAAATGATAGCATGCATTAATGAAGCTAGTTTTGTTAAGTGGATTAGTATGGGTAATCTTATCAATGTGAGAAATGTATAGATGTTATTCATATAGATATGGTATTGGGGAACCAAGTTAAAAAAGTTTGATCTAATCAAGTCTCTTAAGTTGGGATATTTTGAGGTTATGTTGAAATTGAAAAGTTGTAGTATGAGGATAGTAACAAAGTGAAGGGCTAGTTATCAAAGATCATGAGTCTAGGAATGAGTTTGTGGTTGGGAATAGAATCCATGGTTGAGGAGTGGAGTCCTTAAGTGTGTTGAGATTATATTTGAAGCAAAGAGTTAGTTTCAAGGTTGAAGGTGGAGTTTAAAATCATATTTGGAGCTATGTAAACCTTGTGTAAGAGGTTAACTAGTGTGTTTATGTCATGATAACACTTCAAATTAAACACTGCATCCAAATTTGATAATAAAGATTGTTAAAATGTTATTCACAAATTATTGCATTTGAATCAAATATAAAAAACATTATCAAAATTAATGATATTCCATAAACATGAACAATACACATGATCCAGAATAAATTGAACAATACTAGATACTAAATTAATACATATATCATTGTGCACATAAATGACAAAAATATATATCAAAATACATGTATCCATAGAAAAATTAAACAAATTTATATATCAAAGTTCATGTGTCCATAGACAAATTACACAAGTATATATATCAAAATATATAGATCCATATACAAAATGTGGCTGATCATGCCATTAGAATGTGTATATTATCAATATTTCTATAAACAATGTGGCATATGCCATCTCAAAATGTCTCACGATGCATCCTATGACAACTATACTATCCTAGGCTATTGGTGGATGATCAAAATACAACCTCTTCACTACACTAGGTGGATCAGATGCCTCTTACATAAACTAAAAAAGAAAAATCCAAGGTTAGACTACTAAATTTATATGGTTCTTTGTATCTAACATTGAATTACTCAAATTCATAATGATTTTTTTAAAAATAATTTTTTATACTATTAAAATTTCATAATAAATACCTCTCTCGTCGACCTCCTATGCTAATTAGGAGTTCCCTTGTATGCCACATCATCAAAGATACAAAACTCTCCCGTCCAACCTTGTGTGCACTAGGAGTTTCCTATGAGATACAAAATAGTATTTGTTAATATCACAAAAATTGGCTTTGAATTTATTTATGAAGATAAGGAAAATAAAAAATAAATGATACTTATACATACAATGGGGCTCTTAGTGTGAATAAAAATGCCTGAGCGTTTACGATGCAAAATTTGCATGGGCTCATCGCTAGTAGCCATGCCATATACAATAAAGAATGCAATTCAATTTCATTACCACAAACATTTTACAAGAATGCATTGATATTTAATCAAATAGAAAGCAACTAATTACCTTTCCTTTGTCAATTGGTCCTAGCTCATCCCCCGCACTTTGTCCCCCAGGGATAGGTGGTACCTACAAGATAAAATAAATATTAGAAATCATATATGCTACAATAACAAATAGAAAAAACAATGAGAACACAACATAATGTATCGTAGATGTCTCAAGGCCAAATGAAATAGCCAAGAGCATGACATCATCAACTTATCTCAACTCCTCAATCATCAACTAAACATTAATGAAGATCACATACATGTATAAGTCAATATGGCCTAAAAATTAAAATTACTCTATTATAAAAGTTAACTTTAAATTTCATATTTCATAATAAGAAAATATATACACATACTGACACAGAAGGAGTCCATGCCTTTGCATGCCCCTTCTCTCTCTCATATTAGGGTCTACAACCTCTACACATGTGTCTGGTGTATCCTCATCTAATACAAACTGATACTCAAGAAGATCACCTATGGGACCTAGACAAATATTCTTGCATGTAATGCAAGCATGAGGCACACAAACATGTGATGAGCTAGCCAATGATGAACTCGTGCCAACATCATCAACATGGGGAGGTAGGATTGACCCAACCTAAGATATCAATAGGCTACTCAGTCTATGGATGGCTCTAAAGGTTTGAGAGCTACCGTCTATGATAATATCAAGATGCTGAACTTGAGGAGGGGGAGAGACATTAGTAGTGGGGACAAATGTGCCCACTTTCTTCTACTGGGAAGCGGGTCTATCTTGAGGAGCTCCTAGTCCTACATGCATGTTGGGCTTCATGCTCCAATAGTTCACCTTGAGTTTCAATACAAATTTTGCATACAATTTCCTAAGGAAATAAAATGGCACCTCTAAATTTCTATGTGGAGGGATGTCAAAAACCATCCAACAATGATCCCAAAAGTTCACACGTATAACATCATTTGTGCACCATTTAATTGATAGTTTGGGATTTTTGTGCTCAACTATAAACCAGTTTTTGGGTTCACAAAAAGGACAACCAAATCATATTTACTTATATTGAGGGCCACAACCTCATCATTGTCTAACCCATCATCAAATATCTCATGCATTTTGTCACACCAAAAAAGAGTGACATTTTGTTCCTTGGTAAGTGTTTCAATGTTATCCACTATGGTGTTTAACATGGATAACATAGGAGCCATTGCAGGTACAGTATTATATGTTGTTTGTAAAGCCCTCAATTTAGCGAGATTTTCAAATATCAAATCCTTGATTTAAGAAGGTTTTTGCAAGGTTAAAGGATCATTTGGTGGATGATTTTGCAAGGGCACTAGATCATTTGGTGGGGGGTTATGAGGAACAATATTCCTTGCCTTAGTATCATCATTTTGGTCAGCCATACCTATTAATTTGCAAAACATAATTTATATTAAAAATAACCTAAATTTTAACAATTTCTATTAGAAAACCTAAATTCTAACAAATTCAACTAAAACTCAAAAATTTATAATAAAGTTTGATAAATTTATACTAAAATTGATTAAAAACATTAAAAAAATACCTATTATCATGTATCCAATTACAAAATAGATATTTGAGCTCAAAAAATGCTATATCATTGTCAAAACAACAACCCTGAAGTTGTGTTTTTTTAAAATAATAGTACAATTATTGGGTATTTGATTTTATATATCAGATATCCAATAATATCAAGCATTTGATATCAAATCGGATACCCAATAAGGGTTGGGGGCCTACTTTCCAAGTTTGGTATTAGGATAGGTGAAAAAAAGTCAGAGAAAATTTTGAAATGCTTTTAGATGTTTTCAAACTCTATTTTTTTCACATCGCCACTTTTTTATACACCATGATCTTACACATACCCTTCAACAACACATTTGACACAATGATTTACATGGAAACCTAATTTGGGAAAAACCACTAGTAACATGCCACCCTTTTTCACTCTTCTAAAGTGATGCCTAGTGAAAGGCCAACCCTATTAAAGGTTACAATACACACTATTAAATGTGACCTTGTTAAAATATTTCAATCACTATATTAGAAGTGAGCTTTGTTAGAGGACTTTAGACCATTCTCTTGGAATGTCACCTGGTTAAAGGATTTACAAATGATTATTAGATCAACCTTAATCCAAAAGATTTACCATAGACTAATATAATTATTAGAGAGTAACAAGAAGACTTGATCTGATAACAACTTACAACTCCATTTGCAGATTACAGATCTTTGTTTTAGTCCTCCATTTTGCTTGGCCTTCACACATTGCAGCTTTGATAGCTTGTTCACCGTTCGAGCATTCATACTATTAAGCCTTCTTTCTTAACATACCAATACAGACTCTTTTCTTAAGTTAGTTGATGAAGCAAAACCATTGACTCCTTGTCTTCCTTAGGTTCTTGCATATGACAACCCTTGCTTCTAACTTTTCTTAAGTTAGTTGATGAAGCAAAACCCTTGACTCCTTGTCTTCCTTAGGTTCTTGCATATGACAACCCTTGCTTCTAACTTTTCTTAAGTTAGTTGATGAAGCAAAACCCTTGACTCCTTGTCTTCCTTAGGTTCTTGCATATGACAACCCTTGCTTCTAACTAGCCATTCTTATAAATAGGAAATTAAGATCATTTGCCACTCATTCTCTATCCTCCAATTTACAGTTAGGATAGATTAGGTAGGATACAATGAATCTATCCCATATTTCATATCTCTTCTAGAAAATTCTCCTTCAATTCTCTTTGAATTCACCTCAAAATGGTATACTTTAAATTCTTTGCCATTAGTTCATCAATCTTATCTTCCACCTGGTTTACACAATCTAAGAAAATAAACTTGTCAACTCAAATCCATCGAATTCACAATCTTTCAAATAATGTAGCCACTCGACATTAACTTGCTTCTGATGCTTGACACATAGTATCTTGCTTGACATCCTTTGTAAAATCACTCAGGATAAACTAAAGTTTACTGGTTCTTGACATCAACTAAACTTTACTCAACATCCACTATTTTTCTTGGCATACACTAGAATAGACTTTTACTTAGCTCCAACTAATTTTTTTCTTGGCTTGCACTAACTTTGCTTGACACCTATTGTCCACTCGATTAGGCTTGGTAGAAAAAAATTGTTTAATTTGTTCTTCTATACTTGCTTAGTGTAACCAACCTTTGTAACCTTAAGTAGATTATCAATACATCATGTTATCACTATCTTAATTGATTCTTGTACTCCTTTACATATCATAACTCAACCTTTCCTCTAGGTGCTATTGTTACATCTTTTGATTAAATCCTCTTCATCAATCAAATAAGTGATAGTACTTAAATTATATAAGCAGTTGTCTTACTAGCAAATAATTAGTTTGACATTAGTGACAAAACAATGATTGAAACATATTAATTGCACTTGTATCAATTTGTTCTTAACAATCTCTTTCTTCAATAGAATCATCATTCTTAGATAGTTTATATCATATATCCATAGGTATGCTAACTGGTCTTGAATCTTCCATTTCAAAAGTTTTATTATTGGCAAATATGACTAAGTAGATGAGGTAGTGTTGTCATTTATGGCAACATAAATATTTTTGTATTTCATTATGGAATCAGTGTTAGAAAATTTTCTAATTATTGATAGTTTGTAGTAGCATAGAGATAATTTGTGTGTGTACAAATGAAAAAGTATGAGCTAGGATAGTCACAACTAAGGAATGATTGATGAAAATGTCATGATGATGCATGCTAATGCCTAGGTCTGTATAGACAATATGACATTAGTTACAGAGGAATTACCAGTAGAGGTAATTAATAGAGAAAAACATAACATACTAGTATAACTATTTGTATAGCTTAAGAAATTATTTTGTTATCAAAATAATTACTTAACCTATCATAAGATAGAGTTTCCATTGCACTAAAAGATCAACCTTCAATGCCTGATACAACCACTAGAGTTATAGAAAATAGGAGGTGGTTAAGCCATATCACGAATCCCAAAGGGGAATGTTGGTAGTCCAACAATCCCCCCTTCACATTACTTGAGGAGATTCAAACTGTAACACCCCGCTCGGGAACCCAAGAGAAATAAACCTAACATGTTACAATGTTTACTAAACTATTTTAAAAAAAAAGTTTAAACAACATCAAGATAACATTACTGTAGAAGCAACATGAACATACACATTAAATACACATTTGCAATTACAGATATAGTTTCAATTCCTCAAGGGTTCCTTTACGTTGAGTCACATTTAATAATTTTAAATTAATTAGTTTAAGTTCCAAGTACAATGTCTCAAGATCATAAAGAAATAACAGATACATAATCGCATAAGCAAATGCATAAGTATAAACAATACAATGAAAGTACATTCAATTAATAACATCCACTGCTTATGTTGCAGGGTATGTGAAAATAGATACAATACATCAGAATACATGATAAAATATATACATCATCAGAAAAGAAGTCTCTGAGATAAGAAATAAGAATGATAAAGGTACATCTTCTGCAACAAACATCCAACAGCTAGCAATGTGAAGGGGGACCCAAATGGTAAGAAGACACTACCTCCCGACCGTGTGGTTACCTAGTCAGGCTTCCACTCCCACCGTGCAGGGAAGATAATGAACGATCCTCATACGACAAATCAAACATAAAACATTCCTAGGTAAGGTACCCCTAATAGCCAAAACTACCTCAAAGGTAACACATGCTATTCAAGAAGATAAAATAATCCAAAGAGAAAGAACACTCAATCCAATACCGACACCTCATAATCAAACATCAATCACAAACCAAGTATAAACCAAATACCAAAATCACAAGATAAAGTCAACAAAAGATAATCACCTCAAGTCAAAAGCCACATGTCAAAAGTACATCATCCATGAATCACCAATCTTCATCAATGAAAGTAAATAACCATAATAAACATATCTGACAATAAATACACCACCAGAGGTACACATAGTCTACAGAGGAGACTCAGGCTACATACTAGGGAGTGTCATCACATGGCTGCTTGAGTTACCCTGGACTGATCTCTTAAAAGACCCCGGACCCTCAAGTGTTGAGTTACCCTGGACTGGTTACTCTGAACCCTGGACCCTCAACATCACACATATGGAAACCAAAAAGCCCTCTCAAGAAGATGAGGCACTCATCCCATTCCATCCTTAGTCTATACAAGCACTCAAAGCATGGGTGGGTCAAATATCTCTAACTTATCTTTTTAGTGTATTCCCCCCCCCCCCCCCCTAAATTTTAATTACTAGATTATCACTTATTACATAACTTGCATTAGATTACCCTGGTACTGACCACTTTGGGTCCCAGACCCCTATGCAAGCCACTCCCAAGTCATGTACCTAGACAACCTCTCCTAAGCACATAAATCCATAGTTGTGTCCCATACCACAACACTCATAAAGATCAAACTCGGTTCCTTAACAGGCAACCTGATAACAAGATGGTTCTCCCATCCAAGTACACATAATTTCTCCACAAGATAAACCTCATAAATATAATCTCCAATATGAATCACAAAACACATCACAACATCTAGTCCCATAAATAGTATACAAGAAATCTGACAAAGCCTCTGGTGTACATCCTAGACTGGTCAAACTAGGTCAACTCCAAAATCCACAAGATAAATCCCCTTTCTTTTAAAATAACAATTACCAGTTCAGAAATTAATTAAATAATTAATAATAAAATTAATTAATTAATTAATATTTAACAAAACTATTTAATAAAAATTATTAATAATTAATTAAAATAAACTATTTAAATTTCATTAACTATTAATTAAATTAACAATTATTAAAAAAACATTATTAACAATTTAAATTTAATACATATAATTTAATATAAATATTATTTATTATAATAAAACAAAATTAATAATAAAATCTAATAATAAACATAAAAAAAAACAATCTAATTTTAATGCGAATTGTTTTTAAAACAATCGCATGCCTTTGAAAAGGCTGCTGCCGGCGGCAGGCCTGCTGACGCAGGGCCTGCGACAGCTCACCTGTGCAGTACCTGCATCAGCAGGGACAGCCGGCGGCCATACGCCAGGGGGGAAGTGGGGAAGGTCATGGCCCCCACTTCCCAATTCAAAATTATATATATTTTTAATAATTTTTATTTATTAATTTTAACAAAAAACAAAAAACATTATTAATTTCAATGTTAATCTGATAGAGAAAATTCGAGCAACTAATCAAATTTTCTTTTATTTTTTTATATCCTTTTTAATTTCAAGACACACCCAAATTAAATACGATAAGTTCTTTAATCTACAGAACTAATTTCATTTCCTCCTTAAATTTTCTTCTATAAAATAATGAGACTAATTTTCAATCAGTCAGGAAACAAACATGATGACATATATAATTCCAACCACCCAATCAAACACGTAGCAAACATATATTTTCCAATTGACAATGCATTCATAGGATTTCAAACCCTACCTCGCACTGATGCTAAACTCTGACAGCTAGATGAAAATTCCTACGCAAGTGAAATCCTTCAAGCTACGAAAATTTCCTTTCTTTTCCAAACCTTCCGAGTTGCTCTCCCAAAACCTGTGTGTGCCCTGAAAACCTGTGTGTAATAATCAACCCAAAACCCTCTAATATAGAATCTAATTACCTTTTAGGGTTTCTATCACCACTAGTCTAAAATTATAATTATTTTATTTAATTAATTCATTCATGCACAATTAATTTTCTTTTTAATTAAGATATTCTTTTATTATTCCTTTCATGCACGTTAAGTGAATTATTAAATTACTTTATTTAATTTTCCACTTGACTTCACTTTAAATTAATTTATTAACTTTTAAAAACTCATGCGCACTATATTAAAATATCTTAACCATGTGCACATATTTTATCTTTTAATTAATTTCTTATATTTTAAACTCATTCATGCGAACTTAGATCTTTTTCATAATTTAATATCTTTCTCCTTTTAATATATTTTTGAATGTTTAATTTGATAAATATTTATTAACTTAAATAACAATAATATTTAGCATTTATTTAAAAATGAACTCTAAATATATTATTATTAAATTAAATAAATATTATCACATTCTAAATTTAATCTTATAGCTTTTATCTTCAATTCAATTCTTTATATTTAATTAATTTCTCAATTAATTAAATATAATTAAATATTAAAACGTCATAATAATCTTCATTAAATTAAATCATTAATTTAATCTTTTAATTAGACTCAATTAACAAAAAATTCACCAAAGACTCACAAAACAACATACGCACAAAATACTCACGGGTTTAAAAAGGGTAGACAGTCTATTACAAGTCCTCCTTGCAGGACAAGTATTTTAGGCTATGGCTAGGATTGGACCTAATCATTATCTTCCCATTCTCACCATTTGAGTATTTGTAATAGGGCACACTCATCCTGGCAATTTAGGGAAGTCGATGCCTGGTACCTGCATCCTGCATAAAAGACGAGCATGTACATGTATATAATATATCTAAACTAAACAGACAATGGCGGGGAGTGGTTCATCGTGTAGATCCCGACTAGCAGGTGACTACAACTCCCTCCCCTAACCACATCAAACACGTCAGACATAAAGATAAAATAAAAAAGCACACCATACACATGCAAGTATGGGGTAAGTATAAAAATCACAAATCTAAGATCAAATGCATACATATAATAATGCATCTCTATCAATACAACATAATCATCATTAAAGACATCATGTTAACATTTTTATGAAAGAAACCACATTTTCTAACTAGGAATCATTAAAATATCATTAACAACACATGAATGAAATCAACTAAGTAACAATAAATGATACATTTGTGATCAAATTCATGAAATAATATCATAATATTACAAATCTAGTATCTCTAAAACTAATCAATGCATAAAATCAACCCAAAGCAAATTGACAATGATAACAGAAATGCGAACTCGGGGCAGGCACTACACAAACCTATGACCAAGGTCTGATACCACTTGTTATAAGCTAGAGTTGTCATTGCATCAAAATATCAACCTATCAATGCTCAATGCAACCACTAGACTTATAGAACATAGGTGGCAGTTAACCTACATTATGAATCGTGAAGGGGAACAGTGGCAGCTAGTCCAACACAACCATGCTAGGCCGACATCCTAGATGTTAACCCCAAAGTCATTTTCTAATTATCCAAGTGTGTAGAAGTTGTAAGGTTGACTGATCAAGATTTTTATTAGATTGCAAGGTATAAGTAATGATCATATCTTATGTAGCTAATGAAAAGTGTACAATTTATGTAAACTATTGTGAAGGAAGTTTATATGACATGTGAGCTTTGTATGATGAGAGATTTGGTGTATGATTAGAGAATTCAAAAAGTATAGTAGTGAGACAATATTATATGTATATATATTCTTGTGAAGAAACTTATTTTTAGATTGCATGTTAGGGCATTGGGCTCTTCTTGCATACATTGTAATTGTTCCACCAACTCCTACTATGTTTGATGCTTTTAATAGGGTCTAGTCCTCTAACAAGGACTGAGATAGTATATGTACTTGATAGACTCCTAATAGGGTCAATATCCTTAACATGATTTTTTTGTTTAGTGGATCATCTTGTGGGTATCATCCCCACCAGGGTTTTACGTTGGCTAGGGTTTCCCTAGTTAACAAATAATAATTTTATGAGTTCTCTATGTATATGGTTTTATTTACTTTTTAGCATTGTTGGTTTACTTTCTTATGCAAGTTACAAAGTAAATAACAATATCCACTTGTGGGATAAAGTATGTAGAATATTGATTCACCCCCTCTCAATATTATCTATTTCTAATAATTGGTATAAGATCACAATTACTCAGAAGAGCCTTAACTTCTTAAGTAAAAACCCTATGGATATGGAACAATTACAGAGAAACCATGAAGAAGCTCTTGAGCAAATTGATTTTGTTACTGAAGAAAGAGACAACCTAAGAGATGGGTGTGAGGATGCAAAAGATTGCATTGGAAAACTGAAAGATAAGGTTGATGATCTAAGAACGAGAAAGGAATCAAAAGAGCATACTAGTGACAATGATGAAGTAGGAACCCTCAAGAAAGAATATGAGATCTTGGAACATGAGTTGAAAATTTTTGAACTTAAGTTAAGTCTTAAGAAAGATGATAAAAAAATTAAACCAAATATAAAATCTAAAAATCTAGACCTAAGATCCCAATTGAGTCAAGTAACATTTGAGTAAGATTCTATTAAGATAGAGCTAGAAGAATTAGAAGAGTGCAAAAATTATTGTGAAAGGAGAATTGACACAAGCTAAACATTAGTTAGAGAAGCTTTATTCTAGTAGTGAGAAAATTGATGAATAATTAATTTACCAAAGATCTTCTTATGATAAAACATGCCTTGGTTATCTTATTGGAGCAATGTTAGCTAATAAAACTAAAGTTAGGAAAACACTTGATCCAGCTGTTGAGTCCCCTAAGGAAACTGATCTGAGAAAGATTGGATCAAGCATAACTACTAATGTACCTAAAGTGTTTTAGGAGTAGACCAAATAGATTATGTTACAAAAAATAACATGGTGAAATATGCTACAAGAACAAACAAAGATGAAACAATACTACATAATCATGCGATAGGAAGACATAACTAGATGATGCTACAGTAAGTGTAGAAACTATGAAGGAAGTTGAGGTCATGTTTTAGTGTTTTTTAAATTTTGATGTTTGTAATAAAGTCCTACAATGTGGTGGCAAAAATTGAATAGTGATTCTATAATCTCTCCAATTATAGCAACTTAGGGAAAAGTTAATTTCATTTTAGGTTGAGTCAGTTTTCTTTTAGTGTGTTTGTGTATGTTTGAAATAATGAAGCCAACTAAGAATTCAATGGCTACAGGAAGATCCAAGAAATTGGAAGAGTTGGGAGCACATTCCAATTTCTGATGGATCCTTCATGATTTGAAAAAAATGGTTTTTGAATTCTTGTTTTATGTTGCCATTTCATCTTCCTAGTCACAAAGATGGGAAAGTATTGAAATAGGTAGATTATGTAACTGAATGGGATCGGATACAATAGAAGTGAATAGAAAAGGTTTTTTGAGTTTTTTTTTTCTAATTTGGTGGATCTTTGAGTGTAATGTGAGCTTTTCCTTATTTTATTTTCTAAATCAAAAAATTGAATTTTAGATTTCGCACATGACATATTCATGGTTAACAAAATAATTGTCTGGTTTCAAATTCAACAAAGGTTTTCTGATTTGGAATTTGTTATGGGAAAACTAATTATCTAAGTTGTTGAGTGTAAATTTATGTTAATTTGAGAGTCATGATAGTAGATGGGAGTGTTTTAGATTCTCTATGACCTATTTTTTTGGGATCATGGAGGAGTTATGTATTATATGATTTTATTTTCATTTGTTTTTATTGTTTTAGTTATTTTAACCAATATCCGTGCGGAAGAAAACATGTGAATACAATGAATATCTTTGTGTATTTATTGAAATTTTAAAATAGCATAACTGATATGTGATGATGGTAAAATTTGGTTTTAACAATGAAGTTGTAGATTTTATTAATAATAAAGAATACCATGATTGATGGTTGGTCTGTGATTGTGTTCTAAAACCATGTATGCAAAAAGGTGGTGTAGGTTTTGAATGTAGATTAATGTTACTAGGTCATTAGTTTGTATCTAATTGTTTCCAATTTTAGATTCAAATTTGATTAATACTATCAATGTATTTTAATTTCAATAAGGAAGAGTTTCATCGGTTTACATTAAGACTACATAGGAAAATCTAATGTTGCTACATGAGGTTAAAGAAGTTCTTATCACATATCAGACCATTAGTTGGTACTAAGAGAATCAATTGGATATCAATTTGAGTTAAGTTGAATAATCGATCATGAAGGTGTGTGAACCCATTGATACAGACTTAGTTGAGTGATTCATTTCCTCCTAAGTTTACCAAGGTGAGGCTTGACATCATTTTTGGTATCAGAGAAAAGAGTCCTTAGATTATGTGAAGTTGCATGTTGTATATACCTGATCAAGATTCCTTAGTAGGGTCAAGCAAGATGGTGACCAATGAAAAGTTAGCTAAAAAGGTTGAGGAGCAAGAAGAGCTCTATTAGAAATAGAATAGAGAAGTGAAGGGGACATTAGAAGAATTAGCAAATAAGTTGGAACAAATGAAAATTGTGGTTAAGAAGAAAGAAATGAAAGAAGAAGAGGAGGAGGAAAAAGTCCTAGATGATGAAGAGGATGAGGTATATTAAACCAAGAGGCCATTTATTAATGCTTTGAATGATTTGGGAGGAAGATCCACTAAGTTACCTATATTTATAGGAAAGATGAATATTGAAGTAGTTTTGGAATGGATTAAAGATTTAGATAATTACTTTGAATGTGAGAAGATTTCATAATCACAATAAGTCAATTTGGCTAAGTCTAGGATGAAGGGAGCAACCCTTACATGGTGGAATTTTCTACAAGAAGAAAGAGCAAAGGAAGACAAGAAAAAAAAATCTTCCTAAAGAATATGAAGTACTTTTACACTAGAAGAGGCAAAGTCTCAAGAAAAGAGATGGATATCTACATTTATAGTAAGGAATTCCAAAAATTGAGTCTAAGATCAAAATTGGCAAAACCTAAGAGTGTCAAGGTAGAAAGATATCTAAATGGTCTAAGAATGAACATATGAGAGGAGTTACAACTGTTGAGTCCCAACATAGTAGCTAAGTGTTACCAATTAGATTTTAAAGTGAAAGAGAAGATTAAGAGAAGACAAGAGAATAGAAACATGAGTAAAAGATGACATCCATTCAGAGGAAGAGGCATATTTAGAGGAAGAAGCCCAAAATTTCAGCCACAACTAGAGATGTACAATGAAATAACTAGGTTTGATAATTTTAGAGGAAGTTTCAAAGGTAGAAGACCCAATTTTAGAGGAAGATCACTATGACGAATGAATGGAAGAATAAGATGTTATAATTGTAAACAAGAAGGTCACATGACACACAAATATCTAGCAAAGAAAACCTCTAGTACTCATGGAGAGAGGGGAATACACCTTGCACAAGAGGCTAATTCACAAAATGATTTATAAACTTATGGTTATAAAGAAAGAGGAGAGTCCATTATGATGAGAAGAACACTTATGAAGATGCCTATAAAAGTAGAACCACCATAGAGGAAATATATTTTCAGAACTACTTGTAAGTTTGGAGAAAAAGTTTACAAGGTATCGATAGATTCTGGTTCCACAAATTGTTTTTGTATCTCTTGACATAGTAGAGAAGTTAATATTACCAAGTACACCTCATTCGCATCCTTATAAAATGTCTTGGCTGAATAAAGGACAATAAAATATAGTGGAAGAACAAGCTTGGGATGAATTTTAGATTGGAGCATAGAAGGATAGATTTTTGTTTGACATTGTTAATATGGATGCATGTCACCTACTTTTTGGTAGGCCATAGCAATACAATCTCAAGGCATAGCATGATGGAGTAAATAACACATACAACAGTACAAATAATGGAAAGGTGATTGAACTAATACCTCTAAACAAACCAAGCCAAGAAGAAGCAAAAGCTATAGAAGCTAAGATCACGGTAATGGGTAAGAAAGAATTTCTAAAGGAAGTTAAAGGAAAGAAGTATCCAATCTTTGCATTGATTCCTATACTAAAAGATAAATTATAGAAGAATGCCGAAAATGAGATTGAGGAACAAAAATCAAAAATGGAAAATTCAAACTTGAAGGTGGAAGTGGTATAAAAGAAGACACAAAAGGTAGTGGAAGAAGTTAAACCAATTATGGACAAGTACAATGAAATTTTTAGATGATGGAATGCCAAGAAGTCTACCACCTATGTGAGAAATCATTCATTACATTAATCTCATACCTGGTTCAACATTACCCAGCAAGGTTGCATACAAGCTAACACCACAACAAAAGGAAGAAATGACAAAGCAAATTGAAGAATTACTTGAAGCTAGTTTTATTGGAAAGAGTCTAAGCCTAGGTGTAGTATCTATAGTCCTAACACCTAAGAAAGAGGGAACATGGAGACTTTGGATAGATTCAAGAGTACTAAACAAAATCACCACAAGGTAAAGATTTCCAGTCCCTAGGATAGAAGATTTACTTGATTCTTTGGGTAAAGAAATATACTTTTCAAAAATTGATTTAAAACATGGATACCATAAAATAAGAATTAGGCTAGGAGATGAATGGAAAACAACATTCAAAAAAAATGCGGGATTATATGAATGGAAGGTAATGCCATTTGGATTATCTAACACTCCTAGTATATTTATGAGACTCATGAACGAAGTTCTCAAAGATTTTGTAGGAAATTTCGTGTGAGTATATTTAGATTATATTTAATTTTTAGAAGCACAAAGGAGGAGAATTTGAAGCATCTAGACTTGGTGTTAGGGTGACTACAATAAGAAAAGTTAATGATTAATTTGGAGAAATGCAGTTTCATGCAAGAAGAACTAGCATACCTTGGATTTTTAATCTCAAAAGGAACACTCTTGATAAGGTAAGTGCAATTATTTCATGACCTATTCCTAAGACTATTACAATAGTTAGAAGCTTTCATGGTCTAGCCACTTTCTACAAAAAGTTTATTTGTTTGGACAACATAAGCTAATGAAGCCTTTGAACTTCTTAAGAAGAAAGTATCTCAACAACTAATCCTCACATTTCCTAATTTTAGTAAAGTCTTTCAAATAGAATGTGATGCAAGAAACATAGGAATAGGATGTGTACTTAATCAAGAGGGTAAACCTATAGCCTTCTTTAGTGATAAACTCAATGCAACTAAACAAAAATATTCTTCATATGATTTGGAGATGTATGCCCTTTTCCAATCCCTTAAGAAATAGAGACACTTTTTGCTACCTAATTAATTCATTGTGTACACAAGTAACCAGGCCTTTAGTTTCATAAACAATCAAGAGAAACTAAATCATAGACATATGAAATGGGTGGAGATGTTACAAGATTTTACTTTTTCTATAAAGCAAAAAAAGAGAGTTGGAAATAAGGTTGTTGAGGCTTTAAGTAGAAGAACTTTGACTACATCACAAATTCAGTTGCAAACTATAGGAATTTCAAATTTGAAAGATATTTATGGTAATGATGCTAATTTCAAAGGGATTTATCAAGCATGTACTAACCTGTATAATAGGTACAACCATGAGTATGCAAATTTTTTGATTCAAGAAGGGTTACTATTCAAAGGAGGACAAATTTATATACCAAAATGCTCAATGAGAGATAACATTATACAAGAGAAATATAGTGGAGAATTATCCAATCACTTTGGACTAGATAAGACTTTAGAACCGGTTCATAAACATTGCTTTTGGCCATAATTATAGAAAGATGTGAGAAAATTTGTAGAATAATGTACCATTTGGCAGAAAAGAAAAGTGAAAAGTATTAATGTTGGATTGCATCAGCCCCTACCTATTCCTTCAAGACCATGGGAAAACATTAGTATGGATTTTTTTATGGGATTATCAAAAACTCAAAAGGGGTATGATAGTGTTTTTGTTGGTGTAGACAAGTTTAGTAAAATGGCACATTTCTTACCATGCAAATCTACTAAAGATGCTTCATACATAGAAGATCTCTTCTTCAAAGAGATAGTTCAAATTCATTGATTACCATTAAATATTTTATTAGATGGAGATGGAAGATTTGTAGGTCATTTTTGGAGGACCCTTTGGAAGAAACTTGGCATAAAGTCATCTTTCTCATCTACATATCATCCACAAACTGATGACCAAACATAAGTTGTCAATAGATCTTTGGGAAACTTGTTAATATGCCTTACAAAACAACAAAAAGAAAAAAGAGATTCTATACTTGCTCAAATTGAATTCCCATACAATAACATAGTGAATAGAAGTATAGAAAAATCTCCATTTTAGATTATGTATGGTACACACCCAAGAGGAATTCTTGAGCTTAGAGAAATTTCAAACACTTTTTTTAGTAGTTCACATGGTGAAGAATTTGTTGAAGCTATTAAGGAGGTCCAAGATCAAGTCAAATTGTAGCTACATGATTCAATTCAAAAGTACAAATTATTTATTGATAAAAAAAGAAGAGAAATATAGTTCAATTTTGGTGATTTAGTGTGGGCATATCTAAATAAAGAGAGATTACTTAAAACCAAGCATACTAAATTATTACCTAAGAAGGTTGGTCCTTGTTAAATCTTAGTAAAATATGGACACGATGCATACAAGATTCAATTACCTTTGAAAATTGGCATCTCACCCGTATTTAATTTTTGTGATTTGACACCATACAAAGGTTTAGAAACACAACCAAAACACTAAGATTTAGTAACAATAGATTTGCAACAAATACCCAAACCAACAACACCTCAACTAGAGGAGATACTAGATACAAAAATAAAGAAGACCTGAAGGAGACAATACAATCGGTATTTAGTCAAATGGAAGAATAGAGCTACAACAAAATATATTTGGATGGATAAGAAACAAATCAAAGAACATGGTTCATCACTACAACACCTCATCTCAAGTGGACTTGAGATTCATTCTACATTGGAGTATGCTCTAGCAGTAGACTAGATAGATTATGCTATAGGAAATAACATGGCACAACATGATTTAGGAACAAACAAAGATGAAATAATACTATAGAATTACACACTAGGAAGACATAAAAGATGATGCTATAGGAAGTCCAGAAGCTATGAACAAAGTTGGTGTCATGTTTTAGTGTGTTCTAAATTTTGATGTCCATAATAAAGTACTACAATGTGGTGGCATGGATGGAATAGTGACTATATAAGCTATCTAATTATAGCCACTTAGGACAAAGTTATTTTTATTTTAGGCTGAGTTAGTTTTCTTTTAGTGTGTTTGAAATAATTAAGCCAACTAATTAATTGATGGCAGGAAGATCCAAACATCTGGAAGAGTTGGTAGCATATTCAGATTTTTGATGAATCCTTGAAGATTTGAAAAGTGGTTTTTGATTTCCTATTTTATGTTGATGTTTCATCTTCTTAATTGCAGAGATGGGAAAGTATTGAAAAAGGTAGATTATGTAACTGAATTGGATCGAATACAATAGAAGAGAATAGAAAGAGTTTTTTGAGTTTTCCTTATTTTGTGGATCTTTGATTGTAATGTGAGATTTTCCTTATTTTATTTTCTAAATCAAAACACTAAATTTGAAAGTCTTCACATGACATATTCATAGTTAACAAAGTAATTGTCTAGATTCAAATTGAACAAAGGTTTTCTGATTTAAAATTTGTTATAGGAAAACCAATTTTCTAAGTTGTTGAATGTGAATTTTTTTTGTTTTGAGGGTCATGATAGTAGATGGGAGTCTTTCAGACTCTCTACAATCTATTTTTTGGGATCATGGAGTTATATATTATATGCTTTTGTTTTTACTATTTTAGTTATTTCTCCCTATATCTTCATGTATTCACTAACATGTTGAAACCACATAAGTAATATGTGATGATGGTAAATGTTGGTTCAAAAAATGAAGTTGTAGATTTTTTTAATAATAAAGAATGCCATGATCAATGGTTGGTCTATGATCATGTTCTAAAACCATGCATGTAGAAAGGTCATGTAGGTTTTGTGTATAAATTAATGTTATTGGGTTGTCAGTTTGTATCTGATTTGGTTCCTAGTTTTAGATTCAAATTTTATTAATGCTATCAATGTATTTCAATTGCAATAAGGAAGGGTCCATCAGTTTAAATTAAGACTATAGAGGAAAGTCTAATGTTGCTACAAGAGGTTGAAGAAGTTCTTGTCACATGTCATACCATTAGTTGGTACTAAGAGAATCAATTGGATATCAATTCGAGTTAAGTGGAATAATTGTTCCTAAATCTGTATGGACCCCTTGATGCATACTTAGTTGAGTGATTTATTTTCTCCTAATTTTTCCATGGTGAGGCTCTGCATCATAAAGAAGTTGAATAAGTTAATCTGTCTAAGAAACATGATGAACCTAGGACAATAGAGCAAGTTGAAGCACCTAAGGAAGCTAGATATGTTTTCAAAGGTAGATGTTTTATATGTAATGAAGTTGGTCATATGAAGAGAGATTGTGCAAGTAAGTCTTTTAAACCTATTAATTATTTTAATTGTTATAATTGTCATGGTTATGGACATAAAGTAGTAGATTGTAAGAAACCTAAGTTTGATAGTAATAATACAAATAATAGAATGTTTAGGGATACTAACCTTGTAGGAAATGAGAGAAGGAGATCACCCAAAAGATCTAATGATGGAGATAAATCTAATGCTAAAAGGAAACAAGTTGTATCTTACAAATGTAATAGCCATAGACATATTGCATGGAATTACAGAGCACCATATAGTTAGAATGGAACCAATCAGAGAAGGAATACACATGTATGTTAATTATGCAATAACTTTAGAAAAACAACAAGATTTTGCAAAATGGATAGAAGAAACTTTAGCAAAAATCCTAATTACAGAAGGAACAATAACAAAAATGACAAAAGAAATTATACTAGTAGTGATAATAGTTAGAAGGAAGAACTCATAGAGCATGTTGATGAATTTAAGGAAGCATTTGTGAAAGCTATTAGTCCAAAAAGTTCTTATATAGTTTTAGAAGATCAATATTTTGATGCACCTAATAGAAAATTAAAGTTAGTAGTTGTTTGTGACTCATTCTACTTGAGTTAAGATTTCCAATAGAACTAGAGTGTTAGTTGATCATAACTGATGGTAGAAAGAAAATTAGAAATTGTGCAGTCAAAAAAAGGTAGAAGACATAGTGAGGAAGCTATGGTAAAGTGTGCAAGTATTTGTATGATTGTAGTGAGTCGTATGGAAGAAATCAATTTTATTGGTAATCAATGATTGCTCTTGAAGATAAAGTAGATATGCATTTATTGTGAAGATACATTTGAAATTATTTAAGGATGGAAAACACAATTGTGAGTACCATTTATTCATCTAAAGAGTTTGGAGCATTTGTGAGTGATTTGATAACGAACTTAAGAGAGAAGTGAATTGTTTGAAGTGCACAGTTACAAAAGCCTTATTATGTGATAACTAAGGTATTTTATGAAGATTTTAGCTGGAATTTTCTATTAAAAAATTTAGAATTATGTCAAATCAATGAGTATGTGATGTTAGTGAGAGACAAAGTTATAAGTTTAAGAAACACCCATTTGTTTCCCTCGTTGATGATCCTTTGGGAGAAATTTCTCAAATCTTACCTAATGTACTTGACATAGAAGACATTGGAAGCTACATTCATTAAGAATTTTAGAGTATTGGTGATGATGATATTCACAAGGATTTAGGAGTTATGGTCAATGGGAACCTAACCCTAAAAATTGAGTATGAATACTTGAATGAACTGAACCTGATTAAGTATATGTTTTATACAAAATGTGATAATAATGAGTGGAGTAGGATTACCTTGAGCAGAGTTCATGAAGAAATATTTTGGGTAGGTGATGTACCTATTATAATTGATAATGACCTAATTTATAAGGTCACATGTTTAAGCAATGAAGGTTGTAATCCTGTGAATGATAGGAATGTCAGGAAGATTGTTAAAACAAACTTAAAGAAAAAGTTTGATTCAAGGAACATGAGATTATTTAAGGATGGTGAACAAGATTGTGAGTATCATTTATTCATGTAAAGAGTTTGGAGCATTTATTAGCGATTTGACAATGAACTTAAGATCAAAGTGAATTGTTTGAAGTGCAGAGTTGTAGAAGCCTTATTACACAATAACTAAGGTATTTTACAAAGATTTTAGTTGAAAATTTCTATTAAAACAATTAGAATCATGTTAAACCAATGAGTATGTGATGTTTAAGTTTAAGGTCACATGTTTAAGCAATGAAGGTTGTAAACCTATGAATGATAGGAATGTCGAAAAGATTGTTGAAACAAAATTAAAGACAAAGTTTGATTCAAGGAACATGAGAGTTGATCTAATTCAAGACACAAGAATTAGAGCACTGAGAAAGATTGTAGGATATAAGAATAATTAAATATCAAGGATAAATTCTATGCTCACAAGATTTCTACATGCATCATATGTGATGGTTGTTGAAAAGATGAAGGTAAATATGTGCAAAATTTTTAGAGTACAATTATTGGTTGACATTGCTAAGTTGAAGAAATCTAAGAACGTAGTATTTAGATTTGAATCTTTGTTGACACATCTATTTTTCTATGCAACCAAGAAATTTCCTAGAATGAAAAATTGGGATAGTAGTGAATGTACTATGAAGATGGTCACCTAGTGGTAGAGGGCCAAAGTTGAAGATGTTAGAGATGGAGACATTGATAGGATGATGATGATTTTTCAAATGAAAATGAAGAAGAGATACGTGATCCCTTCTGTCATGGTGGAGAAGTACAACATTGAGATTTTTTTTATGGTAGAAATTAATACAACCTGTATGGAGGCAGTAGAACCAAGAGTGAAATTTATTGAACCTATGGGTTATGAGATGAGTGAAGAACTCGTAGAAGAATATGCAAATATTATACTACAATTAGAGAAAGATTTAGAATGTCATAAATGGGGAACATATGATGAGAAGATGAAGGAAGTTCATTCTAAACTTCATAGAAAAGAAAACAAGAAAAATGTGGAAAAAAGGATAGAATCCATTCTAAAGGAATCAAGCATGACAAGATAGGAGCTTGATGAGATCAAAGGTATAGATTTGGAAATAAAGGCCAGTGTAAAATCAGAGATATTGGTAGCTACTCCTATTTCCATTACAATACCTTCAAAGGAAGTGATAGTAGCAAGATCAACTTCACAAATCCCTACTACACCTTATGTAGTAGTTACACAAGCTCAACCAATCAAGGACTAACTTGGTTAGAAGAAGAGGAAACCTAATGAAGATGTGGTTACAACATCTATGCAAAGGAAGTCTAAAAGATTAGTGAAGGTTAAGAAAGAATCTACACCATCTCCTAATAAGAGTACAAAGAAAAACACTAGTGGACAAGAAAAGAGAAAAAAGACACTATAGACTAGTGACTTTGAAGAATCTAATGAAGAGATTGAAGACAAAGCAATGGAACAAGTAGTTGGAGAAGAAAGAACTTCAACTTGTAAAAATCCTAGAAACCCAGGATTGAGAATTTGAACATGTAAATTATTAATAATGGTAATTTTATTCAATTAAATAAGTATTATAGTTTGAATAGTAATATGGATAGAAGACAATTGGAAAATTCTATAGCAAGGAATATGATTTTGAGAAACAAGAGGATTGATAGTATTTAGAATAAGATACCAGAAGATTTGTATAATAGGGTAATAAATAGATAGATAAGAGTAGCAGAAGAAGATACAAAACCTAGAGTAAATAGGATTAAGAAATTGTGCGAAGTCAGGACTAATGAGGATACTGAAAGAATCTTGAAAGGTATTGAACCTTTGTTGCAGAATAAAGAAAGAGAAATTCTTCTTATGGGAGGAAACTATGAAGAGGTAAAGAAGGAAATTGAAGAAGCCATAGTCAAGTATATGACTTACATGCCTAAGGATACTAGGGAAAGTGCCCAGTTAGAGACAAGAAGTCTTGTGTATGTTGAGGCCAGTACACCTACTAATGGTGAAGAAGAAGTTGAGGTAACTTAGAAAATTAACCCACCTCCTCATATTGCTATTTGTACTGAATCCATGCAAGTGGATAGTACTCATATAACTATAGATGCTAAAGAGAACCCTTTTCCAAAATATGGCACCAACATTGCTGGTAATATTACTACTTATTCCAGCTTAGATGAAGAGAATGATGAAGAAGAAAAGAAGTTAGAGGAAGAGAAAAGAAAGAAGGAATATAAGAGAAAAGAAGAAGAAAGAAGGCATGAGAAAGAAAGGAAGAAAGTTGAAGAGGAGAAAAAGAAGTTAGAGGAAGTAAGAATGAAAGAAGTGAAGAATTTTTTTGATCTACAAAAAAAATGGAAGATTGTGATGCAAGAATCAATATTCTTTCCCAATCTAAAACATGTAGAAACCAAATTTTGGAAGGTAGACTTTCAACATGAGGTTGACATACCTTATGTTGCACCAATAGTGACACTTATCACAATAGTTACTCCAGTAACATTAGTTAACATGTGCTAATAAAATCTAATGATGATGATGACTAGAAATGTTTGATGACCTCTTTGAGAAAGTTACTAGAGAAGAACAAGTCAGTGAAGGCTTTGGATACAACATTAGCATAAGTTCTGGTATGAATGCAGAAGACAATGCAGACAATGGCTATAGAATCAGATACATAGAAAAAAGAAAAATAGATGATGAGATATTCTGATGTAGAATTCACCACTTTGTCTAATATTAACTCAGTACAAGCTTAGACTAATCATGATGCATCACTTTTTAACACATTATGCACTAATGTCAGGAATGATTTGCAAACCTTGAATGCTTTCATAAAGGATATGAGGAAGAGCTTAGATGAAGGGAAGAAATTGTATGGACAATGTGCATTTTTATAAAATTATTTGTTTGAATTTGATAATCTAATAAAAGGACAAATAAGTGAGCTTCAAACACTCACTATCAGATTATAGCAACTAGAGACAAGTATTGAAGATATTGGAGCAAAGATGGAGAAATTTAACAATGTTATTAGAAGCACTAAATTTGATAAGGGGAAGGTAATCATGAGATTCTATATCCTTAGAGAATTCTTTTCACCAAAAGTTAGCATTTTGTAGAGGCAATTAGAGAAGTGTCTTGTAGCTAAGGCATCTTATGATAAATTTTCTTATACTAACCTAAGCATAGTTGAAGTGGCGTATTATTCACTTTACACACTCATCAATATTTTAGATATTATTAAAGAGAATTGGAAGAAGGAGCTTGAAAGGCTAAAACTTGATCTTGCAAATTGTATATCTAGAATTTCAAGTTGAACAATGGAAGGTAACATAGTTTTGTCTTATTATTTTGTCACCTTTGTCATTGATGTCAAAGGGGGAGAAGATTGTAAAAGAAAATTGTATAGAAGATACACATACATGTAAAGGGGAGCTTAGTTATTATGTAGGAAACCATTATAAAGGAGTGATAAGGAATGTAATGATCCATTAAGTCGGAATAAAAATTTGAAGTTCTGAAGGCCAATTTTGAGTAGTTTTGATTATGTAAAAATAGGGTTTAAAGGACTTGAAACCTTTACCAAATTATCAAATTAAAAAAAGAGTTTAGAGAAAAAAAGGCCTTAGAGAACAAATAGGAAAATATAGAAACAAGAGGCCAAGTACAACTATGTAGAAAAAGACAGCAAAAGAAAGCAAAAGGATAGCACTCAGACAACTACAATGTTTTCAACAGGTCTACATCTTCGTCCACCAGAATGTTCATTATTTTGTAGAAGCTTTCATTTCATCCAACCATTTTACTTCCCCTCCATTGTTCCCTTGTGCACTTTCTTGGTCCTTGGTCCTCATTCACAATAGAGGAGTCAAGTCCCTTAGCCTGATCCATCTTGTTCAATAAAGTATTGAAGTTATTAGCTATAGTCTTCAAAATGCTACAATTTTGGTTAGCCAATTTCTTGATCATTTTTTGCATATTACTAACTCTAGCATCCTAGCTCTCTATCCTTTTTTGAATATCTTTATTTGCATGTTGCAGGTTCCTATTTTTTGTTTCAATTGGTGGCATCCATTTCATTAAGTTTTTTTACTTCTTTCATATTGCTAATGACTTTAGATAGCCTATTAATGTGTTGGCCCAGTGTACGCTCCCCCCTTGCCATCCTACTAAGCTACTCAAAATTATTTGAAATCTCCTACATTTATTGTTTAAGGATCCAAACATCCTTCAAAACTGACCCTAGGTTACCCATGAAACCCTTTCTCACCCTCTTCCCTATTATGTTCAAAATAGTGCTCCTGCTCCCCTTGTTTACTTTTATCCAATTCCACCTCCTTGGGAACATTTTCATCACCCTCATCCTAAGCCAACACCATTTTTCTTTTTCTTTTTATTTCCATCTTTTTGATTAAAGGTTCATCATCAGAAGGGACAAAGACATTATCTTCATTCTTACCCCTATTACTTGATACCTTCCCTACAATTCCTCTCTTTTGAAAGCCCTTTTTGATCTCCTCCTCATAGTCACTTTCTTGATCCAACTCACTCCCCTTACCCTTCCTTTTTAGCCAATTTTGAGTAGTTACTTTTGTATCTATTTTTATTTTGTATGAAATCATTTTATGACTTAGCCAATTTTCCCAAATGTTTCCATCAATGCAAAAGGGGGAGATTGTTGGAAATATGGCTAAGTAGATGTTGTAGTTTTTTCATTTATGGAAACCTACATATTTTCGTATTTCACTATGGAATTAGTGATAGAAAATTATCTAAGTATTGATAGTTTGCAACAACACTGAGATACTTTGTGTGTGTATGAATGATAGAGTACAAGCTAGAACATACATAGTTGAGGATTGATCAATGAAAATATCATGATGATGTATGATGATGATGTATGTTAGTGCACAGGTCTGTATGGATAGTATGACATTACTTATAGAGGAATTACCAATACATGCAATTAATAGAGTAGAGTAGAGCACGATAATATAACCGATTGTATAGATTAAGGAATTTTTTTTTTATCAAAATTTTATACAGTCATATTGGGCTAACATCTTAGATGTTAACCCCAAAGTCATTTTATAATTAGCCAAGTGCGTGGAAGCTATAAGGCAAAATGATCAAGAGTTTTGTTAGATTGCAAGGTATACGTAAAGATCATATCTTATGCATCTAATGACAAGTGTACAAGTGATGCAAACTATTGTGAAGGAAGTTTATATGATATACATTCTTTATATAATGTGATATATAGTGTATGATTAGAGGATTCACAAAGTAAAATATTGAGACAATATTGTATGTTTATCTATTCATGTGAAGAAAATTATTTGTATATTGCATGTTAGGGTAGTTGGCTCTTCTTGCATACATTGTAATTGTTCCACCAACTCCTAATAGGGCTGAAGTAACTCCTAATAGGGTTGAGGCTTTTAACAAGGCCTAGTCCTCTAACAAGGACTTGAGACACTATATGTACTTGATAGGCTCCTAACAGGGTCAATATCCTTAACAAGATTCTTTTGTTTAGTGGATCATCTTGTGGGTATCATCCCCATCAAGGTTTTCCCTTGGCCATGGTTTTCCAGTTAAAAAACAATGGTGTTATGAGTTCTCTTTGTATGTTTTAATTTCTTATGAAAGTTATAAAGTAATTAATAATATCCAGTTGTGGGAAAAAAATTGTAGATTATAGATTCACCCCCCCTCTTAGTATTATCTATCTCTAATAGAATCTTCCATACAAAAGTTTTTTGTATCCCCTTGATGTATTTGGATTGAGTAATTAAAATACCTTTCTTCATTTGATGTACTTGTAAACCAACAAAGAATTTGATCTTAATAAACATAGATTTTTCAAATACCTTCTTCATCGCATCTAAAAATGATTTGCATAATACTTCCTTTCCTCCAAATATGATGTCATCAATAAATATTTTAGATAATAATACCTCATTGTTACTATCACTCTTCAAATATAGATTGGTTTTATCATTAGTTCTAGCAAATCCAATCTTTACCAAATAATTGTGCAATTTCATGCCATGCTCTATGGGCTTGTTTCAAACCATATAGAGCCTTGTGTAGTTTACATACCATGTTCTTCTTGCTGGGGTCAACAAATCCTTCTTGCTGATCAATGTAAATTTCTTCCAATATTCCATTCAAAAATGCAGGTTTGACATCCATTTGGTACACTTAAAAACCTTTATAAGTAGAATATGGAAGTAGTATTCAAACTCCTATTCTTGTAACTAGGGAAAATGTTTCCCCATAATCAATTCCTTCTTCTTATGTACACCCTTTGCATACTTATTAACAGTCTAGCCTTATTCCTTGTGAAATCTCCCTTTTTATTTAGTTTTTTTATGAGTACCAACTTTATTCTAATAAATTTTTTATTCTTAGGTCTAGGTACTAGTGTCTAGCTTTTATTCTTCTCTATCTGCTCAATTTATTCATTGATTGCATGAATCCAATCCTCATTCTCCAAAGCATTTTTTACTTATTTAGGTTCAAACTCACAAAGTCAACATGTATCACTTTTAGAGCCACTTATGAAAATAAATCCTAGTTCCATATTGGGAGGGATGGGCACGGTGAGAGAGAGGGATGGAGTGGGTGGGAACTGCAATTCGAATCACGTTGTTTCGAATCTGGAGAAAGGCGTGAGACAGGAGAGCACATCTGCAGGAGGGCATGCAGCAAGGCATGCAGCAAGCACAGGGCAGGAAACAGAGGGGAAAGATGAGGATGCCTCAAAGGATGGGGACCCACGGGTTATGATGCCCCATCCAGGTGAGAAGATTCCCCCTCCCCCCCATGTGGGCAGTGGGCCGTCTGGGGCATGGGGACGCTGGTCGAATCTATTCGGGATAAAACCATCAGGTAAATCGTCTTTCCCAAAAGTCATTGACAAATCTGATAAGGAGAAAGGTATTTTTTCTTTGTAAATCCCTAGGGAAATTATTGACCACAATATCCTAAGCATGGCGAACACTCTGGTAGGAAAATTTGTAGGGCCAAGACCTAATATTGATGTAGTGAGGACATTCACCAAGAGAAAATGGGACCTTAAAGGGCATGTAGAAGTGACTGCTATGGCCAAAGGCTTCATGTCTTTCGAGTTCTCTTGCTCGGAAGATTTTTCCCGTATACTATGTGCTGGGAACTGGTCTTTGGGTAGATCCAACCTAATATTGCAAAAATGGACATCCAACTTGGATTTGAACAATGATTTCCAATCTCAGGTTCCAGTTTGGTTAAGACTTCCGAAACTTCCTTTGGAATATTGGCATGAGGATGTCTTTGATGGCATAGCCAGGACCTTTGGAGAGCTCCTCTCCATTGACCCTGTCACAGCAGCTAAGAAAAGATTGAACTACGCAAGAATCTGTGTAGGAGTCATCGAAGGCCAGGACATGCCTCAAGTTTTAGAACTACAATCTCGTCTGGGAAATAGATCTCAAAAGATTGACTCTGAAAGTGTGCCTTTTGCTTGTTTCCATTGTAAGAAGGCTGGCCACAAGGCTGGATCATGCCCACTTTTCAAAGGGAAGAGTACTGTGGGAAAGGCTCATCCACAAGGGGGGATAAAAGATTCTCTAGATCCCAAAAAAGAATGGAGGAAAAAAGCATCGCAAGTCAAGGCAAATGGAGAGGCAAAAGGAGAAACAAATACTGCTCCTAATGCACCCCAAGAGGAATCAGGGCCTCCTCGGGCGACTGGAAACATAGGAGGGGGAGAAGAGAAAGGAGTGAAAGATGATTCAACACCTCTCCCCAATGCGAAGGAATCTGAGAAGAAACCTGAGGAGACAGGTGAAAATATGACTCTTCCCCCTCTGGATTCTCAGGAGGATGACTTGAAACTATCCTTTGTCCCGAACTCCATGGAAGAACTAAAGGAGGGGGAACCCATGTCCCAGGACCCTAACCCGGTGTGTTGTCCCCCCCCTTCAATAGTAAACAGAATCATAGAGAGGCTGTCTGCATCGACAATGGAAGATTTGGCAAGAATTGATGCTTGGCTGGACAAAGGACTAGAGGGAGAAGAGAATCCCTAGACAGAAGTCAGGAGTAGAAAGAAGAAGAATAGCAGGGACCCTTCTCCGGTATCTCCCCCTTCTACTAGAAGCATGGCCAAGGCTGATCTCGGCCACAAATCTAACCTAGTGGGAAGGGAAAACAAGAATGAAATCAGGAAAGAGGAAGCCAGAAGAAACATTAAGGATGGTACGCAACGCACCATCCAGGAAGCATGTTCAGTAGTTAAATCATGAAGATCTTATTTTGGAATATTCGTGGACTCAATGGAATCCACAAGCAAGAAGTTATTAGAAATATGATAAGGGACCAAAGGCTTGATGTGTTTCTAATCCAGGAAACTAAAATGAAGAAGGAAAGGATGGAAAATATTAAGTTCAACAATAGCATGAAGGGCATAGCCTCTAACTCTGAAGGAGCGTCTGGAGGACTGCTGTTACTTTTCAATGATAAGTATTTCAATATAGTAGCTGAGTATGATGAAGATAACATTCTTTTCTGCAGAGTTCAACATTTGCATACCAATGATTCCTGGTTTTTAGTGAATATTTATGCCCCCAATAATAAGAGAGATAGAAAAAACTTCTGGACCAAAGTTGGTAATATGGTGCAAGATTGTGACATTAAGAAAGGTATAATCATGGGAGACTTTAACACACCGCTAGAAGATAAAGAGAAAAAGGGAGGTATGCCCTCGGATTGGGAAAGTAAACAGGATCTTTCTAACTTCATAAATAATCTGGCCCTTATGGACGTAGAGCTTAAGGGCAGATCCTTTACCTGGTCAAACAAGAGAAAAGGCCATGATTGCATTCAGGTTAGGCTGGATAGAGCTCTTATATCTTCGGACTGGCTTTAATCCTTCAGCTGCAGACTATCTCTGCTTCCCAGAATTGGTTCGGACCACTCTTCCATTTCTCTTTTAGTTTCCCCTCTGGTACACAGGAGATACCATCTTTTCAGGTTTGAGAAAATGTGGACCTCTCAGCCTGACCTCCTGGATAATATCAAGAAATGGTTGGGGATAGAGGTGGAGGGCTCAGCCATGTTCAGAGTCACCAGAAAACTTAGCAATGTGAAGAGGATGATTAAAATTTGGAACAAGTCTGATTTTGGTCATATCTTCCATGAAAAGAAAGAGTTATTTGATAATCTAAATATTATCCAAGATTGCATTCAGAAGGAAGGTTACACTGAGACCAACAGGGTTTCGGAGCTCAAGACCCTGTCTGAAATTCATAACATTATTAATAAGGAAGAAAATTTTTGGAGGCAAAGATCGAGGATCACCTGGCTAAAGGAAGGAGATCGGAACACTAAGTTTTTTCACCTAACCACCCTCAAGCACCGTGCTAGTAACAGGATCTTTGGTATCAGAAAGGGGCAGGAGCTGTTAACTGAAGAATCTGCCATCTCGAAAGAAGCTGTTTCCTTTTTCTCTAGCCTTCTCTTTGAGGACCCAATGCTTTCCAATTTGGACCAGGAGGATTTGTTACACTGTATCCCTCAGCTCATTCAACCTATCCATAATAAACAGCTCTGTGCTATTCCTAATGCTTCGGAAGTTAGAGAGGCTCTCTTTTCTCTGCTTGCTGATAAGGCTCCAGGCTCGGACAGTTTTCCCACTTTTTTCTTCCAAAGGTTCTGGCCGGTGATCATGGGAGAGGTTGTTCAGGCTGTCCAGGAATTCTTTGGAGCCAAATCTATTCTCAAGGAGCTAAACTCGACTTTTGTGGTTCTCATTCCTAAATCCCCTGGGGCAGACTCGTTGGACAACTTTAGACCTATTAGTCTGTGCAACTCACTCTACAAGATCATCTCTAAAGTTCTCACTTTAAAAATGCTCAAGATCTTGCCCATGATAATCTCGCAGCATCAATCGGGTTTTGTTCCAGGGAGACAAATTTTGGATTCTGTCCAGATGGTGCACGAAGTCATCCACTCTCTTGTGGCATCCAAACGGGAAGGTATGTTTCTCAAACTGGATTTTTCTAAAGCTTATGACAGGGTGGACTGGTCTCTCCTTGGGAAGGTCCTCTCGACGTTTGGCTTTGACAGTAAAGTTTGCAAAATTGTCTCTCAATTGGTGTCCACCTCCTCCTTGGCTATTCTGGTTAATGGAGTCCCTTCTAATTTTTTCAAACCTTCCAGAGGCCTCAGACAAGGAGACCCCCTTTTGCCCATTTTGTTCATCATTTTAGCTGAATGCTTAGGAAGGATTATAGACTGTAGAAAGCGTGAGGCTTGTATCAAAGGGATCCTTCCCTCCTCTAATTGCGTTCCCTTCACTCATCAGCAATTTGTTGACGATACTATCTTGGGGGGGGAAGCTTCTGTCAAAGAGGCCAGAGCCCTGAAGAAGATTCATGATACTTACTCCAGTGGGACGGGTCAGCTGATTAATTGGAACAAAAGCTTGCTCTTTTTCATCAACACCTCTGAGGTTAGACAAAGAAAAATTGTCAGGATTCTGGGTTGTGGGGTAGGCTCTTTCCCCTCTACCTATCTTGGTCTCCCTTTGGGATCCTCACCCCCAGAGTCTTTTTGGAATGGTATTTTGGACAGATTCAATAGGAAGATGGCTAGTTGGAAAGGGGTCTCTCTTAGTTAAGCGGAGAAATGCCTCTTAGTCAAATCTTCTCTTCAAAATTTGCCAATCTACGCCCTGTGCCTCTTTGGAATTTCGGGGAAAATAGCTAAAAGAATGGAGAAAATCCAGAGAGACTTCCTTTGGAATGGTAATGAAGGAAAGAAAATATACCCTCTTGTTGCTTGGGAGAAGGTTTGCCTCCCTAAGAGGTACGGAGGTCTGGGCATTAGAAAGATCACCCACCTCAATAAGGCTCTCCTAGCTAAACAAATATGGCGGATCTTCAGTAGCACCGGTGAATGGAGGGACACGCTGATAAACAAGTACCTTAGAAGACCCTCTCTTCTTTTCACCCTTTTTAATGAAGATATCCCAAAAGGATCAAACATTTGGAATGGGATCATGAAAGCCAGGGACCTGGCTAAGGCCAATATATCATGGAAATTGGGAAATGGGAAGGACATCTAGTTCTGGTCGGATAGATGGCTTTCCCAAGAGCCACTTATCAATAACCCTATTTTTGAGAGATGGATGCAAGCTTGTACTGATCAAATTGGGTCCAAAGTTTGTGATTATTGGAATGGCCAGGAATGGAGTGACCTATCCCTCATCTCTGAGGACTTGACTCCTATAATGCTTATGCTCAATTCCATGATTCCTATCAATTTGGGGGATGAGCTGGTCTGGAGGGATAATCCCAATGGAAGATACTCTGTTGCCTCAGGCTATAATTCCCTTTGGAGCTTAAAAGAGAAGGCCCCTTGGGCGGAGGCTTGGATTTTGGGTCTCACTCCAAAGATCAACATTTTTTACTGGCTGGCTCTTCAGAACAAAATCCTTACTCATGACAATCTCATGAAGCGAGGACATGTTATGCCCAGTAGATGTCCCTTGTGTAAGAATCAGGCTGAGATCGGAAATCACATTTTCATCTTATGTGACTATGCCATGGAGGTGTGGAATGTCATCACACATGATAATGAAACCCTCTGGTGCAAACCGGATAATCTCATGGATTTTTTCCATCAGTGGAAAGGTCTTTGTAAGATTGCTGGTCGGCAGGATCACTCGGATTGGATTTTACCCCATTTTTGCTGGGGAATTTGGAAGGAAAGGAATAATAGAATATTTAGAGATAGAGAGGAGCCGGCTATAATCCTTGGCAGGAAGGTCTCGAAGAATATAAAGGAAAATCTCCAAGTGCTGAAGGAGGAAGAAGAAGAAGAAGGGGACAAAAAGATAGCTAAAGAAAAAGACAGGAACCTCAAAAGGCAGGATGCTAGCTGGCTTCTCCCCCCAGATGGTTGGTCAAAAGCCAACTTTGATGGGGCTTCTAAGGGTAACCCAGGCCCTTCAGGTTGTGGTGGAATCATAAGAAATAGCTATGGGGAGGGAATAGCTGCCTTTGCTTCCCTGCTGGGAATCCAGACTATTCATCTGGCTGAAGCAAGAGCTGCGAGTAAGGTGGTCAAGTTGGCTTTTGAAGCCGGGATTACTAAACTCTGGCTTGAGGGGGACTCCAAAAACATTATTAATACCATTAATGGTATTTCCCCTCCCTCGTGGACGATTGCGAACATAATTGCTGAGACTTGCGCCACTCTCACAAAGTTCGATAAGGTCCACGTCACTCATGTTTACAGAGAGGCAAACCCAGTCGCTGATTGGTTTGCTAATAAAGGGGTTAACACCACCAATAATCTAACCTGGCATGTTGGAAAAGATTTTTTGATGGAGGAAAAGTTGCTTATCGACCAAGATAAAATCTTGGGAAGGACGGCTCAAATCCAATGCAATTATGGATAATAAAGATTGCTTAATAAATGGTAAGTGCCATTATTGGCATCGTGATTTTCACTAGCAAAAGGGGTTTCCTCTGACATTTTGACACGTTCGAAAGGATGATACCATTATTTTCAGAAAGGGGTATATTCACGGGTATCATAAAAGAAACATCACCATTTTTTTGAATGCAAATAACTTGCACAGTTCAGAGTTCATGAGAATTGTGGAAGTTGATCAGGTAAACATCACGGGTGAGAGGAGCAGAAAGGAGCCGGTGGGGGAAGTTCAGAAGTGGAAGAACAAGGCCAAAGTTTGGAGAGAGTTGGAAAAGGGTGGGGTTACTAATTTCTTCGAGAAACTTCATGGCTCGGATCCTGAGATCACTAACAGCATGGTGAATTCGTGGAATAATGGTAAGGTTAAGGTGAACAGGGTCTACTTTCAAATTACTGAGGATGTGGTTGCTGAAGTCACGGGGATTCCGATGGAGGGGCATAAATTCTTCAGAGAGAAGAAGATGTCTTCTAATGCAATCAAGGATTTTGTGAAAAACACTGAAGAGCTGAACAAGCTGGGCAAGAAAGAGACATTTTTTGTAACGGATACTATAAAGAAGCTCTGGAGGTATGTTCTCTACGCTGTCATTGAATATATAACCCTAGACCCCAGGTTTGATAGGGTTAGGACTCACCATTTTGTGATTCTGAATCATTTTTTCCATGGTAGTAAGATCTCCTTCCCGTATTATCTTTTTAACTCGATGAACAAGGCCATTTCTAGTTTTAAAAAGAAAGCTACCGTCAACCCGGCCCTGCATGAGGGTCTTCTGCTTCTGATTCATGAGCATTTCCACGCTCAAACCATTAGCAAAAACCCTATCCAGGGGGCAGATGTTGACAAGAGCAGCTCCAGTTTTTCCTCAGATTCTGACGATGTCGAGAGCATCAACTCTGATGAGGTTTTTGAGCATTCAGGTAAGAAGACTAAAAGCCATAAGAAGGATTACCCCTCTATCAAATTACCCAGCAGAAAGAGCCCTAGAGGTCATACCCCAACTAAAACTGGCTCTGCTGAGGTGGAGGAGGAAATGGATACTGATGATTCTGACAAGATTTCGAAGGAGGAGCTGGATGAGAAGAAACTGAGAAAAAGACAGAAGAGGGAGGGAGAAAGCATGGAGCGCTCCAGTAGTCAGGGAAAGGATTCTCTGCCCATTCCCCTCTCCCCTATACATCCTCAACCTCCTTTGGAGGAAAATGACAACTCTGGACAGATTGAGGGGGAAGTACAAGTTAATAATAGAAGGAAGGCTTGGAAGAACTTCAATGTGAGAACGACCACTATGGGAATCTACAGAGAGGCGATGAACCCCCAACTCCTGGTGGACAACCTCGAGAAGCCTAGACTCAATGAGCTAATTAACCTGGCTATGGTGGCTATTTCTGATAATGCAAGAGAAACGGGCATGAATCTATTGAACAATGCCCACAATAGCATGATCGACAACTTCAGATCAATTAAATGGCTTTTCCATGAGCTTGAGGATGTCAGAGATAGGGTTTCCCAAATGGAAAAAATCAAGAGCAAGACAGGTGCAGAAAGCCAAGGCGACCAGAATAGCTGGGAGACTCTGATGAAGAGGAGAGTAAAAAATATTGAGAACTACAATCACAACCTGGCAAGTCAAATGATCTCCCTCCTCGCTTCGATCAACGACAACATCCTCTCTCTCTTGGAAAATCTCAAAGACAGGAACCAGATGGAGGAAGATGATAAACAGAATAGAGACAAAGATAGGTTGGATGTGGATAAAGCCAAGGACAACACTATGGAGCAGGATTTGATGAACGCCCAGGATCATAAGGCAGAAGAGCAACAAGAGTGCGCCGAAGCTGCCTAGACCATGCTCGAGATGGAGAAGTAGTCTGTTAGGTTGGGTCTCTGTCCTTTGGTTTTTGTTTCTCCTGGCTTTGGCTTTTTGTCTGGTCTCTATTTTTCTGGTTGGTTCTCTGGCCTTTTTAGTGGGCAGTTGTTTTGGGCTGGGCCTTTGGGCTTATTTTCAGCCGTAAGGCTTATGTTTTGGCTGGGTGTTTTTTCACTTATTTTCAGCCTTTCTTGTTGTTAAACTTATGGGTTTCAGGACCCCTTAAAACCTGTTTACCTTATTAAAAACATGTATCACTTTTGATTATTTTCCTTGTCATAACTCTAGATTCTTTGTTACCAATAATTTTCTTAGGTGCATGATGTCTTCTTACACACTTTTTTTAGTACATGTTCTTTCCTTCTCTCTTGTTATATAGGTTCATCTTGAAAAATGATTTCAAGTCCATTTTTCTCATTTTTCTATATTTTAGTTTAGGTTCCACGTGCTCAACATTGTCTTCTTGATGTTCAACTTCTTCTATAGGTAGCTCAACATCATTTCTCTATTGCTTGACACCTACAGTATGCTACTCAAAAACTTGCTATTGAAACTTAGAATTCCCATTTTGTTGCTGATTTGTAGTTTTGTTAGCTTTCTCATGTATGACATAGGGAGAACCTTCATTTACATATATGAATGTACTATAATCTTCAGGTTTTGTCTTGAATTCAACTTCATTCTTTTTCACATATTCATAAGCATTCATATTTTCACTTTCCAAAACTCTTTTAGTGTTAGAGTTAAAATATTTATAAGCTTTCCTCTAAGTGGAATATCTTAGGAATATTTCCTTGTCATTCTTAGCATCAAGTTTTCCATTTCTATTATCTTTTAGTATATAATATTTTCTTCCAAAAAATCTAAAATACTTCACATTAGGTTCATATCCATACCATAATTCAAAGGGCGTACCATTTGTACCTTTCTTGAATTGCACTCTATTCAAAGTATAATATATTATACTTAGAATTTCTCTTCAATATTTCTATGATACATTCTTCTCCATCATCAATGTTCTAGCACAATCCATGATTGATCTATTTCTCCTTTTAGTTATTCAATTTTGAGCAGGGGTCCTAGGTGTTGACATCTTCCTTTTGATTCCTCTATCATTGCATAATATATTGAATTCATTAGAGATTAATTCTCAACCTCTATTAGATCTAAAGCACTTCAAACTCTTTCCTATTTCCTTTTGAACTCTGGCCAAACACCACTTAAACAATTAGAAAGCATCACATTTTTCTTTAAGAAACATCATAGTCATCATTTTAGAATAGTCATCAAAAAATAGAACAAAATATTTGTTTCCACAATATATTTGAACACCAATAGGTCCATAAAGGTTAGTATGAACTAGTTCCAAAATATCATCAGATGAGTATGTCTCTCTCTCTTGAAACTAGAATTTGTCATTTTTCCCAATTGACATTGTTTACACATAGCATTATTAGGTTTCTTTAATTTAGGAAAACCTACTCTTTTCATCTCACTAATTCTTTCCAAATTGTAAAAGTTCACATAACATGACCTCTGATGTCATAACCTTATATCTTCATACTATGCAAACAAATATGTATCATCAGATAAATTTGGATAGAACAAGTTACCTTTTGTTTGATCATCACTTTCAATCAGCTTACCATCAACATCAAATATCTTGACCTTCTTGTGATGGAATTGAACTTTCTATCCTAATTCTTTCAAATATTAAATATTCAACAAGTTATAGTTAAGTCCTTCAACCCAATAAACATTTTCACAATTGATCTTATCGGTTAGCTATATTGATCCTTTATCTTTCATAAGATATGGTGCCTCACTTAAAAACTTAACATGACTACCCTGTATGTTCCCATGGTTTCAAATTTACTTTTATCACTAGTAATGTGATGTGAAAAATCACTATTAATTATCCATATATCACATTTACTCACATATGAGATTAATGCAATTTTCTCATCTTAATCAGAATACTCTTTTATAGAAACATAAACAACATCATTACTTTTAGAGTCATTATTGATTTCTTCTTTAGAAATGTAATAATATTTCTTACCTTTTTCTTTGTAGTCCTTATTTCTCCTATTGCCTCAATCATCTCTTCTATATTTGTACTTGTTTTCCCTTCTCTTGTCCTTGTCTTCTCTATCAGGACATCTTGCAACGATATGAAAAACTTTGTTACATGAAAAATAGATTATAGGAAGTTTACCTTTGTATTTTCCTCTACCTCTTGGAAATCTTCTAGAAATTAGTGCTTCAAGCTCATCAAGTTCATCATTAGAAGAATTACAACCACTTTTCGCAAATTTTTCTTTTTCTTTTTTACTAAGAACCAGTTGTGATTTAAAAGAAGATTCAACAAAATGGTAGGGGTGAAATTATCAAATTTTGACATTTCAAAAGTAGTAAGCCTACCAATCACACCTTCTAAAGTTAGGTTATTTCTAGGAGTACATCTTAATTCTTGTATTGTAGAAAACCTAATAGCATAAATAAGTAGAGTTCTCAATATCTTATTGATCATAGTATCATCATTAATCTTTCCATTGGATCCTATTATGGCATTAACAAACTTTTTGATTCTTCCATAATACTAGAAAATATTCTCACCTTCCATCATTCTCATTTCATCAAACCTACCTCTCAGGATTTTTGATTTTTCCCTTAAGACATTTTTGTCTCCTCCATAGATGGTTTGTAGTGTATCCCACATTTCCTTCACATATTTTTAGTATTTTATGCCATCAAACTCAACATAGCTTAGGTCAAATGCAATCTCCAACATAGCTTGGTTATTTTCTTTCTTCTCTTTTAACTATTGAGCTATTAGAGGAAGAACTATTATTTCCAAATATACATTGTCCACAAAGTTTATTGTACCATCACCAATTCTTGCCAGATGTAGACTCATAAAAAATTTCCATGTAAGGAAGTTATCTTTGTTCAACCTTGGCACCTCCTTTTTGTACATCTTGATATTTAGCTTCAAGTACCTTCAAACTTTTCTCTCCAAGCACCAATTCTCTAATACCAATTGTTAAATGTTTAGAATAAATGAGAAGGGGGTGAATTAGTTATCCAAGGTCCAAATGTACCAATTCAACAAATAAACACTTTAACTACTTCAGGTCTAATAATTTATTATCTCATCCTCTATATAGAATTATTAATAACATCAACTAGCATTCCACTATCCTAATAATAACAGCCTTGAAAAAATGTAAAATATTAACAATAAATCATCACAAATAAAATCTACACAAGTTTGATACTAGGATTTAACATGAAAACTCAATTTAGGAAAAGCCACTAGAAACCTATCACCAATCTTTCACTCTTCTAAAGTAAGCCATGTTAGGATCCAACACTATTAAAAGTTACAAAACACACTATTAAATGTGACCTTGCTAAAGAATTTAATCACCTTGTTAGGAGTGGCCTTGTTAGAGGACTTTATAACATTCCATTAGAATGCCACCTTGATTAAGGGATTTACATATGACTATTAGGTCAACCTTAATTAAAGGATTTCAATACTAATACAATGGTTGGAAAGTAACAACATGTTTTGATTTGAAAAATACAACTCACTTTGCAAATACAAATCATAGTTTGGTTCACATGCTCATCCACTAACTAACCTTCATTGTCACCTTTGTCTTTGATTCACTTGAGAACCCTTTAAGAAATCACTCTTCACCTCTTCTCAACTCTTCTCATCATCCTAATTAAGTTTTCAAATCAATAACATCAACAAATATTACCTCCTTAGATAGCCAATTTTGATCTTTTTCCACTTAAACATCACTGTAGATCTTAGGGTTTTGATCAGATTCAACACATACAATGAATTTATCCACCTTCTTGTTCATCCTTTTCTTTTCTAAAAACTTATCTTTAAAATTACTCCATTGATCACTTACAAACCCTTTCCTTGCATTAAATTTCTAGGTCATCCATCCTTTTCTTCAACATGCTTTACATATTCTAAGAAATCAATTATGTTGACTCAAAATCACAATTTCCTCATAGTTTATCAAATGATGTTCCTCAACCAACAATGTGTTCTGACACTTAGTCACCACTGGGTTACTTAGTTAGTACTAATATTTCTATTTGGAAAATATACTGACACTTGGTCAATACTCATTCTTGGTCAACACTACTTTTTCTTGGCACATACTATGGCTCGATTGACACAAGCATCACTCAACATATACTTTAGGTTCCTTAATCTTCTTCTCTTGTTCTTATTCAGGCCTATGTATTTTTTCAAAGTCTAACTAATCAAGTGCCCATTGTAGTTTTCTCTCATAACTCAACCTTTCCTCTAGGTTCTTTAGTTATGTCAAACTTCTCAAATCCTCTTCATCAATCATTTAGAGATGACACTCAAATAAAATAGAAAACTATCTTACCAATAAGATTTGACATCAATAACAACATAACAATTATTTGAATTGTAGTTTCCAACATTAGCCTCTTCCAACTATCTTCTATACTTCATGAATTGATTAAATAACATATTATCTTGTTAATGACTAGCTTATAAGTGCCCATTGTATCTCCTAACACATTTGAACTCAACCTTTCATTAGGTCATCTCATGATCTCTTCTTTCCAAATCCTCTTCATCAATAAAATGATATGAAACTCTACACTATTATTACATGTCTCCTAAGTGTAATCACCTAAAAATGGTCATCTAGACTATTAGCCCCCTTTTCAACATTTTGGCTAAATTAATTTAATCATTTATCTAGACCAAATTGCTAATAATCAATTTATTTGATTATAACCTATAGTTTGACTATGTTATCCTAAGTTCATTATTTGATTAAAAGAACATGTCCCCTTTTAATTAAATAAAAGACCCCATTCTTCTAACCCACTTAAAGTGCACACATAAAGTCCTTTTTCTATTTTGCAATTAAAAGAAAAGGCTTTGTGACTTTTGTCTTATATGACAAGTCAACTTATATTCTATTGGTTGATTTGTGTGTGCACATGGATCACTCCTATTTTTGAATTCAACCGTTGATCATCCACCATCTTCATCTTGATCTCCACCGTCCATACATCTTTAAAAGGGAGAGAGCTTTCCCCCTCAATCAATAGATCATTTTGAATATTGTTATGCTGCAGGTTTTCTAACAGGTTTCTTTGGAGCTTTGTGGAGAACTTCTATTTCTTGTCTACATTCTCTCATACCATAGCATCTTAGCTTAGCTTTCATTTTTACATGTAGCTTAATCTCACATAGCTTAATAATGGTATTGTAACACTCTCATACATGTTTTAGCATAGCTGCACTTTTCATATTCATTCTAGTTTAATCTTTAGTTGCATTGCATTCTTGAGGAACTCCTTGGGACATTTGCATTCTTGCATCTTGTCTTTGGAACCTCCCATTGCATGGTTTACTAGCAAGAAGAGTATCTCTAAGGCTCATCTGAGAGCCTTTTTATTCTTGAAATATACTCTCTTGCACTCCATGGATAGGGAGCTCTAAGCTGGCATCTAAGCATTCCAACTCATGGAATCGTTTGGATAGAAGGGTTTAGAGTGGGACACTTTCGAGTGTACACTAAGTAGTTTTGACACTCTATCTTAACAAAAGGTTTGACATCAATGACAACATAAAAATTTATCCAATTCTAGTTTCCAACAACTATAACTCATTTGGATTATTGGTGAGTAGACATTGCAAAGATAAATGATGTTTTTCTCTAAATTATTTGTTTTCTTGAGCTACCGATGACATATAAAAGATCAATAAAAGACCAATAAGATAGTGATGTAGTGATGTATCTCAATGATTGTGTGTGATGATATGGCATTCAAAATATCGATGCAAGCACATCCTAAAGATTCTAGAAGAAGGGTTTGTTTGATCAAAACATGTTTGACTATTCTTGATGAAATTGAATGTAAATTTAATTATGGGATGACATGATATAGGAACTTCATTATGCAAATTGACATGTGATTTTTGGAATGTGGTGTGTGATTGATTCATTTGAAGATCAAAGGAAAATGTATTAAGGCAATTTTAAGGCAATGGAATATTTAGCTTTCCACAAATGTTAAATATTAGATGAAGGAAAAGAATTGACATGTTTATCATTGCGTAGTTGAAGTGTGATCGTGTGATGAAGCCAAAAGCTACATTATAACTAATAAAGAAAAGGAGGTGCTAGTTAGTAGATCATTCTACCTTTTGTTCTCTAACATTTGAAGCAGTAAATCCCTTAACTTGGTGGATCCTAATAGGTCCTTTAATGTAAATCCTATAATAGGGTGGAACTTTAATTAGTGATCTATCCTCTAATAAGGCTACTCTTGAGAGGAAAAATCTCCTAACAAGGCTATAGGTAAATGTAGAAGTTTTCAATCTACTTCATAAAGCCATGATCACCTACATGCAAAGATGGCCTATCACCAAGAAGAATAGAATAACAAAGAAATAGTTTGGGATCTAAAAATATGAAATATTATATTATTAGATTAAATAATTCTATTGATATTTTGAATGGACTAATAAAAGATATGATGATCAATCCTTATAAAGGAGATTGAAAGTTCTAAAATAAGAAACCCTAAAAAAAATCATCTAATAATTAATATAATTATTAATTGTTAGTTTAATTAATTAAGTGTTATCTTAAGAGATAAATAAAGGTACTTAATGATCAATTAAAAATGAATAAATAATTGAGTTATTTCTTTATCCTAACACCCTTCCTTAGGATGAGAAAAAATGAAACTACAAAAACTGCATGAAAAGAAAAGGAAACTATGATCCTGAAAGAAAACTTGGGTCCCAAAAACATGGTTTGATGAAGGCTAGTTAATGGTCCTAAGAGGGTTGCTCCTCTTCATAGTGATAGGGAAAAGGGAACCTGGCACCCCCCTAAAAAGGGTTGGATCAAGGTTTATTTTGATGGTGCCTCTAGGCACAACCCAGGGCAATTAGGTGTAGGATTAAAAACTAGTAATGAGAATTGAAGAATTTTTTCAATTAGAGGTAAAAGAATTCCAACAAGGATAAAAAAAAATATAAATTCTTGGCTATAGTAGGAGTATTTATCCTTGCCAAAAATATGGCAATTTAGAAACTCCACTTGGAAAGGGATCCCAAATTCATGGTGAATGGAATTATGAAATGTCACATGGACACATGGTATTTGAACAAGCATATTAGATGGCGTAGAGTACTACTTGAGGAATTTGAAGATTTAGAGGTTTCTCATGTCTTCCAAAAAGAAAATTTATCAGTAGATAAACTCTCAAACATAAGAGAAAATGGGTCCTTGGAGGACAAATTTGATCTTTTTGAAGATCTTGGGTATTTATTGCACTTTGATAATTCCAATTATACACACACTCTATGATTAAAAACTCCCATCACCTAAAGGTAAGATTTTAATGAAATGATGACATGGAAAGGATAACCCTGATTCCTAAAATGGAAGTATCATCATGACATGGACACTTGTATATTTGAGAAGATTTCAAGAGCTGGATGAGTTGGTGAAAAATATTTTCCCACAACTAGTTTAATTATAAAATGAAAACCTTTCCTTTAACAAGTAGTTGAAGAAAAGACCCCTCTTCATCCTTACATTTGAAGTTAGTAATTTTTGGGTTGTATAGAGGCACAAGTTTCTAAGTATTTTGTGGTTGTGGCTAATTCATAGAGGCAAACTTCTCACTCTAGATGTCAAGCCAAACCCCATATTTCAAGACCTAGTGTCAATCATTTGCATGAGACACTTTTTAGGTTGGATGATGTCAAACTCTAGGAGGAGATAATGAATATTTCCTCAACAAAGATCTTAGAACAAGAAAAAACCTAGACATTTATTCCCTTTCTCTAGGCTTGGCACCCATGGTGGGTACTTCTTAGGAAGAGGTTTGGTTCATGGATCATGCTTTCCTTTAGCCAAAATGGATAGGAAATCTTGATGATATCATGACACATGTTGTCATGGGTGTTGGACTCTATATGAACTAGGATATAAAGAGATTTATTGGTGGAAAGGATTTTGATCTACAACTAGTTGTGGTCTAGAATTCCACTTGTAGGGTACATAATAGCATGGCTTTGCTTCATAGTGGGTGGGGAATGTGATACCATTCCTAGATGGTAGGAAATCTCATAGAGTTGTGAAGGTAAATGACAAGGGCCATTATAAAGTGACTTTAGTCAAATCCACATATCCTAGGGATAAAAATGGATGCCTTCTCCCTCATCACCAAATACAAAGGGGGAAAAATAGGGTAGAGTGCAAGGATATGCTAGTTTTTCTATGAGTGAGGTGTTATTTTTGAGCTTTGGATCCAATGTTGGATGGGATGAGGCTGAGCTACTTATGTGATACTATATAATGGTTGATCCACTTATGTGAGGATTTTTTGTATCTGGGTTTTTGTGTGTGCTAAAGAATGGATTTCATATGTAATAAACTTTTTTGAACCAATGAAAATAAATTATTACTAATAAAAAAAAATCCTAATGAGGCACCCAATCATAAACAAATCTCTATAAAATGGAGAAATAGGAAAAACCTCATGGGAAAACATCTACTCCAAAAAGAGATGGAAAGAATGATGAAAATAAGGGAAGGACTAAAGAAGCCTTTAAACAAGAGAATTTCTTAAGAAATAGTAACAAAAGAAAAATCATGAAGCATACCACTAAAGCATAAAGAAGTTGCAAATATCTATAAAAAGTAAGTATTGATATGAATTACCTTGACTAAGATATAATGTGACCATGTAGAGAAGACTATAATGTACACTACTTCCCTTAGATGGCACTACTCAAATCACAAGGAATACAAATAAGATCAAATATAAATATGGTATAAAACATCGAAGCTTAAAGAAATGATGAAAAGAGCATGGAACATGACTAGGTAGAGAAGACTATAATTTGCATGAGTGCCCTAAGATGACACTACTCAAATTAGGAGCAAAATAAAGGAAAACAACTAAAATGAGAAATAGAGACGACATAAAATACCAAATTTTGAAGAGTTGATCAATTAACATGGAAAGCTTACTCTAAAATAGGAATGAAAATAAAAGTGTCCATAGGGTAAATGATCCATCTTACCAAAATGTATAGGTACCCATCTGCTACATCCACCTAGTACATAGGAACAAATAGTCTATACAAATATCACTCCATTGAATGAAGGATGAATAAGAATCGATAGAAGAACCCCAATTTACCCTAGATAAGGGTGAGATGACATGCAATTAAAAAAGATGACAAACAAGAACTACATGTCAAGTAAACAAGATCAAGATGCACATAAAATACATAATAGTATCATGAGGTGATCAATCTCTAAACACATCATGAGGCTAATGTCATGGAAGGAACACTCAATTGACAAAGGTAGATGGAAAAAAAAGGCAAACATCAGCCCCCCATGACACTTAATTAGAGTAGTGCATGTATAATAAGGCACAAAATGTGGTAGATCCCAAAAATGTAGTAATATATATGAGTCCCCTAAAATGGCAGTACTCAAATTAGAAGGAAAACAAAAGAAAAATAACTAAAGTTAAAAATATAAATGAAAAATGACACGTGTTTCCATAAATTCTTACAAAAGATGTCAAAACGATCAAAAGGGACATAAGTCCAATATTTAAAAAAAAAGTACAACCCAAGATGAGTCATCCCATACAAAAAGAAATGATTCTTGAACCTAAAACAACCAAGATATTTAGTAGAATAAAAAGATGTTAAAAAAAAAAGAATATACCTAGAGAAGAATATAGAAAAAAAACCTAGCGTTACTAGAAAGAACACAAAACAATATTTCCAACTATATAATGTTTTTGAAAAGCAGGGTCTAGATGCTCAAGTTATGTCTCATAGAGTGCAAAATAGAACCCCTAGGTTTGATAGAAATTAAAAGTCATAAAAAAAGAAAAATTAGAAAATTAAACTTGCACCATTGTGACAGGCTCAAAACTAACTTTCTAATGATATCTTGTTTGGAAACAATGGAGTTCATATGAAAATGTTATGGAAAAAACAAACCACAAGTAGCTCTAAAATGCCAATAAGGGCATGAAAGTGATTATGTAGTGATGACATTAATGTCAAAAAGGCCTAAATTTTATGGTCATATGGTCTTTAAAGGCAAAAAAATACCCTTCCACATTGTGCTAAAGTAGCATGTTGACACAGTGGCGAGTCCCAAGAATGTGATGACTTGTCTAATGATGTCCTAGAGGGTAGGTCCTAGCTAACCTATCCAAGATGTAGTACAAGCCAAGGTCTCACATGACATATCATGCCTACATGTACCAAAAAAGAATTGATATCAACCAATGCATGGATAGGGTCCGCTAATGAACCTGGTGTACCTTTTGTCTTTTTAAAAAAAATGCCTCCCTTTTTAAAAAGACACGCATACAACCTTTATCAAATTTTTGAAAAGATACACATGCATACCTCTGTAAAATATTTTTATCTTTGAGTATTATTGTTTGGAAAAAACTTTGTCAAAAAATAAACAATTTTTTTATTTTAAATAATTTCTAGCTTTGATTTGTGTCTCTAGGGATTTTTTTCCCCTTGCAAGTCAACTATCTCTGAAAATGACAAATTTCATATGGAAATAGGGGTGTTTTAGTGTCATAAATCCAACAAAGAGGCCCATTTGGGCTAAAAGTGAATAAAAAAAGTGACCCCCTATTTCAAAAAATAATAATCAAATGTATGATCTATTCGAGAAAACCTCCATTACTTTAAAATTATTCAAAAAACCAAAACAAGCTATAGTAGGTCAATGCTATGATATTATGTAGAAGTTTACAATGCAACTTCATGAAGTCAAGATCACTTGCATGCAAAGATAAGCTACCAAGAAGAATGGAATAACAAAGCAAGGGTTTTGGATCAAACACATCTATGAAGATTTATGATAGACTAATAAAAGAGACAATGATAAATCGTCACAAAGGAGATCGAGAGTTATAAAATAAGAAAACCTAAAAAGAAATCATTAATAATTAACTATATCATCTAAACTTGGAAGCACCTCAATTTAATGATGTTTTAGTGCCCATTTAATGTGAAGTCATCATTCATTTTCATTTTTCCATTCTCTTCTCCTTTCTCGAAGGTGGAATTTGGGTAAGACCTAATAGATCCTCTTTAAAACTCCTATTATCATTGTGTAAATCTCAAGGTAGGATCTAACCACCTAGGTCCTCCCTTTCTCTCATCCAATAATTTGGAATATCTTTCCATACTATAACAGCTATATCTTGAGTTTTGTACCTAATTTCTGGGATTTGAGACCTATTTTTGGACCCTAATGGAATCATGAGGTTTTTGGGGCCTGGTTGATAGGAACCCAATGCACCTCTTCCCAATCAAATATGCAATACACCCTTGTTGGGTCAATTAGGATGCAATGCATCCCTTCTTGGGCTCTATTTTGGGTCCATTTCTTGAGTCCCATGTTCACATTTTTCTGGGGTGTTAACTTATAGGAAGGTCGATTTACAAGAGTAAGCTATTATGAGCCCTTTATAAACCCATCCATTCACTCTATTTCTCATTTGTGATGTCATTCAACATACACAAGTTATCAAGCACTTATGCTCAAGCTCTTAAATACTCAAATATTCTTCAAGCATTCAAGGCATTCAGGAAGGTTAAGGATTCATGCATTCAAGCTATTGAAGAAGTTTATGATATATCTATCATTGCATTTTCAACATTCAAGATCTCCCTTCATACATTCAAGATCATTTGCTGTATCTTCTATATTCACCCTCTTAAGATCTAGATTCATTCCTAAGGAAGATTTCTAGAATATTCATTCATGAAGGTTTTGGTTTCACTTTGATTTCCTTTCCCAAGGCTTTTACGTTAAGACAAGGCTGTTACATCTACATAATTACATTCTAAATATAAGACAATATTCATAGATTTACATTGCTTCATGCTATATGTATAAATACTACTCTCTATCATTCTATGTTTATTTCAATTCAAGGATAATTCCTAAACTGGGATTTGAATGAGGAAAAGGCCTCTTAGAAAACACAAAAAAAAAAAACCTTTATTTTGTAGGTATCTAATCTTGTATTTATGAATGAGTTGCACATTTAGATACCCTTTTCAAATTTCTTTAAAATTGTGAAATCAAAACTAATGTTAGATATAATTTTGTAAGACCACATTGGTCACCCTTATAGATAGAAGTGTTGGAAACTTACAATTGGAATGATTTTTGTTTTTTCATTGATGTCAAATCTATGGATGAGACATGTTGCTACTTAATCTAAATGTCATATCTATTTGATTGATGAAGAGGATTTGAGAAAGTCACTCATAACTATAGCACCTAGAGGAAAGGTTGAAGTTATGAAAAGGAAGTTACAATGGAAATTTGATAATATATACTTTGATAAAGAAAAGTGATTTTTTATGACAAGAAAGCCAAGCCAAGATGAGTAAAAGTGTTAATACTAAGGAATGTTGAGTAATGCTAGTGTAAATTGAGCTATAGTTAGTGCCAAGAAATTCTAGTACTGACCAAGAATTAGCATTGACCAAATAAAGTTAGTTAATGCTGATCCAGAAAGAGTTATAGCAACCTAGTATTTTAGTGTTGTCTGAGTATCAAAGTTTTGAAATTGCCGAGTGACTATAAATGATCAAGTTCAAAGAAATAATAAGATCAAGAAAACTCAATTGATTTTTTGGGAGATGTAAAATATATTGAAGATAATATTGACGAGTCAGATCACTAAATTTGAGAAGGATATTAGGTAAAGACCTAATAGATGGATTTTGGAGAATGATCAAGAAGATGGACATATACATTGAATTGAGTTGAATTTGGTTGTAAACCCTAAGATCTGTGATGGATGTAGAAAATGGTAAAGCATGAATTACATATTTAAAGAGATATAAAGTTAAACACACACATAAATAGAGGATCAAGGAGTGAAAGTGTATATAGAGCAAGTTTGATCAAAAACACATGATTGAGTGTGAATACAAAGCTAAACGAGAAATTTTGTAGATGTGATGTTATTGATAAGTAAATTAGAGAAAAAGGCTTAAGTGTTGATGAGAAGAGTGGACTAATTGCTTGAAGGGTGTCCAAGAAGATTGAGATCATAGATGACAATGGAAGGCTTATCAGTGAACCAGCATAAGGATTGAATAGAGATAGGAATTGACAAAATTGAGTTGTAATGACACAGATCAAACCTACTATTTTCTTTCTTATCATTGTAAATAGTTTTTATTGAATTTTTTTTAAAGATGTTGACCTAATAGTCATTTCAAGACTTAATAGTCTATGTAAATCCTTTAATTAGGTGACATTCTAAATAGAATTATCAAAGTCCTCTTACAAAGCCACTTCTAACATGCTGATTAAAATCCTCTAACCATATTTAACATTATGTATTGTAACCTTTAACATTGTTTGGTCCTAACATAGCTCACTTCAAAAGAGTAAAAAAGAGAGATGTTGCTAGTGGTTTTTCTCAAAGTGGGTTTCTATGTTATAAAAATTTCTAATAATTGGTATTAGAGCTCAGTGATTACAAAGAAAATTTTGAAGGTACTTAAAGCTAAAGATCATGACTAATAAGAGAGATGTACCCAAGCTAAACAAGGAGAACTTTCTTGCATGTTAGACCTTGATGAGGTTGCACATATCCAACATCAATGGTATTATTGTCAATTTTATTGACAAGGAATATGTAAAAACAACTTCTCCTTTGACTTCTAAACAACTGAAATAGAAGCTATAACACAACCAAGAAATGTTGGAGATTTCCTCAGCCCTAAGCTATGCCAAGTTTGATGACCTAAAAGATTGTGACAATGCAAAGAAGATGTGAGAGAGATTAAGGCTATATATTGAGGTGATGAAAATGTTCTAAGAGATCAATCATAAATCCTGAGAAGTAAGTTTGATGACATGTGAATTATAGAAGGTGAGAACATAATAAAATAGTTCACAAGAATCAAAAAGGTTGTTAATACTATTTGTGGTGAAAATGGAGAAATCAAAGATGAAATAGTGAGAAGTAAAGTATTGAGGACTCTACTCCTTATCTATGCCATTAGAGTTGATTAGCTCCTAAATTAACTACTTTTGAATAACCCAATGATAGGAACAAATACATCCAGAGGTAGCTAATTCCCATTTTCAACATACCTATTCAAACATCAAGAAAAATATAAGGCTGTACTCCTTCTTTAGGCTATCAAGACCAAATATAAGGCTATAAGACCTAGGTAGGTGAACCTATAGATTCTATTATGTGACTAGTTTCCAAAAATGATGAATCTGAATCTATATTTAGTAGATTGAAACCCCAAATCTTCTATTACTTATACAAACAACATAGACATAAAAGAGCTAAAATCATGACCTATGAACTTGACAAACTAAGTGAGGGTAAATCCTTTCAACTCTTTAACATAAAAGGGAAAAAAAAATGATTAATGTGTTGATTATCAATAAAACCATGATATGAGAAACAAAAAATATAAATCCTATAGCTAATCAATGTCTTATCTATTGGGAAATTCCAAAAATTACTAACACACATCCTTGGATATTAGTGATATATCTCATATATCAAGACTCCAGATTTATCGTATCACTTTGTGAATTATACATTTGCATAAATATTGAATCTCATAATCAACCTATTCCTTCATGAAATCTACAACCCCATTATGGTAAATCAAGAATTTACATGACTCTTGAATCATAAGAAAAATATATCAAAACATACAACCTGAAATAAATTGCAACTAGATTTGTGCTCTTTGTTCACAAACCACAAAAGATTACAAGCAACATAAACATGAGACAAGAGGAAGACTGAAGATAAACTTGTTGCTACTTTTTCTTTATTTCCTTGAAACAAATACATAAAGGATGTATGGATTAATTTAGAAAAACAACTCAATAGACCAGAAATGACTATATTAAGTTCATTAATGTTGTTCAAATATAGAAAGAAATGTTGGGCATGAATGGTGGGATCATAGCTAGAGCTATGCTCAATAGTTTAGAAACATCTAACCATCAACAACCATAGAGAAAGAGAAGAGAAGAGATTAAAAAGAATGGAATGAATCCAAAATTTGTGAAGATGTTTCCATTTTTCCACCTAAAGAACTTCCACCAATTATTGCAAAACTTCTCTCCACTCTCTTCCTATAACTTAAAATCAAATCTTATCCTCCTACCCCTATTAAGTGATCAAAATATCTTCAAACCAATGGGAAACCAACATTATTTGAAATAAGACATAAATGTAACTAAAACTCATGGAAAAACTAGTTCTAAATGACTTTAGAGGAAAAATGATACACTAAGGAACATTTTGCTCCAAATTTGGGGCCAAAAAACTCCCCTATTTGCTTTCTAACTAGATCTGAAGCTCAATCATGAAAAACACGTATTTTGTTTAGAATGCCCCAATTTTCATAAATCTTCCTATATATCTTACCACTAAATACCTACACATATTTTGACTACAGATTCAAAAAGTTCATCTTCTCCCATTTTTGACGGTATACTGCACTCTATGTTTTGGATAAAAAATGCCCCTCTAGCATGCATTTCAAAATTCTAGGCCCTTGGCCATGAATATACCATTTAACTTGAAAAAATTTAACCTTTATTATATAGTCTAAACTTACATGAAATCCAAATTTATTTCAAATTTCTAACTTGAGAATGCACATACAGTTTTGAGGGGATATTTTAACATTTTAACATTTCAAATTTTCAATTTACCTTACTCCTCCAATCTTTACCTCAGTCAAGCCTCCAATTTGTGTTGAATAATGTTGTCCTTGATGTCACACAAATGTCATATCAGTCATTAGTCTCAAGTTCACCGAGCTCAGATAGTCTGTAATGCAATTTACAGTGCCAACCAAGCTAACTTGGTCAATGAAGGAAATGTGAAAAGTCGGTGTTAATCAAGCTTCACTTGGTCTCCAAAGGTTAGTTTCCACCGAGCTCACTTGGTCATCAAATGAACCATGGAAAATTTAGTGTTAACCGAGCTTCACTTGGTCTCCAAAGGTTAGTTTCCAACTGAGCTCACTCAGTTATCTCAAGAAACTCAGTACTTATCGAGTTCTCCCAGCGATTGAAGGATTGTCACGAAGTTCACTGTATCAACCGAGCTCAGTTGGTTAACACAGGAATTATTTTTTGAACAAATTTCACCGTGTAGGGTCGACTAGTATAGGGATTTGCTAATTAATTACTTTTAGCTGACTGTTGTAATTGTTTGTTTTAGTCAGTGATTTGAGCTGACTAAGATAATCTGAAAGGTATATATGGTCATTCAAGTTATGAATTAAAGTGTGTGATTATGAAAAAGAAGTTATGAATGCAAATTATAGTATGAAGAGGCAAATGTTGAGAAAAGTCTGATCAAGGATCAGAAGTGTTGAAGGAGCTGCAAAGTTGTATTTGATTAGTAAGGATTTAGTCAAGCATAATAGAGATCTGCAATCAACAAAGATAAGTTGCACATTATATCAGGTCATTTCATTGTTGCTTTCTAACCATTGTAACAGTGTATTCAAAATCTCTTAACAGAGTTGGTTTAACAACTATTCAATAAATCCTCTAACAAGGTGACAGTTCAGTTGAATTGTTCTAAAGACCTCTAGCAAGGCCACTCCTAACAGGGTGATTAAATCCTTTAACAGGGTCACACCTAACAGTGTGTTTTTGTAACCTTTAACAGGGTTGGCTCCTAACAGGGCTTACTTCAGAAGAGTGAAAAACAGTATCTAGTTACATTGGTGGTTTTTTCCATATTGGGTTTCCACGTTAAAACTAGTGTCTCTTGTGTTTAATTACTGAATTACTTTGTGCATGATAACATATCAGTTCTTAATATTTATCATTTGCTGCATTATCAAGTTTCAGCATTTTATTAATCAGATCAAGGGTATATTCAGACATCTTAGGGACTGTGGAAAGTTTTTGGAATAATTGATTCACCCCCTCCCCCTCTAAGTTACTCTATTCTCATTTCCAACAATTTGACTACTACATGTTGCATCATGATTGGACCCCACTATGCCACATGGCACAATCATGCAACTTTGGATACTTTTTTTTATTGGGAACTACCATAACCTTGCGAAGTGGTGTTTCAACATTTTCAGGACCTCATGGTGGTTTGGGAAGATGATATGGTTATCCTTGCGAATCGATGCTAAAATTTTTTGCAACCTCACATCTCCATGTCCTAACTATGTGTGAATTGGCATCTAACATTTTTTCAACCTTGCATCCCAATTTCCTAACCATGTGGTTATCTTTGTGATCACGCAAATGATATTTTTGGGACTTTAGACCCTCTTTCCTTAATTGCGTTGTTTGTCTTGTGATGTTGTGATTTCCACTATTTTCATGCCACATGTCCACATTGATGACATCATCACCCCTACTTATAATCTTGGTCAAAATCTTGTTGACTTCAATGCCAATTGTCCACAAGCAGGTGGATCCTTACATATGAGCCTTGCACTACCCATAAGGCATGTTTCTTAAGACATTTCCTTATTGTGCATTTGGGATTTTAAATATCAAAAAATTTGCATCCCACAAGCAATGTGGGATATTATGATTTATTTAACCATCTATGTGGTTTTCATGTGCAACAAAAATAAGAAACTTGTGATATTCAGTCAACCTCTAAGCTCCTTTGTAAATCCACACTTTAACATCCTACAGTTGCCCATCTCCAAAGGCGTTCTACTGACTATCCTCTCTCTTTCTCCTTCAATCACCCTCCAACATGGACCAAGAGTATGAAATCCACAACATTTTCTATGAGTGGAGTGGGAACGATTTAATGGTGGAGACTCATGACAAATTGATGCAAGAGCATCCTAGGTTGCATCGTATCCTGCATGTTTTCTCTCTTTCTTAGTTTCTATTGAGTTTCAATGTCTTGCATTGCCAAGTTCATAGTTGTTGCCCAATGTATAGTGGATTTTGAGCTTCCTAGTTAATGCCAAGTTCATAGTTGTTGCCGAGTACATAGAGGTTACCAAATTCCTTTGGTTGCCAAGTTCCTTTGGTTACCAAGTTTCTTTGGTTGTCGAGTTCCTTTGGTTATCAAGCTCCTGTGGTTGCCAAGTTCCTTTGGTTTTTGAGTTCCTTTGGATGTCAAGTGCTAGTATTTGGTTTTGGGTCCTTCATTGTCCAAGTTGTTCATGTCTAGTTCCAGTTTAGGCCAACCTTGCTAGTTACATTGTATTTTGTATTTAATATCTTCTGTGAGCCGACTTATGGCTTATTATAGCATTTAATATGAGAGTTTATTTAGTTGGTATTTTCAATAGGATGACTTGTGCCTGTGCATGTATTTAAGGAGATCTTTTGTAGAATCTTAGCATATCAATATGGGAAGAAGAAGTGTAGAAGCAAACTAAGAGGAAAACTTTGATCATTGTAGTTTGAATCTAATTGTTTATGGTTGTAACCAAAAGGCCTTGCAATTGGGCATGTAATTAATTCCTTATTGAATATATGAAGGTATTTTTCTCCTCTATTTATCGAGTTATTTGTATTTGTGTTTTTTTTGTTGTATTTACTCTCTACAAATGATTTGAATGGTTGGGTGTGCCTTTGGCCCTAGTTACCGTATCCCTCCCTATGTCAAGTGGTATCAGAGCTTGAGGTTTTTCCTTGTGGAGATTTTATTGGGTAGAATCCTGAGTGGATTTGGTTGTAGGGTTGTAGATCTACAAATTTGATCTATAACATGCCAAGGGTTATGATCTTGCACAAACTTGATTATAAAGATGGTTTGAGGTAGAGGAAATGATGACAATGTCATGCTAGATACATTGAGATAAATTAGATCTAGATTAGATGTTGTGGAGATAACTTACACAAGAGGAGCACATCTTGATGATGTGAGTGATGATGAAGCAACATCACTAAACCCTAATCCACAACCTAAAGGTTTCTAAGAGTATTGTCTAGTGCACATTTAAACCCTATTTTTGCAGTTGTTTCTTATGAGGGAAAATTGGATACCAAAACTATGTTGGATTGCATCTCTAAAATGGAGAAGTTCTTTGACTATGAATACACTCCTGATAATAGGATGGTTAAGATTGTAGTTACAAGGTTGAAAAGAGATGCCTCATTATGGTGGGAGTATTTGTAAACTGATAGGCAAAAGAGAGGAAAGGAAAAGATCAAGGACTTGGGTGAAGATGGTTACAAATTTTAGACAAAGAGACATGAATGTGAAATAGTATACTAAGGAATTCTACAAATTAGACATTAGATTTGGACATGTGGATGATGATGTTGAGAAAACTGCAAGGTACATAAATGGATTGAGATATGGAATTCAAGATGAAATAAATTTTGTGAATTTGGAAAGTGTGGAAGAAGCATATCAATATGCCTTGAAAGATGAGGAGATATTGATAAAGAAGCATGAATAGAGAAAAAGAGGTAGAGGCAGAAGATTCTAAAAAGGCAGAGGTAGATCTTATGGAGAAGGTGGTAGATCTAATAGTTTTGTGCAAGATAAGGGGAAATAAGAATGGAAGAATGATGAAAAAGGAAAGACTAAGAAGAAAGGTACTAATTCCTATCAAGGAGGTACTATTTCTTACCAAGGAAGAGGTAATTATTATTCTAGAGGTTGATTTCATGGTAATTGTTTTAGGTATGGTAAAGAAGGACATAAATCTTTTGAATGTAGATCCTCTAAAAGTGGACATGTTAACAGAAATGTTGTCATACAAGGGGACATTGAGAGTTCACCTAGTGGGCATGAGGCTGGAGAAAACATGATGGTGAAAAGAACCTTATGTAATAAGGGAAATGATGAGGAACCTTTCCTAAGGAGAATTGTTTTCAAGACCAGATGTAAGATGGCTATAAAATGTTGCAAGATGATCATTGATAGTGGAAGTTCTAAAAATTTGGCATCATGATAATTGGTTACAAAGTTTTAGTTGTAGAGGTTGGGCATACTAAACCTTATCATGTTTCATGGATCAAGGATGAGCATAAGATATCGGTAAGTGAACAATGTATTGTGAAGTTCAAGATTGGACATTACTTTGATGAAGTTTTGTGTCATATTATGCCTATGGATTGTTGTCATATTTTTTTGGGTAGACCTTTGAAATATGATAGATATGCTACACATGATAGAAGATTGAATTAATATATTCTTTGGATGAATGAAAAGAAATAAATATTGTTACCTTTGATTGAAAATTTAGATGAGGTTAAGTGTACTACTGTGAGAATTTGCATGGTTAATGGAAAGCAATTTGAAAAGGAAATGAAGAAGAATCAAATCTATTTTTCTATAATCCCTAGGGGAATGAGTTGTACGAGAAGTAGTCAAGTAGTAGAAAATAGTGCTAACTAAGTGCTACTCAATGGTGATCAAGTGACAACAAAAACTAGTAGTATTGACCAAGTGCTAGTAGAAATTACGAAATTACTAAATGGGTATAAGGAAATTATGATAGAGGATATACCTAATGGTTTACCTCCTATGAGAAGTATAAGTCATTGTATGGACCTAATTCTTAGAGCTAGTTCTCCAAATAAAGAACCATATAGATTGACATCTACTAAAAATGAAGAGCTTAATAGAAAAGTGCATAAGTTGTTGGAGAAAGATTTGATCATAGAAAGTTTGAGTCCATGTGTTTTACTTGTCGTATTAGCACCTAAGAAGAATTGAGAATGGAGAATGTGTACTAATTGTAGAGCTATTAACAAGATCATAGTGAGATAAAGGTTTCATATGCTAAGGATGGATGACATAATATATTTTTTGAGTGGAGCAAAGTATTTTACTGTTATTGATTTGAACAGTGGCTATTGTAATCACCTAAAAATGGTCATCTAGAATATTAGCCCCCTTTTCAACATTTTGGCTAAATTAATTTAATCATTTATCTATACCAAATTGCTAATAATCAATTTATTTGATTATAACCTATAGTTTGACTATGCTATCCTAAGTTCATTATTTGATTAAAAGAACATGTCCCCTTTTAATTAAATAAAACACCCCATTCTTCTAACCCACTTAAAGTGCACACACAAAATCCTTTTTCTATTTTACAATTAAAAGAAAAGGCTTGTGAGACTTTTGTCTTATATGACAAGTCAACTTATATTCTATTGGTTGACTTGTGTGTGCACATGGATCACTCCTATTTTTGAATTCAACCGTTGATCATCCACCATCTTCATCTTGATCTCCACCGTCCGTGCATCTTTAAAAGGGAGAGAGCTTTCCCCCTCAAAGGATCCATCTTTTGAATATTGTCATGCTACAGGTTTTTTAAGAGGTTTCTTTGGAGCTTTGTGGAGAACTTCTCATTTCTTGTCTCATTCTCTCATTCCATCATATTAGCATAAGATCATATGGCATTCTTAGCATAGTTGCATTTTAGTTTAACTTTGATTTCTTGCAATAATCTCACATAGTTTAAATATTTGGTTTTGTAACAATCTCATACATGCTTAGTATATTTGCATTTTGCATTATCATCTTAGCTTAGTTTCCATACTTGCATTGCATTCTTGAGGGATTCCTTGAAGATATTTGCACTCTTGCTCTTGTCTCAAAGAACCTCCCGTTGCATGGTTTACTAGCAAGAAGTACATTTCTAAGGCTTGGCTGAGAGCCTTCATGCTGAAATACTAACTCCTTGCACTCCATGGATAGGGAGCTCTAAGCCGGCATCCAAGCATTCCAACTCATGGAATCGTTTGGATAGAAAGGTTTAGAGTGTGACACAAATTGAAGTGTACATTTTTGGCGCCCACCGTGGGGCTTGAATCAAGTTTTTAGCTCCATTTGCTTTTATTTTTCATCTCTAGTTTTTTACAGCAGCATATTGGATCTAATCAAATGCTTTTGTAAAATTATCACTTTGGTTTTAAGGCCAACCCATAAGTAGATTGGTTTGAAGGCTAAAAACTTAGTTGGTTTAAAGATGTGATCATATCTTTTAAACCGCTTGGAGTTTGGTTCTGAAATTTTTTTTGTAGGTTGAGTATATTCTCAAAATTTCTCAGTCCGATTTATAGAACATTTTGACCTAATTTTTGGGAGTTATGAGTTTTTTTTTTTTTTTTTTATAAAAAGCCATTTCTGATCGCAAATCAGCAAATTTTTTTTTAAAACTTACATTTTCAAATTTTTATTTCAATTCTAATGGGGGTTCTTTCTTTGTGTTTTGAATTTTAAGGTTGTATTAAAGATCAAAAACTCGATTTGATAAATTTGGCTTGTTTTGACAAAATTGATCTCTAGAGCGCAAATGAAGAGATTTTTTAAAATTTCTTACATTTTTGGAAAGCTCTCTGATTTTTAATAGGGGACTCTTCTTTTCATTTTCATTTTTGGATACAAAATCATAGTAAACAAGTCCAATCTTGTTGACTAGGTCAAAATCAAAGAGTAAAAATGAGAGCATTTGTGATTAACTTGCACTTTCTTTGCATGCACTTGGTTGAAAGATAAATTGAATTTTTGAGGCAAATAACCACTTTTTATTGCAGATTTTTATGTTATTTCACACTAACTTGTGGTGCTAACAAGTTGTGATTACAGGTTGCCATCCTTATGAAAAAAATTGAAACATTGCATAAAAAGAACGCATGTCAAAGCTTCAAATGCGCAAGGGCTACTAACATTGTTTGCAGGGCTGTCCAAAGCATAAAAACCCAAAAAAAATTTATTTTTTATTTTCATGTGTGGCATTGACTAATTGTTCATTTTTCATAGGCACATAAAACTTGTGATTGGAGTATTTTGGTAATAGGAGAGTATGCTCTTCACCCTTGTGGTGAATCAGAAATCTTGACTTGCCATTTGGTTTCAAAAGCAAGGGGTAATTGAATCTTCTTGGTGTGTTTGGGAAAAAATTATTGGAATAGGAGAGTATGCTCTTCACCCTTGTGGTGAATCAGAAATCTTGACTTCCAAAAGTTGATCCACTCTTTGTGTAGTTTAAAATCCTTTAGAGGGCCTGCTCTCGGACAACCTGAGAGGAACGACCAAAGTGGGGACAAGAAAATTACCCGGCTCTTCTAACCCACTATAAACTCAAGGCTATCAAGGACACAAAACTTTGATAGAGATAATTTTTTTCTTTGCCTAGTGTGATCGCTTATGGGATTTTGACCATAGGGAGATCACTAGGCAAGAATGCTTAAGGTACTCTTGTGATCGCGAGATCGGTTACTCATCACAAGGTGAGGTGTCCCATAATTGGGAGCAAGAGGAACACTATGAATGGAAGCCCTATCTAAACACCCTAAGTTAGTAACTACCTTTTTTAGCCGCTCAACTTCTTGGTGCAAGGATCGATCCTAGTGGACTACCCGGATCACCCCAAGATTTTACACTCACCATATGTGTTCCCTTGGTTGTGCTTATGGCACTTCCATGACAAAGCCAATATCTCTTGTAGGAAACCACTTGGTGTGAGGCAAAGGAGCATCAAGTGTGGGCCAAGTTGTTGAGTAATGAACCATGACTTCTAGGTAGATATTGCTTGATGTGTTCTCGAATGTGCAAGACCTCACTCAGGGTTATCTTGGTGCTTATGCCTTGGTACAAGTATGATCTTGCTAAATTAAACTTAGGGAATTTAATCATGTAGTTATCTTGACTTACATGTCTCTGATGCTTAGATTGGATTTCCACATACCTATCTAATATCGATCATATTCATATCCTCATAGTTATACTAGTGATGGTTGTATGATCTCATGATGTCCCTAATAAATGCTCGATGATGAAACTAAGAGTCTAAATGTTATGCGCTTCTTGTTGGTAAACCACTTTGCATATTAGCTTGCATTTTAGGTTCATTTTCTAGCTTAGTCTTGCATTCTTGCATATGGGGAGAGCTCTCTCTTCATCTTTTCATGGACATATCGGCTAACTGCTTTCATATATTTCTTTACTTTCTTCTTGTTCATGTCTTTTCACCTTCTTAATCTTTCGCTTCATCTCCTTTCTATCTTATCATCACATTATATAAAGTTTTGACCTCTTAAATAATTTCAATGTCCTAGATTCATTTTCGAGTTCATCTTGATGGTCAAAATTGTCTTTTAAAATTCTAACTTTCTTCTAAGCAGTTAGCTGACCTTTTGAGGTCTAATCTCTGAATCATCATTGGGGCATCTTCATTTCTCCATGTCTTCATCATTTCCATACTTCATATATACTTCAATTCACTGTTTCATGTCTAAAATCACCTTTCTGCTCATTTCGACCTAATTTTTATGCTATATCCTTCAAGGTCAACTATAGTCAAACTGGGGCATTTTATCAGTTTCTTATAGTCATTCTTGGGTTCTAATCATATATCTGTCATCTTGGACATTGCTATATTCTAATTTTCTCATGTCTAGCTAGTTTTTGCATCCCCTTACCTCATTTCAATTTCGATCCCGAGGGGGCAGAAATACTCTATTGCTGATTATTACAGCTATCTATTTCTTAGGAGCATTTGTTTAACCTTATCACTTGCTCTCAATCTATTTGAGAATTCTTTTCGGATCCTAACATCATCTTCCTAATGTTCAGTACTACCGCTCTCAGGCTGTGCATTTAGGACTTGCTATCTATTTTTGCATTTCATTCTTTGGAATCAGATATCTATACTATCATCGCCTACTTGGCTTCAATTTTCTTTGACATAATGTGTTTCCAAATCGATCACACATTAGTCAAAGAGGGGCAAACGTAATCACCTAAAAATGGTCATCTAGACTATTAGTCCCCTTTTCAACATTTTGGCTAAATTAATTTAATCATTTATCTAGACTAAATTGCTAATAATCAATTTATTTGATTATAACCTATAGTTTGACTATGCTATCCTAAGTTCATTATTTGATTAAAAGAACATGTCCCCTTTTAATTAAATAAAACACCCCATTCTTCTAACCCACTTAAAGTGCACACATAAAGTCCTTTTTCTATTTTACAATTAAAAGAAAAGGCTTGTGAGACTTTTGTCTTATATGACAAGTCAACATATATTCTATTGGTTGACTTGTGTGTGCACATGGATCACTCCTATTTTTGAATTCAACCATTGATCATCCACCATCTTCATCTTGATCTCCACCGTCTGTGCATCTTTAAAAGGGAGAGAGCTTTCCCCCTCAAAGGATCCATCTTTTGAATATTGTCATGCTGTAGGTTTTTTAAGAGGTTTCTTTGGAGCTTTGTGGAGAACTTCTCATTTCTTGTCTCATTCTCTCATTCCATCATATTAGCATAAGATCATATGGCATTCTTAGCATAGTTGCATTTTAGTTTAACTTTGATTTCTTGCAATAATCTCACATAGTTTAAATATTTGGTTTTGTAACAATCTCATACATGCTTAGTATAGTTGCATTTTGCATTATCATCTTAGCTTAGTTTCCATACTTGCATTGCATTCTTGAGGGATTCCTTGAAGATATTTGCACTCTTGCTCTTGTCTCAAAGAACCTCCCGTTGCATGGTTTACTAGCAAGAAGTACATTTCTAAGGCTTGGCTGAGAGCTTTCATGCTGAAATACTAACTCCTTGCACTCTGTGGATAGGGAGCTCTAAGCCGGCATCCAAGCATTCCAACTCATGGAATTGTTTGGATAGAAGGGTTTAGAGTGTGACACAAATTCAAGTGTACAGTATCGTCTAATCCAAATGAAAGAAGGTGATGAATAGAAGACTCGTTTTAAGACAAAAGATGGTTTTTATGAATGGTTGGTAATGTATTTTGGTTTGATAATGCACCTAGTACTTTCATAAGGTTGATAAATGGAGTTATGAAAATATTCTTGGGTAAGCTTGTGATTGTGTATTTGGATGATATTTTGATATTCAGTAAGACTAAGGAAGAACATCTTGAGCATGTTAGAAAAGTATTGAAAAGATTGAAAGAGGAGAAGTTGACGATTAATTTGAAGAATTATTCTTTTATAAAAGGGGAGATTGTCTATTTGGGATTTTTAATTTCAGCTAATGTTTTGAAGATGGATCCTAAGAAGGTTAAAATAATTTTGGAGTGGCCTACACCTAAGAATGTGGGGGAGGTAAGATCATTTCATGATTTGGATAGTTTTTACAAGAAGTTTATAAGTAATTTTAGTTTTGTTTGTAATGCTATGACTAAGAAAATGAGGGGAGACAAAAAGGAATTTAAATGGACACATGGAGCTAGATACAATTTTAAAAATTTGAAACAAAAGGTTGTTGAATTGCTTGGATTAGCATTTCCTAATTTCAATAAGGTATTTCAAGTTGACTATGATGCAAGTGGTAGTAAAATAGGTGCTATATTGAAACAAGAAGGAAAACATATTGCTTTCTTTAATGAGAATTTGAATGATGCTAAAAGGAAGTATTTTGGGTATGATCAAGAGTTTTATGCTATTGTCCAAGCATTGAAGAAGTAGAGACATTATTTGATTCCTAAGGAGTTTATGTTGTATACTAATCATAAAGGTTTACAGTACTTGGGAAGTCAATAGAATTTGAATTAGAGACATATGGAGCGGGTTGTGTATTTGCATAGTTTTACATTTGTCATTAAGCATAAGAGTGGACTCACTAACAAAGTTGTTGATGCATTGAGTAGAAGACATTCCTTATTGATTGAGATAAAAGTTGAAGTTCTTAGTTTTGATGAGATGAAGGAGTTGTATGATACTAATCTTGGTTTCTTGAGATGAGGAGAGAGTGTAGAGCACCTAGTTTGAAGGAAAAAACAAGTAAGTTTGATGAGTATTTTATTCAAGAAGGTATGTTGTTTAAGGGTATTTAGTTGTGTATTCCTAAGAGTTATATAAGATTGAATTTGATTAAAGAAAAACATAGTTGTGGATTGGCTAGACATTTTGGAATTGATAAGACATTAAGTTTGTTGAAGGAGAAGTATTATTGGCCTCAGATGTATAAGGATGTTTAGAAGTTTGTAGGAGTTTTTGAGTTTATCAAGTTGCAAAAGGAGTAAGTTAGAATACTATATTGTATACACCTAAAACTATTCCTAAGAAACCTTGGAGTGACATCAATATGGATTTTGTTGGACTAATTTCTAGCCTTCCCTTTAGGATTTGTGACATGGATTAACCACCTTCTATGTTTTATAAGTCTAGTGGTTGTATTGGGCATTATCAGGTCGATCTTTTGGTGCAATGGCAACTCTAGCATGTAACAAGTGGCATCAGAGCTTCGTCATAGGTTTGAATCTCCTCAAGTAATGCTGGGGGGGAAATGTTGGACTAATTTCCAACCTCCAACTTTAGGATTTGTGACATGGCTTAACCACCTCCTGTGTTCTATAAGTCTAGTGGTTGTATTAAGCATTAATAGCTCAAGCTTTTGGTGCAACAAAAACTCTAGCATGCAACATATTTTATTTTTGGATTACCTAAGATAGTGAAGGGATATGATTATGTATTTGTTGTCATGGATAGATTTTCTAAGATGTCTCATTTCATACCTTGTAAGAAGACATTGGATGTCAAGCATATTGCTAAGATTTTCTTTAAGAAGATTGTTAGATTGAATGGATTACCAAAAAGTATTATTTTTGACTAAGTCAATAAATTTTTTGGTTATTTTTTGAAGACTTTGTGGAATAAGATGGGTAATGAGTTGAAGTTTAGTTCTACTTTCCATCCAAAAATAGATGGACAAATAGAGGTTATGAATAGAAGTTTGGGTAATTTGTTGAGATGCTTAATTGGGAATGAATCATATAATTGGGAGATGGTATTAACAAAAGATGAATTTGTATATAATAATTCTATTAATAAAAGTATAGGGAAGACACTTTTTGAGATTGTTATTGGAATGCAGCCTAGAGGAGTCTCAAATTTAAGAGATATTGCTATTGAAGAGAAGAGAAGTGATGTAGGAGAAGATCTTTCTAATTTTATGGAGTCTTTGCATAAAAAAGTGAAGCTGAAGCTGGAGCAAAGTAACCAGAAGTATAAGGAGAATGTTGATAAATATAGAAGACATCATGTTTTTGAAGTTGGTTATGAGGTGATTGTTCACTTGAAGAAAGGAAGATTTCCTATTAGAACATATAGTAAGTTGATGATGAATAATTTTGGACCTTGTAAGATCTTAAAGAAGTTTGATAGTGGTAATGCTTATAAAGTTGAGTTACCTAATGACATGGATATATCTCCTATATTCAATATTGCTGATTTGTACAAGTATCATGAGTTAGATGATGAGGTTATTTGTAATAGATGATTTTCCTAAGAAGCATATTGAAGAAGTTGAATAGGTATTAGATCAAAGAGTTGGTAAGAGAACAAGAGGAAATGATTACTACGAGTATTTGTCAAAATTGAAGAACAAACCAATGGAAGATGCTACATGGATTTCTCAATCTAAGATTGATTCAACTTAGGTTGTGGCATCTCAATGATTCAAGAGAATTATTTTCTCCAACTTGGTTGTCTGATGTAGGAGCATCCTATTTGCAATAGGTCGACTTGTGGCCATGCATGTATTTAAGGTGATATTTTGTAGAACCTTACCATATCAATATGGGAAGGAGAAGTATAGAAGCAAACTAAGAGACAAAGTCTAATCATTGTAGTTTGAATTTGGTTGTTTATGGCCACAACTTAGAAGGCCTTATAGTTGGGCATGTAATTGATTCCTTGTTGAGTATATGAAGGCATTATGTTCCTCTATCTCCAAAATTATTTGTATTTGTGTTGCATTTTATATTGTGTTTACTTTGCATGGATGGTTTGAATAGCTAGGTGTGCCTTTGGCCCTAGTTACTGCATCCCTCCCTGTGTCAGGTGGTATTTGATTTCTCATCAATTACAGTCTTGATACTCATCCAATCATGTTTGTCACATGTTAAAACTTATTCACACTCAAACAATGGATTAGTTACCAAGTTTGAATTATTATCATGAAAGTGCTCACATATAATATGTTGATCATAATCATATTCTTCATCAAAAAAATTGTTAGAGTGAACCTTGAAATCATCAAACTTATCCTTACAAGATTCATCAACATATAAGGAAAACTTAGAATCATATTTACAACTTCTAGCCCTTTCATGTTCGTTATATGAACAATCCAAACAAATTCAGTATTATCAACATGAAAAGAAATTGAAATAGTATGAAATTTACCCCTAATGGTATTCTCCACAAAAGAAAATTCATCATGTGTATTGATACTTGAACTATTATCACATACACCTCCAAAACTTGGCAAAGTATATTCTGATTCTATATCACTTTTAACATCAAAATTTGGGGAAAGGACTTCATCTTGAGAATCAACATAACAAGGGAAAAATGGATCATCTATAAAACCATTTTTATACCTTTCATAATCACAAGCCAATAGTTTTGAAATTTCATTAGCATTCAAAAAGACTTCATCACAAGTCTATTCTCTTGGCTTTGATAATAATCCATCTGATCTAAGAAATTTATAGTAGTAGTATTGTTAGTATGAAAATCTGAAAAATTTGAATGATTACTACAACATATTTCTTCTTCTTTGTGCAATGTCTCTTCACTAGGTACTTTATCATTCTCATTTTCATTAGAAGAAGAGTTATCCATATTGTAGCTAGAACTTTCTTCATTCTCATCCATATCGTCACATGATTCATTCTCGGTCATGTATCCATTTTTTCTCTTGCTAACTAAAATCATCTAATTCACTAGATCTAGAATCCATCTCTTCATAATTAGAAGACAAATTATCATTATCTACAAATTTATTACATTAATCTTGACTTTCAGTACATTCACTATCATAATTAGAAGAGTTAACATAAACTCTATTGTTATACAAATTACTTTCCATCTTCTTGATGTATTCTTAAACTTTCAAAACCTTTTATATTTCCAAATGTGCTAGCTAATGAACTGAATTAGGCATAAAAGCTTCTAGGAAAATAATGGGTAAAGAATATTCCTTAGGTCTTAAAGAAAAATGCAACTCCATGAGTGCTGATTTGAACTTCATATAGAATTGATCATCTCTTAGACCTCAAATATCGATATCTCCTACTACATTTCTTATGAAACTAACAACCCGATAATGGATTTCATTTTATATCTTTACAATATCTTCAAGTGCACTTTCATAACTTGGTGAACTAACTTTAGATCTAAGATCTGATTCGATCTTGAAATGAAAAAATCACCCTCTTTCTCCTAGTGTTGATACTCACTAAATAGAGGTAACCAGTTCTAACACTTGACTTTCTTTAAAAGAGAACACATGAAAATCAAAATAACTTAATTGTTGATGCTAAAACTTGATTTGTTGATTCGACATGGGTGCTAACCTCAACTTCTTACACCATCAATAAAATAAAATGTAGAGCCACCACCTCCTTGAAGAGGACAAAGAAATCACTATTGTGATTTACTTTTTAACACTTCAACTTCTTATAACAATAGTTACATATAACACTTAAAACTCTCTAAATCAAGAGATTACCCCTTCTTCTTCGTTAGGCTTTGCATGACCTAGATAGGTGAACCTATAGATTTTATTATGTGACTAGTTCCCAAAAACCATAAATCTGAATCTATATTTAGTAGATTGAAACCCAAAATATTCTATTACTTATGAAAACAAAAAAGACATGAAATAGCCAAAATCATGACCTATGTATTACTTGATAAACTAAGTGAGGGTAAATCCTTTCAACTCTTCAACATTAAAGGGAAAAGAATTTGATTAATGTGTTGATTGTCAACAAAAGTAAGGTATGAGAAAAAAAACATATAGATCCTATAGTTGATTAGTGCCTTATCTATTGGGTAATTCCATAAATTACTAATGCACATCAAGACTAAATCTCATACTCAACCTATTCCTTCATGAAATCTACAACCCTATTATCATAAATAAATAATTTAGATGATCCTTGAATAATAAGAAAAATATTCCTAAACATACAATCTAAAATAGATTGCAACTAGATTTGTGCTCTTTGTTCACAAACCAAAGAAGATTACAAATAGCATTAACATGAGACAAGAATTAGACTAAAGATAAAATTTTTGGTGCTTTTTATTTATTTCCTAGAAACAAATGCATAAAGGATGTATGAACTAACTCATAAAAACAAATCAATAAACCATAACTATCTATATTAAGTCCATTAATGTTGTTCAAATACAAAGAGAAATGTTGGGCATGAATGGTGAGATCATAGCTAGAGCTCTCGTGAATAGTCTAAAAACAACCAACCATCAACAACCCTAGAGGAAGAGAAGAGAAGAGATTAAAAAGAATGGAAAAAATCTTGGATTTGCTAAGATGTTTCCATTTTTCCACCTGGAGAAATTCCACGTATTGTTGCAAAACTTCTCTCTACTCTCTTCCTATAACTAGAAATTATATCTTATCTTGTTGCCTCTATTAACTGATTAAAATATCTTCAAACTGATGGAAAACCCAACTAATTTGAAAGAACACATAAATGTTACTAAAAATCATGCCAAAACTAGTTTTAAATGACTTGAGAGGCAAAATGATATACCAAGAAACATTTTCCCCCAAATCTAGAGCCAACAAACTCCCTTATTTCCTTTCTAACTAAATCTAAAGCTCAATCATGAAAACCACCTATTCTACTAAGAATGCCCCTATTTTCACAAATATGCCTATATCTTTTACCACTAAATTCCTATAGATATTCAAACTATAGATTTGGAAAGTTCACCTTCTCTCCTTTCTAATAGTATACTACATTCTATATTTTGGATAAAAAATGCCCCTCTAGCATGTATTTGAAAATTCTAGTTCCTTGGCCATGAACATACCATTTAAATTGAAAACATTTAACCTTTATAATATAGTCTTAACTTTACATTAAATCAAAATTTATTTCAAGTTTCTAACTTGAGAATGTACGTACAATTTTGAGGGAATATTTTAACATTTAAATATTTCAAATTTTGAATTTATCTTACTCCTCCAATCTCTACCTTGGTCAAGCCTCCAATTTGATTGCCACATGTTACATCATGATTGGTCCCCACTATGTCACATGGCACAAACATGCAACCTTGGAGCCTTTTTTGTCAAGAACTGTCATAACCTTGCGAAGTGGCACCTAAACATTTTTGGGACCTTGTGGCAGTTTGGGATGATAGCGTGGTTATCATTGTGAATCAACACCTAACATTTTTTGTAACCTCACATATCCATGTCCTAGCCACATGTGAATTAGTTCCTAACACTTTTAAAACTTCACATACCAATTTCATAACTATGTGGTTATCTTTGCAATCATGAAGGCTTCATAATCACTTTCCTTAATTGCATGGTTTGTACCGCAATCTTACAAATTGACCATTTTTGTGCCACATGTCCACATTGATGATGTCATCACCCCTACTTATAATATTAGTCAAAATCTTGTTGAATTCATTTCCAACTATCCACAGGTGGGTGGATCATCACGCGTGAGCCTTGCACTACCCATAATGCTTGTCGCTTAAGAAATTTCCATATTGTGCATTTGGGCTTTTAAATATCAAAAACTTGCATCCCACAAGAAATGTGGGATATTGCAATTTATTTCCCCTGCTATGTGATTTTCATAGGCAACAAGAATAAGAAACTTGTGATATTCAGTCAACCTTTGAGGTCCTTTGTGAATCCATGCTTTGACATACTACAGTTGCTCATCTCCAAAGGCACTATGTTGACTATCCTCTCTCTTTCTCCTTCAATCAACCTCCAACATGGACCAAAAGTAGGAAATTCATAATAATTTCTATGTGTGGACTATGGAAAATTCAATGGTGGGGACTTATGACAAATCATTTTCATGTGACAGGTACCAACATTCATTATAGCAATCAGCACTAGGAGAGACATTACAAATGATTTACAATTTTCTCACTTTTGACATTTGATTCACAACCTTTTCACTATAGAGGACTCTATCTAATTGGGCTCTTCCTTCATTTGATGGATCATATGATAACTAGAAACCTGATTTCTCTAGCCCAATCTGCAAGTACTCCACATCACCAAGAATGGTGTGAGATGGCAGAATTTATAGAATCTCTAATTTCATAGAGAAATGAAGCTAATGTTGACTAAATTGGGGGGAAAACCTATTATATGTGTCCTCCTCATGAATTTAATACTTGCATTACCAATTCAAGCTCTTGCCTTAGGCCTCAGGCCACTACTCTATTTTCTTTAATTTTTGTGTCCCTTTAACTTGGGAATAGCTATGAATGGATGGAACACTGGAGTGGGGGTGGCTCTTCTTGGGTGATTTTCAATCAATGCATATATATTTTTTGATGGAGAGGGGAGCATGTTTTGTTCCCTTTTCTATCATACCATGTTACCTTCTAATTTGAATTGCATGCCTTCCATGCATTCACACAATACATGTATTTTACTTGGAGCTAACCCCTTTATAATTCAAGTTGTGGAGGTCCCTCAATCTAGTCACCCACTTCCATTCTCACTGTAGCTCTCTAGCATGGAGTTTGTCATTACCACATTTTTTTGTGGCCTTCTATCAAACAATTCATTGTCTCATAGTCCACATACCATATTTGTGCTTTGAATAATTACTAAGTTTAGGTGAGATAACTATGTGTGTCAAGAAGTCATTGATGCCATCATCCATCTCTATGTCCTTCATATATATCAAATAATTCCCATGTCTTTCATGGACTTCTATATCACACATTCATGTTTTCCAATTCATACTCCAACACTGGTAGGGAGAATGAAAGGTGTAACCAAAGGTGCTAGCCATATTATTCAACATTTCACTTTTCATTAGTTTGAGAAGAACTAAATTATGAACTAGATGAAGGTCATGCTCTATTCATACATTATAATCACTATAATTAGTTTATATAGATATCTGATGAACCTTTATATCAACATTGATAATGCGTCTTTATCAATCAACTTTATTTTTTTCAAGCAATAGCTCCTCTACTATACATTCCTTCCCATTTTAGTAATAAAGACTTCATGCTTTTATTTCTTCAAATTGCGACCAAAGTTACTCATTGGAGTTTTAATCCTGAATGGACCATTCATATTTTCTCCAAATAGAATCCCCTTTCTTTAATTTTTATTGATGAAATTGGCCATCATTCAAGTTGGAACATGCGCATGTCATGTCAGTCTTATGGAACCAGTTGGACCCCAAAGTGGGTTCGACTAAAAAAATTCAAATAGAAACACTTCATATCTCAAACTGATCCAATGAACATCTAATACTGATTAAATTAAAATTTGACAATTGATTGATCATCTAAAACTAATTTTACTTTGTTTTTTTAAACTGTGATTCTTTAAAAGGAAGGCCTATAAGATGTCTTAAAAAACTAATTGAATCCAACAATTGGGCCCTAAGATCTGACATACTTTTTCTCTACTCCACATTCTTGTACCCTGTTAGATTTTGTTTCATGGTGACATATGGGCCAAAAGTTATTGATCATCAAAGTTGCTTACTTGAAACTACTTGCAAACAAACATGTCAAAAAACAACAAAATGTGTTTGGTTTTGGCTTCAAATACTAGACAAACAAACACTTGAAGGTTTGAAAATGGGGCATTAGTTCACTATAATGAGGAGGATATAAATCTATAACTTGGCTCATGAAAAATAATTGGGTGCAATTTGCAAGTGTGAGAAGTGGTGTACTTAGATTTGCAGAATTGGGGACATTGACAGGACATTGATTTTCACAAATGGAATGGACATGGGAAAGTGTGTAGATAGATTTTTCAAGATTTGAAAACTAGCACACTTAAATAATTTTTAGAGGAGGAAACGACAAGATAGATCAAAGAAATAACAAGATAGAGCAAGGAACGAGAAACAATCCAAGTAAGTTAAGTGTGAAACAATGTTACCATGAGATAAGAAAAATCCAAGAGCATACACCAAGATGGTTCAACAATAGAGACAAGGATTTATAAGGGGAAAGCAAAGAAAACCCCTTGTGAGTATTATGAATGAAGGAAAATGCCTAGAGAAGAGAGAAAGAGAGTGTGTTGGAGAAAAATAGCTCAATACAATAACATCAAAATGATGTGTAAAGAAGAAAGAAAGAGGAGCATCTCTTTTAAAGAGATGAGAAAGCAATCGCATGTGTTCGCATGTGTAACTCCCATTTCTATGAATGCCACATTCATAATAGGTGTGTGCAAAGTGTCACAATCCTCTTAAGGAGGATAAACTAAATTCCTTAATAAAGAAATTATAAAAATGAGTTGTCCTCACATGTGGAATAAAGGACAAATAATGACATGTCCTCCACATGTGTACAATAGGACAAACTACATTTAGGGATCCTTGGAATATCCCAATTAAGTACATCCAAAGAAAGATTAATATTTCTAACATCCCCCCTTAATCTTTACTTGGGGAGCTTACATCAAAGGGAGTTAAACCCAATTTATAATAGTACAACTTGAATTTTTTGAAATATCTTCAACTGTGCAAGAGGTCTCGTATTAGCATGGGTACATTGTTGGAGAGCCAAGAGAAGTGGATAGTCCTTCAAGTGTGATAAATCTTCAAGAGGTCTTGTATGTGCCATGATGTATTACTTGATACATGGAAACAAGAAACAAGGAAACTATCCATGAGGAGAATTTTATCGTATATTCAAGTTAGAAAATTTCTCATGGAGTAAATTGAAATAGAGTGATAAATATAAATGTAAAGTAATCAAGATAAATCATATTCTTCAAAGAAAAAATATGTTATCAAAGCTCTCAAGAAAGGAATATACTAGACACAAATGACCATAGACAAGGCCAAATAATGATCCCAACATCAACAATGCATCAATCATGTGGATATAGACAGTCCACTAATAAGTCATTTCACTGCAAGTTAATGGGTGATCAATCCATAACCTGCACGACTCATGATTTAAGCAATGAAGTATACATAACATTATATGACATGATTTCACAGATACCAAAGGGAAGGAGTATGAGTATTAACAATAGATTGCCTTCAAATAAGAGTAAAATGCCTTCAAGATGGGTCAGATTAACTAAAATTGGAGAGAAACTCCAAGAATAAATGGTATAGACCATAAAGTGCCAATATGGCAATAGGATGATGCTAGAAAAGCATATACTGCACTTATGTGCCAATCAAGAGAGCAAAATAAATGATGAAGGCAATAGTGTATAATAACTCATAATCCCAAGGAATAAGAAAGAGCTCAAAAAAAAATTACAAATGTGAAATAAATAAGAATGCACTAATAAGTAACAAGTCATAAAGACACAATAATTTGTATATTTATCAGGATATATATGTGGGCCCCCATATATACACATGAATAGATATACCTAAAATATCATGGGATGAAATCATGGAAAGACATTTAAGATCATATATAGAACATAATTTCTAGGAAACATACTAAAGAGAAATGCCAAAGATGATGAAAGAAAATCATTAGCATCAAACTTGATATTTGCAGTAATTAATCCTCCTAGGTTGAAGTCCACCCATTCTAGAAATTGGTCTCGTTTACTAAGTAATTTTTGAAACCATTTAGTTTTTCTCTTAACAGATTTATCACTGGAGGAAGAGTCATGATGTATGAATGTACCATTTGATTCAACATTATCTTGATTACCATTATCAACATTAGCATTATTACCATGATCTAAAAATGTATCATTAGCATTGTAAGAAAGAATAGGAGGAATAAAGGTAGATATATAAGGAGTAGGGTTTAGAAAAAGAGGTTGGTCCTCCACTAACACAATTTTTCTTTCACTAAATTGTACATTTTGAGTATTAGATGAGTCATGCGGATTATTTTCTGCAATACAAACATTTCATGCTATTTGTACTTTGTTAGTAACATGATTAATCTTAGATACAGCAATAGGAGGTAAAATTTCAACCATATTAGATGAGATATATCAGTATTCAAATGAGCAAGCTTTTCATGCTCAATATTAAAAATAATATCTTTGTGCATAGAGTTTCTTGAAGAGGTGAACCCAAAAAATTGAAATAAATTATCATGGCCTAACTTAGCATTAACAACAACTTCATTAGTGTTAGGATCAATAACATAGCACATATCCTTACAAAATTCAATTTTATAATCTTGACATAATTTAACAATAGAAAGAAGATTGTATTTCAACTCAAGAACATAAAGGACATCATGTAATTTTCCATTTGGAATACTAACATTCTCAAATCCTTCAACTTTACAACTATGATTATTAGCTAATTGAATTAGAATATTAGAAGGATCAGGTTTTAAAGAATCAAACACTTCTTTATGATAAGTAACATGTTGAGATGAGCCAGTATCAATAATCTATTCTAAATTTTTAGGAACATTATAACTAATAGTAAAAGCATGACAGGATGAATGAGAGTGTTGATTATTGTTATTGATAGGTCACTTATCTTTTTGTTTTTTAAAACAATTATTAGTTACATGACCATCTTTCCCACAATAAGTATAGTGGGGTTTGGAATTTGAATGATTCCTTTGATTACTATTATTATTATTGCGATTGTGATTATTTTTATGTTTGACATTAGATGTATTATTAGAATTATTAGAATTATTATTATAGTGATTGTGATTATTATGATGATGATTATTATTTGAACTAAAGTTATTACTATTTGAATTTCGAGACATAAATGCATGTTCAGTTGATTTAAGAGTACCAAACTGAATTAGCTTAGCTTCTTCCTGTCTTAATAAATTTTGAAAAATAACATAAGTTAACTGAGTAGTTAATGTAGGAATAGCAAGCTGTGCATGAATATTAGTTATAAACTATTGAAACTATCTAGGAAGACACTTTTTAAGAATAATATGAATTAGGCGAATGTCATCTAACTGAACACCTAAAGCAACAAGTTGACTTTTAATAGAGTCAAATTTTAACAAAAATTCATCCATGGTCTTAAAATCTGTATACCTAAGATCTTCAAGTTGATCCTGCAACTGCATTTTGTATGATTCATTTGCACTGTCATATTTGGTTTTTAAAATTGAACAGGCGTCATGGGCTTTAGAACAATCTGCAATTAAAACATATAAATCTTGAATAATGGAAATACCAATTAAACCTAAAGATTCTTCATTTTTAAGTTTTCAAGTATCTTTTTCATCTTGAGTAGTTGTTGAACCAGGTTCAACAGAAGGATTAGTGGCTATCTTGAACAGGTGTTTAAAATGAAAAATAAATGAAATGTGTGTTTTCCAGGAATGATAATTAATATGATTAAGTTTTATTTCTGGAATTAAGGTTGACATCTTTATGAAAAACATGTTCCCCTTAATAGAAATATGAGTTAAAACTTAGCTAAAACTAATTCAAAAAAGGCTTGCTGAACCAAAACCTATTGAACAGAGAAGAAGGATAGGTGGAGGTGTATTCAGAGGTAATTGTTTCAAGTGTGGTCAAGAAGGGCATAGATCTTTTGAATGTTCTATTGGTAGGACAGCTACTATTGTGAATGAGGTTGAAGTCCAGGAAAATCAGCCTGAGGAAGGAGAAAGTTTGTTGGCTCAACGAGTACTAATGGGTAAGAAGACATTGGATTCTTGTCAAAGGACTAGTTTGTTCAAAACTTGTTGTAAGTCTAGCGGGAAAGTTTGCAAGGTGATTATAGATGTTGGTAGTATCGATAACCTTGTTGCTAAGGAAATGGTTCAAAAACTTGGTTTGAAGAGATTGAGACATCCTTTTCCTTATATAATTGGCTGGTTGCAAGGTAAGCATGCTTTGGAAGTGAGGGAGCAATGCCTTGTTGATTTTCAGATTGGGCAGTATAAGGATCAAGTGTTGTGTGATATTGTGGATATGAACATTTGTCATGTGTTACTTTGTAGACCTTGGCAGTATGATTGCAAGGCTATCCATGATTGTGTTAGGAATGTGTTATATATAATGATTAAGTGGTAATTGCATTAAAAGGAATCTAACGAGTTATAATAATGATTCCTAATGATGAAAAAAAATTAAAAAAAACTTATGAGGGGCAAGATTTGAAGTTATAAAACTTAATAAATTATAAATAATTAATGAGAGACCAACAAATACCTTAATAAAAGCTTATAATGAAAGCTTTAAATTATAATGAAAGCTTATACTATGTAACCAAACTTTGACCAATATTTATGATAGAAATAATTAATAATATATGTATGTATGTTTAATTAAAACTTATTAATAAAGCCAAAAGATTAGAAAAAATCAAATAAAACGTAATAAGTGACCAACTAAACTTAGCTTAGAGAATCCAATCAAATGCTGGCAGCATACAATAATTAGGAATGATTAAACCCTCGGCCACCCAAACAAACTCCAAGGAATCCAAAAGACATGTGGTGATATGCAATCCAAAAAAAGTATCAGACAAAATGTTACACGTTACTTCATGCAAAAAAAAATGTTTCCTTTAAAAAGAAATTGGCTACTGTATAAAAAATTTCTACAAAGAAAAACATATTAAAAAACCATCAAAAGCAATGGTCGGCACAGTGGAAGAAAGGATGACCTCTTGCAATGGCTGTTTAGATGAGAATTGCAAATTTGAATTTGTGGGACAGGTGGTTTATTACCAATTGCATGCAAAAGAAGGGCTAGAAAAATTTTCACCCTTGTCACTAAAGAACGAGATGTCCAACAGAGAACCTGTATGTCTTTTACCAACAAGTGGTTGACAAGAAGAGAAAAATGTATTATAAAAAATGCATGAGATGCATTAGTCCTTAGCAAATGATAGAGAATTTGCGTTGGTCAAATTGTGATGAAGTTGTACACCAATACCACTCCGAAAATGGTAGATAATATCTGATCCCTTTGTATGGGCGATAAAGGCATTGGCTGTTCTAGCAAACCCTTGCACTTCAAGGGTTCCAATTCGTTAGCAAACCCTTGCAAATCCTTCACTCTGCTGGAGGTGAAGGTACTCGAACCCTGGTCAAACAGGGGCTCGATCTCAAGCTAGGGTTAGGATCTCATTCATACTCTGGCATAAGCGACATGATTTTCCCTTCTTCCACTATCATACCCTATTCAGTAACCCTGAGCCAAATGCAAACAGCTGTAAAACTCACAACCAGGCTGAGAAAATTGCTTTCGAGCCTAATCCCTACAAAAGCAAGCGGATCTGAGGAATAGCAGATAAAGATCCCACAATGGCAAAGATTAAAGAAAAATTCAATTAAAAAGAGATTTAGAAATATGAATGAGATTTTAGAAACCCGAGTTGGAAAAGGAAAGAAAGTTGCTAAAAAAAATCTGAACAAAGATATGGAAAGAATGAGATATTAAATTTTTTAAAATCTCATAGATTACAATAAATTTTTAAATTTTAAAATAGATATTTTAAGATAAAGATTAGGAAATATTTTGAATTTTTAAAGTTCAAAAGAAAATATGAATAGGCAATATTTGAAATATAAAAAGGTCTAATGAATGAAGGATAATATAAATCATAAGTATGCCCTACAATAATAATATTAGGGGAACAAAAAAATTTAAATTAAATGCTATTATTCCACAGACACTAGAATAAATATTTAAAATAAAAAAAATTAAAAATTGCACAATTATAATAAATGAGTGCTATGTAAGAAATGCTTCTTGTTTTGGCGGCACGCCTTCCGAAACATGAGCAAATTTTTTTTTGAAATTTTGATAGGAAAACTCTTTGGCGGCAAGCCTTCCAAAGAGGGTTAGTAAAAAATGATAAAAGATGATAAAAAAAAACTGCACACAAAAGATGTTAGAATGATCAAACAACCACAACACAAACTTCTTCTCTCAATAATGTCTCCAAATAAGATGTGCTCCAATGAATGGCAACCTTCAACACAAAACTTAAAAAACAAGGATTAGTAACCAAGCTCTGATACCATGAAAGAAACGACAAGATAGAGCAAGGAACGAGAAACAATCTAAGTTAAGTGTGAAACAATGTTACCATGAGATAAGAAAAATCCAAGAGAATACACCAAGATGGTTCAACAATGGAGACAAGGATTTATAAGGGAAAAGCAAAGAAAACCCCTTGTGAGTATTATGAATGAAGGAAAATGCCTAGAGAAGAGAGAGAGAGTGTTGGAGCAAAATAGCTCAATACAATAACATCAAAATGATGTTTCAAGAAGAAAGAAAGAGAAGCATCTCTTTTAAAGAGATGAGAAAGGAGTTGCATGTGTTCACATGTGTAACTCCCATTTCTATGAATGCAACATTCATAATAGGTGTGTGCAAAGTGTCACAATCCTCTTAAGGAGGATAAACTAAATTCCTTAATAAAGGAATTATAAAAATGAGTTTTCCTCACATGTGGAATAAAGGACAAATAATGACATGTCCTCCAGATGTGTACAATAGGACAAACTACATTTAGGGATCCTTGGAATATCCTAATTAAATACATCCAAGGAAAGATTAATATTTTTAACAATTTTGATTGATGAAATTGGCCATCATTCAAGTTGGAACACATGCATGTCATGTCAGTCTTATGGAACCAGTTCGACCCCAAAGTGGGTTCGACTAAAAACATTCAAATAGAAACACTTCATATCTCAAACTGATCCAATGAACATCTAATACTGATTAAATTAAAATTTGACAACTGATTGATAATCTAAAACTAATTTTACTTTGTTTTTTCAAACCGTGATTCTTTAAAAGGAAGGCCTCTAAGATGGCTTAAAAAACTAATTGAATCCAACAATTGGGCCCTGAGATCTGACATACTTTTTCTCTACTCCACATTCTTGTACCCTGTTAGATTTTGTTTCATGGTGACATATGGGTCAAAAGTTATTGATCATCAAAGTTTCTTACTTGAAACTACTTGCAAACAAACATGTCAAAAAATAACAAAATGTGTTTGGTTTTGGCTTCAAATTCTGGAAAAACAAACACTTGAAGGTTTGAAAATGGGGCATTAGTTCACTATAATGAGGAGGATATAAATCTATAACTTGGCTCATGAAAAATAATTGGGTGCAATTTGCAAGTGTGAGAAGTGGTGTACTTAGATTTGCAGAATTTGGGACATTGACAGGACATTGATTTTCACAAATGGAATGGACATGGGAAAATGTGCAGATAGATTTGTCAAGATTTGAAAACTAGCACACTTAAAGTATTTTTAGAGGAGGACATAGTTATACAATCCATTTTGTGTCATCTATCATAGATTCAAATTTATAACATCCTAAGCAAGGCTATCAGTCAATTTGCACCTTTTGAATACAATAAAACTTTATAAATTGCATTTGAAAACTTGTCAAATGGATTTTTCATAAGCTCAAATCTAAAACATAACAATTTCCTAACCCCTAGAATTCAATGCAAAAGGAATTTTCTCATTTCAATCAACTAGGTCAAAAATATAACTTGTCAAATAGGGATTCCTAAAATTCTGAGAGATATGCATCAGCATGACAAAAGTAAACAACCAACTTTGAGGGATTCAAAACCTATTTGAAACATATAAAAAATTACTCAAAACATGAAACATAGATTCTATAATATGCATACTAAACACTCCTAAAGTGGTGAGTCATGAAACATAATTGGGTGCAAGATATTCAACTGCAAACTAGGCTTCTTGTCATTGTTTGACATTTGGGCAAAATGCAAATTTGAACAATGTTTAAAATGATGCTTTAGGAAATGATTTAGAATGGAAATTTATCATCATAGGATGCATGGATATAATGAATACAAGGTGTCAAAAACATAAAACACTTCATAAGCCTCAAAATTACAGTCGGGTACACATGCAAAAAAAATCCTTATAAGGGCTCAATTTGACTCAAAATTTAGAATGGTACTCAAAATGGGGATGCAATTTAGAGTCCCATCAAAGTCTTTGTAATTCAAGAAATGATCTGTACACCATGCAACAACTTGATCTTAGAAGGTGTAATAGGTAGATTTACTTCTTTTGAGATGTCTAATTTTGATAAGTACACAGCTACTACCATTGAATCTACTTTGAAGTCACAATCGGTTCTTAGTAAGAAGAAAGGAAAATGTGTGAAGAGTGAAAGTGATAGTTCTGATGATGAGATTGATGAACTTGAATTCCTCAATACAAAAAGGTTTGTAAGAGGAAGAGGTAAATACAAAGGTTAATTACTTATCATTTATTTTTTTATACAACAAATTTGGTCATATTGCTTCTAGATGTCCTAACAGAGAAAATAAGGAAGAAAGGAAACAAAACAAGCAAAAAGGAACAAAATAAGACAAAGACTATAGGAGGAGAAAAGATGATACAGGTAAGAAGTATTATTATATTTCTAAAGAAGAGACTGATAATGAATCTAAGAGTAATAATGATGAAGTAGTATATGTTGCTATGAAAGAAGATTCTGATGAAGATGAGAAAACTACATTAATTTCTTATGTGAATAAATGTGATATATGGATAATTGATGTTGGATGTTCCAATCATATGACTAGCGATAAAGAATTTTTTTGAAATATTGGTCCATACAGTGTTGGATGTGTTAAATTTGGTAACGATATCCAATGTGTTGTAAAAGGTAAAGGTGCTATTCAACTGACTGACAAGATAACATGTGGCAATGTTTTTTGGTTCAAAGGACTTAACTATTATTTTTTGAGCATTTTAGATTACAGTAAAAGTAGGTTTTGAAGGGACCTCAAAACCCTTTAACAAAAGGTAGAAAGATAAAGCAATACAACCCAACTAGGAAAAAGAAACCTGCAACAAATTGTAGAACAGTATCAAAATCAAGTTTTATAGGGACCTGAAACCACTAGATAAGTCCAGAAACAAACTAACCCAGGTTTTACAGGGACCTGGAACCACAAATAGTCAAAATGATAAAAACCAAAAATTGGGACCAGAGACCCCAACCAGTAACCAGACCAGATAGGAACTAAATCAAGGAACCTAACCCAAAGCCACTATTGCAGCTCCAAGATCATTTTAGTAGCTTCCTTACCAATTTCTGTAGTCTCTTGGATGGTATCAGCAACTGAAGCAACAACAACTTTCATTGCACTCTTCATTATTTTTTGAGTGTTTCACAGCTAAAAATTTAGGTTACATAGTCGAATTTTACAAAAGAAAGACTAGGATACATGATGATGATGGTATGATACTTGGAACTAGTGAGAAAACAAGAGGTAAAGTATTCTATCTAGACCTATCAATTGAGACATGTATGTTTGCATAATAAGAAGATGTTTGGTTGTGACACAAAAGATTATGACATGTGAATTTTGACAATTTTGTGAATATAAGTAAGATGAAGAAGGTAAGAGGATTGCCTAAACTAAAGATTCTTGAAAATGCTATGTGTAAAATAGTGTCAATTACGAAAGATGACTAAGTGTAGTTTTAAGAGCAAAACATATACTGCTAGTGATATTTTGGAATTGATTCATACTGACCTATGTGGACCCATTGGTGTTAAAAGTTACTATGGAGATCAATATTTCACTCTATTTGTGGATGATTACTCTAGAAAAATGACTATGATGTTTCTTAAATTTAATTCTGATGATTTTTAGTTATTCAAGTGGTATTTAGCCAGAGTTGAAAAAGAAATAGGGAAGAGTCTAAAGTATTTGAGCTTTGACAAAGGTGGCGAATTCATCTCACATGAGTTTAATACATTTTGTAATGACAAAGAATTAAAAGATATATGTTAGCACCAAGGACCCCTCCTCGGAATAGGATAGCTAAAACGAGAAATAGATCCATAATGGACTATGCAAGAACATTGATGATGGAAAAGAACATGTCACACAAATATTGAAGAGGAGCAATTAGTACTACTAGCTATACCTTGAATAGAGTTCAAGTCAAGAAAGCTACAAATGATACACCTCTTGGACTGTGGTATGGTTATGCTCCTAATGTTAAATATTTCAAAATCTTTGGAAGTAGATTCTATATACTAAAAGATAATGGGAATGAAAAGCTTGATGCAGAAAGGGATGAAGGCATATTCCTAGGTTATTCCACAAAAAGAAAATCTTATAAGTCTTTAAAATATAACACTAAAAAGTTGTGGAAAGTGCAAATGTGAGAGTTGATGAGTTTGCAAAAAAAAGGTGATACTTCATATAATGAAGAAATTGAAGACTAGAGTATATTCATTTATGTGGATGATCATGATTCCAACACTCCATGTGAAGAAACAATTTAAGCTACAAGTTCCCATCAAACAAGAAATGATGAAGTGCAAATTCATATTGTTGAGAAACAAAAAATGGGTTTCGAGCAATAGATTATAGTTGTCAAATCATAAATAGGAAATGTTGACCATCAGATAGTGAATGTTGAACATTCTGAACTTGAATTAGAATTAGAAAAAGGAACAAGAAAAGAGCCTAAGATTATTTTTTCAGATGAACCTGAAGAAGAACCAAGAACAAACTACCTAAGTTAGCAAAATATGTGAGAAGATATCATGAGCCTGATCAAATCATTAGAGATGTTGAATCAAGTGTTATGACAAGAAAAAAACTTGAAGGTGATACACATGTATTATGTGAGTTTGATCCTAATACAATAAAAATTGCTCTTGACAATGAAGATTAGATATGAAAATGAATGAAGAGATTGACCAAATTGAGAAGAACAATACTTGGACCCTAGTGCCAAGACCTAAAGACAAAAATGTCATTGGGACAAAGTGGGTCTTTAGGAACAAGCTCAATAAAAATGGTAAAGTAACATGAAACAAGCAAGATTGGTATGCAAGGATTATGCACAAGAAGGAGTTGACTATTTTTTCTCCTGTGGACAAACTTGAAGGAGTTAGAACTTTGTTTGCATACTCAACTTACAAAAATTTCAAGATCTATCTAATGGATGCCAAATATTCATATTTAAATGGTATACTAGAGGAAGAAGTGTGCATTGAACAACCTAAAGGATTTTTAGATCTAGACAAGAGGAATACGATATGCAAACTGAACAAAGCTCTATATCAATTGAAGAAAGCCCCAAGAGCATGGTATGAAAGGCTACATAACTACTTGGTGAAAATCGGTTTTGAGAGGACAAATGATAACAACAATCTATACTTGAAGAATGGTAAGAATAATGAAGTACTATTATTTGAGATATTTGTTGATGATATTACATTTGGAGGAAGAGAAGCATTATGTAAATCATTTGCTGATGAAATGAAAAAGGAATTTGAAATGTTTATGTTTTGTGAAATCAAATTCTTTGTTGGATAACATGTATGTCAAATCAATTTTGGTATTTTCATTTCATAATCCAAATACATCAAGGAGATACTAAAGACTTTTGGTATGGAAGATTCAAGGCTAGTGAGTACACTTATGTCTATAGGAAATAAGCTATCTAAGACTGATGGATATACTAATGTGAACTAGACCCTATACAGATCCATCATAGGAAGATTGCAATATATTATTCACAATATGCTAGTTATTTCCTTAGTAGTTGGGGTGGTTGCCATATTTTTAGCAAATCCTAAAGAGAATCACATGATGATTGTAAAAAGGATATCGAGATATCTTAATGGTATAGATGACTATGGATTATATTATAAGAGAAGTGATAAATTTGAACTAATTTTTTTCACTAAATTAGATTGGGTAGGAAATATTGATGACAAAAAAATCACTAGTGGAGGTGCATTCTTTCTTGGAAAGAGATTGATGTCATGGACACGCAAGAAGTAAAATTGTATTTCCCAATCAATAGTTGAAGTTGAGAATATGGTAGTTGTAGTGAACTATTAAAACATAATATGGATCAAATAGTTAATAAAAGTATGAAAGAAGAAATTATAGATTCATTGGTTATCTATTGTGATAATACAAGTGCTATCAACATTTTAAAGAGTCTAGTAATACACACTAAGACAAAGCACATTACTTTCAAGTATCGCTACTTTAGAAAATTAGTTCAAGACAAAGAAGTGAAGCTAGAATATGTGAATATGAAGGAACAAATTACTAACATATTCACAAAACCATTACCCAAATATGCTCATGAATATCTTAGAGGTAAACTAGGGGTGATTCTCCTATCTAAGGCTAATTGAGAAGCCATGGTGAATTATATTACATGTGCTAATCAAAACATTCTACATACTAGTGAAATACATATCTACTTTGGGACATGCCTAAGGTAGAATACTTCATTACAACATAAAAAGACTAGTCATAGATAGATGACAAGTATTAGCCAAACATGCAAAATCTACATAATTTAGATGTATGTAGAGTTTGAAGATGAGACAACTACATGTCTTTGGCATTATTTTCAAAGAGGGAGAGATTATTAAAAAGAAAAAGAGGGAGAGATTAGTGAAAAGAGAAAGATAAATCTCAAAGGGAAAGAATCATGAAAGAGATACAAAATGATAAAGGGAGTTTGTATGGATGAGAATTGGAATGAAACTAAGGATAATAGTCACTCATGCAAGTGCAATCTTTTAGATTGTAAGGTAACTTAGCTACTACTAGTAATTAGATATTTGAGATGTTGCCATCGATGCCAAAGAGGGAAATTATTGAACACTTACAATTGGAATAATTTTTGTTTTGTCATTGATGCCAAATATATGGATGAGACATATTTATACTTAATCTAAATGTCATATCTATTTGATTGATGAAGAGGATTTGAGAAAGTTCCTCATAAATATAGCACCTAGAGGAAAGGTTGAAGTTGTTGGAAATACAATAGGGAAAGTAGACTCTAAGAGCAAGGGTGGGGTGAATCAAGACTTAAAAAATTCAACCTTAAATTTATTCACCACACATCCATCTCACAATCTATGCATGTAAACTAAAATACCAAATTAAAGCACATACATTCATAACCTGAAAGTAAATAACATTCAACATATGTATGACACAAGATATTTGGTTATCCAAAAACCCTCCAAGGAGAAGGTAAATTAGGGTGGGGTTGATACCCACAAATCTCCATTACTACAAAAATAAAGTGTATCCAATGAAGGTTACAATTTTTGGTCATGAAACATGATCTACGATTCTACCCTATAAAAGGTCTATCCTATTAAAGGCTTATAAGATTTTTAGATATTACCCTATTAAAGGATTTCAACATCCTATTAGAAGTGTGCTTGGTAAAAGGAATTTAACTTAAAATGAAGTAAGCACCCTGTTAAAGGATTTACAATAGCCTGTTAAGAATACTCTATTAAGAGATTTAACTGATTCACCTATTAGAATGTCTCAGCAATGATCCTTTAGTTAGCACTTGACTGCTAGATAATATATCACCTCTTTCTTGATGTGTAATTGATACTTACTAATTAGATGTATCTCTTCTGTCTTTCAACCTTCTTTCCTCTATTCTCCTCTAACTAATTCTACAATGTATCTCAATTCATAATACCTTAGTCATTCACCCATATTTTTGCTTAAACCTTCCCTTTTTATGATTGTTTGCATGTACTGCATAGGGATCCACAATAAAGATTCATCCTTATCATCTAGGATTGCTAAAAAATCCTTAAGTCGACTCCAAAATGGTTTACATAGTACCCTGTGCCATTACAAACAACTATGTCAAAAATTATATTACTCGACACTTAAAGTCGTTGATGCTTGACATCAACTACAACTTCAATGTTGTAACTCAATCTCTAAATGACTTGGCATCCATTGATCACTTAGCATCTAAAGGACTCGACACTTACTATTTTCTTGGCATTTGAATGACTCAAAAGTTATTAGTTACTTGGTACATATTGAATATCTCTCACTCAACATACGTTATCTAGCAATTTATGCTCAACATGTATTACTTGTTCGGTATGAGCTAAGTAAATGACTTAAGTATATTTTCACTCATATGCCAAAACCAATTTGAGATTAGAAATCTCCCTCTTTGACATGAATGCAAAATAATTGGTCATGCATGAATAACCTTAGCCTTTCAAGCATAACTTAGATAATATCCATTTACATACAAAATTTCAAAGCTTCAAAATTTTTGCAAAACTTATAACTCACAAGTCATACCTCAAAATTCAATAACTCACCTTGAGTTGATTGTCCCATTCTACACTAAAAAATTGAACACTCCTAAGTAGATTTTGCATATGCCAACTCACTGACTCTATCTAGTCTCCAAAAAACTTATCTCTCCATCATGCATTATCCCCCTTTATTTATTCTCCCCCTTTTGACCCTTATGTCAGGGGTTGTACACTTATACTCTGCTTGTCTAAGAAAATTTTGTGGACCTAAAGTATTATCTTTAGAGCTGCATTCCAATTGTCACAAGCTACCTCCAATGATTTGAATTGGATGGCTAACTTAGCAACAAGATGAACTAGGATTTCAAATGTAGAAAGATGGGAATCTCTCTGCATCAATGTCTCTACAAAGGCTAGCTCCTTTTGAAGTATTTCCATGTGTGGGGTCAACATGGATTGGATGATGATTAGTGTAGCTTGAATATGTGCATCTTGAGCTTGTAGAGCTGCCAAATGACCTTGGGAATGCATCAAATTACTAAAGTGCTTCTAACTCTAAGCTGGAAAATGAGGTAGAGTTGTACCTATTTTCTTCATATCTCCCTCTAAATTGTCAATATGACATTGCACTTCTTTTTGTAAAGCGATAAAATATTCTCTAAGACTTTCTTTACACTTTCAATCTTGGTTGCTAACTCAACCTGACTAAGTGCAATAGCACTTGATATATTTTCATTAAATTTTCCTTTAAATTTTCTTTCAGACCACTCAAGTAATTTTACATTGGAATCTAGGTCTACATCATTGATCTATTCTACAAGGTTTACCAACTGCTCTATAATAGATTTTTCTTCTTCAGGTACTGGTAGGCTAAATGCATCAAGAAAGATATCCTTTATATCTTGCAATGTTTGCTTCTTTCTAAGCTCCCTTCTGAGCAGTTCTTGTTACTTTTTCTTGGAAATTGCATCTTGTAGTATGCCTATTTTTTCAAAAATGATTGTTGCAAGGTAAAACTTTGGTAAAACAACCACTTCATCCAAGTTTACATCACCAAATGATGTAACCTCATCTACCTTGGATGTAATAGGACTAGTCCTTGATGACTAAAGTGGTGTGAATTCTACACTTGGCATGTGAAGTGCTTGACTTGGAGGAGTAGTAGTTGTCGGAAACACAACTAGTGTTTTTATTTCTAATTGCTCCTCAGGCTTTGTGGTCAAGTTTGATTCTTTAGTCCTCTTCTCTTCTTGCCTTGTAATTTCAATTTCACCTTGAACTTGTGTTGTAGGTACAAGAGTATCTACTTGAATTGTTTAAATTTTTGTTCCATCCTATTCTTTTGTAGCAACTTCTAGTACTGATACAACGTGCACCAATTTGTTGATGTTTTTCTGGATGTCTCTTTTCTTTGATACACTAAATGGGTATTGTAGGTTGTATCAAAGTGAATTGAGGGATTTTTGATATGTCTAGTGTTTCCACCTTTGTAGATATCTTCTCTGCTTTCTCAAGTTCATCTACACTCACCAATATAGGATGACTACACAGTTGTGCCTAGCAAAATTTTTTGAATGTCCTCCTCTATTAGGGGATTGATGTTCTAAGTTGCATTGTCAAAAACATCCTTTCTCTTTACATTTTTAGTGTCTACTTTTGTCACATGTTATCGACTAACACTCAACATATGTATACTTGGTATACTTTGTTCTATTCATTGCTCATCTTCAGTTGTTACATGTGTATTTGTATTTGTCTTAGTTCCTTCCACATGTGTATTTTTCCTAGTATCAACTATAGTTACCTCAGCTACTTCTTGTTCACCTTTTTCATCACCTACCTCAACTAGTGTCTATTCAAGTGTCTTAGATGTTGTCAACCCATAAATTACCTTCCAAATTTGGGTACTCTACTAAACAACATCTTCAATTTTATTCTGCAAAATATGGAATGTTTGATGCTTTGGAGAAAATATTCCTACATACTTCTTAATGGCTTTTTTCATCTTAGAGCTATCTAAATCTAGCATCACTCTTACAAATGTAGTTTCTCTTATATTTATCTCTGTTGTGAGATCATATTTCCATCTTTTCTCAACTCTATCATATAAATTTTTTGGTAGAGAGTTGGCAACCTCAATTGGAGTCATCTTAAAAGTTTCCATCATGGCATATACCAACTCTTCTATCATATCCATTTCTAACTTTCCAAGCTTATCAAGTTCAATACATGAAAATCCACTCAAATCTACATTATTCTTTATATTTTCACATAGGTTATCCAAATTAGAAGATTTACTGTAACTTACCACTTGGAATTGTCTATTATCATCAAATTCTATCCTCTCCTCATTTGATTCGGCTGGAGTAATGTACTTTATCCTTTGTCTCTTTTCAAACTCATCAACTTGTATAGCTTTCATAGCCTTTGTTTCTTTTGGCTTTGCCACTTTTTGAGCTTTCTTGGAAGTAGCTCTTATGCTAGTTCTAGTAGTTGGAACTATAAGCTTAGGTTTTACAACTTTCTTTGGTTTTTTGACTACTAGAGCTTTATCTTTTCTCTTCTTCTCTGTTGCTATAGGTGCTTCACTAGCTTCTTCTCCCTCTAAACCTTCTTCAAGCTTGACTTCCTCTTCACTTTGATCTTCTTTTTGAACTTGTGTTAAGGTCAGTGGTGCTTGAGTAGGAACATCTTCTTCTTCATCATCTTCATTTTCTTCCACTTCTTCATCTCCCTCTACTCCACCAAATTTTTCTTTAAGCTTCTTAACAATTTTATTCTTCTTTTTTATCATTAATGTTGTCTTCAATTCAATAGTTATCTTTGATTTCACAACATCATAATTACCAAAGGTTACTATCTACTTCTTCAACGAGAAAATTTGTGATCATTACATATGTCTCATCCACATTAATCTCATATTCTAGAGGTCTTAACCATATTGCCCTTAGAACTATAGCCTACACATATGTGAAATCAGTATCAACTAGAAAGAAAACACCATTAAAATGTTCCTCAACTAGTGACATTGGAATCCTATGTCGTTATTTCATATACTTCTTAAAGTCCTCAAAGTAACTAGTCATAATAGATTCAAAATTCTCTCCTATTTGCTCAATGAATTCACCTATTTGTATTGTAATAGATCTATTTATCTTGCAAGAAACTTTTTAAAAGGAAGGAAGTGTGTTGTACACATAGAAAAATATACATACAAGAATTGATCCAAACTTGCATTGTGCACTCTTGGTTTTCCTCATTGCTCCTAATTTTTCTAATAATTGTTGCAACTATAGCTTGGCAATTTCATAAGTATGATCCTTCTTCACTATATTGTAGCCTACATCAACAACAATACAAGGTACTCTATTCAACCTACTTGATTAAAATAATTTGTGTGAAATAATCCTTACTACAAAAGAAATTAGGGGATCTATGATGGTATCATTTTTCATTCCTCTCTTGTTCCACACTGCCCTTGTATTTTTCTCAATAACTTCTTATTCATCACTTCTCATAGTTTTGGGTCTATCTAGGGTTGGATACCCTATTACCCTCTACAAAATTTTCTTAGTGATCTTGATAGGTCCATTCTCTAACCATACAAAATTGTCATAAATTCTTCTCAAAACAATCTTTATCCACTCTATCTTAACATCACACATCTTGAATCATTAAGAGTTGTGGTATTATCATGGATAATGAACTAGACAAGTTTTTTTCATAAGAAATGCTAGGAATAGCCTTGAAATTTAGTTGTTTAATTTCATTGCTAATTAAATAAACATTTAAAACTTCCTTTCCCTCTTTGACCTTAGTAGAAGAAGAATTAGATGCCATATTCAATACCTAGGGTTTGCACAAATTCAAATAGTGTAGCTTGACACACGATAAATACCTTCAAAAATATAATTAATGGTGTTGAATAGTGGTTGAATTCATTTTGCAAATGCTTAGAATGATCTCTTCAATTCTCCTTTAGCTCTTCATTCTCTCTCCAATTTTGAATGATGTCAAATGATTCGAAGCCTGATCATATAGACCTTAAACTTCATAATTAATGCTCAATGCTTACACATTTGTAAGCTTGGCCTGAATAGAAATTTCAACTTACTCAGCCTTGATATAGTTTCCTTTATGCTTAGCAACCACTACAAGCTCAATCAACAATATCACTTGTGATAGCTCAAAATAAACTATATTTCACTCAGTAGCCATAGTGAAACTTTTCATGCTTGATAGTAACATGAAAACTAAAAAACTTAAATATTTCTTTCAAATTCTAAACAATACTTTTCATCTTTCTTTATGCAAATATAATCTAATTAGAACTAAATCCTTGGAACTGATGTATAGTATATCTTTTAAATATCATTTTCACACACACCTCTTCTATATTTTACTAGAGGTGGTGTGATCACCTAACACATTGGGTGAAGTGATCCCATCTAAACTTGATGTGCTTTAATCTTCCTTTCTCTTCCATGTATTATTCATCTCATTTCTGACATTCTCAACATATGCCTTTCCTTTTCCTTTGTTGATTCATCACTAGGTGCCTTTGACCTTGTTGGACAATTCATGATTATGTGACGAGTCTTTAAATTACTAAAACATGTAGTCTCACTCAACCATCTTTTGTAGTCACTTCTAAAATGCATTCTTATGTAGTTCTCAGCAACATGTCCATACTCTTGACAATAGTGACAACTATACCTAGTAGTATAATCTCAATTGTAAGAGTTGTCATTGTGTTGTACCCTTGTCTTCTTGTTTGATGATCATTTGGGTTTGGATCTACATTCATATGCTCTATGTACATACTTTTGATAGTAATAACAATATCCTTCAAATATTTGTGTGCTTGATGTCCTTGCTTGTTGCATTTGTGGCACTGACCCATGAACTTGTACTTAAGATTTTGATTTGCAATCTTTCTCTTGCAAATATTTGCAGTATGACCTATCTTACCACAATTATGACAAGTAGGCTTGGAATTCTTACCTTTGTTACTTCTTTCTTCACCACTTTTAGATAATTATTCTTCTTCAATGCTGGTGTACCCTTATTTGGTAGTATCATTGTTGGATCTAGAAGATCTCATTTATTTCTCAAAATACTTGATAGGTTCACTAAGTTTGTTGAAACTTTCAGCAAACTCTTTTTCTCTTTTCATATTATTTCTCAGTTGTTAATTTTTCAACTTCAATGTTGTGATCTCAATATCTTTTCCATTCAAACTCATTATTTACAATCATCATTTGATTCAATGTTTCTAGTTGTATGTGAGCAATCCTATTCACATCTAATATTTTTTATTCTAGTCTATTGGTCAGTGTGCTTTTGTCATCTTCAATCATGAATTTGTCCTCTTCAAATTTCTTTTTCTACTTTGTCACCTCAATGGAAATACTAGAATTGGACTTCTTGTTCTATCTTGAGATTTTTGACCTCTTTAGTTAGGGCTTTATTCTTTTCCATTAGATCTACAACAGCTACGTCAAATTCACTTGTATTTCCATCTACAAATAATTTACTAGTGTCAATCTCTTGGTAATGTGTGTCATTCTCTTCAATAGCTATCTCTTTCCTTCTCTTCAATGATCACTTTAACTCATCTCTTGCTTCATTCAATTGATGTAGGGAAATTTGTATTTCAATCATCTGGTTCTCAATAGTCTTTCCCAACTAGTAGACTTCTATCTCTAAGATCTTTTCTCAAAGCTGTAAAGCTTTACATTCCAGAGAACTAAGCTCTGATAATGATTTTTGGAAATGCAATAGAAAAAGTAAACTCTAAGGGAGGGGAGGTGAATTAATACTTAAAAACTTCAATTTTAAAATCATTCACCACACATCCATCTCATAGTCTATGCATGTAAACTAAAATACCAAATTAAGTACATACATTCATAACTTGAAAGTAAATAACATTCAACACATGTATGACACAAGATATTTGGTTACCCAGAAACCCTCCAAGGAGAAGGTAAAACTAGGCTGGGGATGACACCCACAAATCTCCACTACTGCAATAATAAAGTGTATCCAATGAAGGTTACAATTTTTTATCATGAAATGTGATCTACCCTATAAAAGGTATGCCATGTTAAAGGCTTGCAATATTATTAGATCTTTTACCCTGTTAAAGGATTTCAACACCATGTTAGAAGTGTTCTTAGTAAAAGGACTTTAAATTACAATGAAGTAAGCACCCCGTTGAAGGATTTACAATAGCTTGTTAAGATGACTTTGTTAATAGATTTAACTAATTCACCTATTAGAATGTCTTAGCAATGTTTCTTCAGTTAACACTTAGCTACTAGATAAAAAATCACCTCTTTCCTGATGTGTACTTGGTCCTTACTAATCAAATGTATCTCTTCTATCTTTTAACCTTCTTTCCTTTGTTCTCCTCTAAGTGGTTCTACAATGTATCTCAATTCACAATACATCAGTCATCATGAATGCTCTATTTGTACATTCAAACTTCTCTCTTTTCTCCTTTAATATTCATAAGTTTTTTAGGGTTTTTCCTCCTTATGAAGACCTAGGTGACTTAGGTTTAGGTATCAATCAACAATTATGATTCACCCATATTGTCACTTAAACTGTCCCTTTTTCTAATTGGCTACATGTACTACATAGGGATCCACAATAAAGATTTGTCCCTATCATCTAGAATCACAAAAAAATCCTTAAGTTAGCTCTAAAATGGTTTACATAGTAGTTTGTACTATTACAAACAACTATGTCAAAAACTATATTACTCGACACTTGAAGTCCTTGATGCTTAGCATCAACTGCAACTTCAATGCTATAACTTGACCTCTAAATGAATCATCATCCATTCATCACTCAACATCTAAATAACTAGACACTTACTATCTACCCAACACTTGAGTGACTCAACACTTACTAGTTTCTTGGCACATATTTAATATCTCTTGCTTGGCATACATTATCTAGTAACTTATGCTCGACATGTATTACTTATTTGATATGAGCTAAGTAAATGACTTAAGTATATTGTCACTCACATGTCAAAACCAACCTAAGATTAATAGAAGTTATGAAAAGGAAGTTACAATGGGAATTTGATTAGGTGGACTTTGGTAAAGAAAAGTAATTTTGATGAAAAGAAAGCCAAGCCAAGTAGAGTAAAAGTCTAAATAATAAGGATTATCGAGTAATGCTAGGTTCAACTAAGCTATAGTTAGTGCTAAGAAAATCTAGAGTTGACCAAGCATTAGCATTAACTGAGAAAGCTAGTTGATGTTGAGCCAAAAATAGTTATAGCAACTGAGTATTTTAGTGTTGACCAAGTGTCATAATTTTGAGATTGTCACATGATAGTAAAAGATTAAATTCAAGGAAATCATAAGATCAAGTTGACTTAGTTAATTTCTTAGGAGATGTAAAATGTGTTAAAGATAAGATTGATGAGTTGGATCATTAAATTCAAGAAGGATATTAGTTAAAGACCTAATTAATGGATTCTAAAGAAGTTTCTAGAGGATGATCAAGAAGATGGATGGATACATTGAATCAAGTTGAATTTGATCATAAATCCTAAGATCTATGTTGGATGTAGAAATGGTAAATCATGGATTGCCTATGTAAAGAGATATAGAGAAAACCACACACATATAAAGAGGATCGATGAGTGCAAGTGTATACAAAGAAAGGTTGATCAAAGAAACACAAGTGAGTGTGAATGTGAAGCTAAAGGAGAAAGCTTATAGATGTGATGTAATTGTTGATAAGTAAATTAGAGAAAAAGGCTTAAGTGTTGACAAAAATAGTGGAAAGATTACTTGAAGGATGTCCAAGAAGATTAAGATCATAGATGACAATGGAAGGCTTATTTGTGAACTAGCGTAAGGACTGAATAGAGATCTGAACCTGTGAAAGTGAGTTGTACTATTTTGTTTCTTATCATTGTAAATAGTTTTTGTTGAAATAATTTTATTAGAGGTTGACCTAATAGTCATTTCAAGACTTAATAGTCTATGTAAATCCTTTAATTGGTGACATTTTAATGGAATGATCAAAGTCCTCTTATAAGGCCACTTCTAAAAGTGTGATTAAATCCTCTAACTAGATCACATTTACAATGTTCATTGAAAAATTTAACAAGGTTGGCTCCTAAAAAAGCTCACTTTGAAAGGGTGAAAATGAGTGACATGTTGCTAGTGGTTTTTCCCAAATTGGGTTTCCATGTTATATCTTAGTGTCAAAACTATGATGAATATTTTATGACTGTTTTTGATTAAGTAAAATAGGTTTTATAGGGATCATAAAACCTGAAAGTTTTTAGAACATATCAAATATAGAAATATTCATTAAAGTCCAACATCAGTTAAACTACTTAACAAAAGCCAACCCAAAACAATAGGCCTGTGGCTAGGAAACAAAAAACTAGCTAAACTAGAACAAGAAAAAACCAGCTACACAAGGAAAGTATGAGACAGAAAAAAAAGCACTAACTATCAATTCTCTCTGTCAAGAACCTGTAGGGTCTCTACAACTTCATTGGCCTTCCTATTGTCTGCATCCTCTTGGTCCTATTTCTTGTAGAAGTTTAGAAAACCAACTTCACAGATCCTCAAGAAAACCTACATGCAAATATCCTGCAATGAAGAGAAACCAAAAAATGGAAAAAATAGAGCCTAGAAGTTATCAAGAATGTGAGAGTGAAAATGTATTCTAAGCTATGAAAATAAAATACAAAAGTTCAACCTTTTAAGATGAATGAAACCCTAAAGGAAAGAAAGCTAGGTTTGCACATTATAATTAATATAAAATATTAATTATATGCACCTAAGAGAGCTAAAACACCTAGAGTAATAAATAAATTACTCTAACACCCCCCCTAAGTGAAGCTTATGAGGAAGCTAACCTAGCAAAGCTATGAAAGTAGGAAAATGGGTCTCGACAACAAGGCCTGATCAGGTACCCAAAACAAGGAAATCTCTGTAAATCAGAGACAAAGGAGTAAACCTAGTGGGAAAAACCCCTCTCCAAAAAGAGATAGAACAAACATGCTGTAAAAAAAATATGAAATAAGGAAGGCCTCAAGAAGACCCCCCAAGGAAAAATTTCGTAATCCCAAGCGTAGATCACAGCTGAAGATAGCAAGGCTATGCAAATGACTTGGTGAAGATATCAACAACATGTTCATCAGTGGAAATGTACTCCAAAGAGAGAACACCATCTTGGATCAAATGAAAAATGAAATTCATATGAAGCTCAATGTGTTTAGTGCATTGATGCTCCACCAAGTTGCGAGATATATGAATAGAACTCTGATTATCACACCACAAAATAGTGGGATGATCAAGAGGAAAACCAAACTCAGTCATCAACTATCGAAGCCATAAAATCTCTAGATTAACAAGCACTATGGCTTGATACTCAGCCATTGTAGATGAAAGTGTGTGAGCCTACTACTTGTTGCATGACCGTGTGATAAGACTAGAGCCAAGACAAAAAACAAAGCCAGAAGTAGACTTTCAATCATCAACATCACCGACCCAATCTGAGTCAGTGTAGCCAACAATGTGAGGTGTCCTTGATGTGTAATGAATGCCATACATCAGTGTCCTTGAATGTATGTCAAAATATTCTTGGTAGCTTGCCAATGACTCTTATGAGGCTCATGTGAAAACTGAGAGACAAGACCCATTGCGAAGGAGAGATCAGGATGAGTTTGTGTCAAGTACAACAAGCTACCAACCAACTATCAATACAATGTGGGATCCACTAAAGGAAAAGTGCAAGAGGTAGAAAAAGTAACACCTAACTGAAAAGGTGTAGGAGCAAGCTTGAAATCAAGCATTTGAAAGCATTGAAGCATGTCAGGAGCATACTTTTTCTGGTAAACAAAGATTCCAATAGGGGACTGAACAATCTGGAGATCAAGAAAATAGTGAAGCAGGCCAAGATTAGTCATCTCAAATTGTTCCATCAATGCTCTTTGAACATCCTTAATCATAGAGGATGAGCTACCTATGAGAAGAAGATCATCAACATATAGCACAAGGATCAAAACCTCAGCCTCAAGATGTTGAATGTAGACTATAGGATCGAAATGGCAGTGCATGAAGCCTATAGAAAGTAGAAAGGAGTCCATCTTCTCATACCAAGCCCAAGGGGCCTATTTGAGACCATACAATGAGCGTCAGAGTTTGCAAACCAAGGAGGAATCTTGCACAAATCCCTAAGGCTACTCCATGTAAATCTACTCAGTAAGATCACCATGCAAGAATGCACTCTTACAATACATTTGAAAAATGGGCCATCCCTGTGAAGCTGTGAGGGATAAGACAAGCCAAATAGAGTTCATCTTGGCAACAGGGGCAAATGTCTTAGTGTAATCAATACCCTCAACTTGTGAAAAACCCTTCACAACAAGATGGGCCTTGCACTTATCAATGGAACCATCAGTAGAAAACTTAGTAGGATACAACCATTTGCATCATACAACCTTTATTCCTTTAGGAAGAGAACAAAGATCCTAAGTATGATTCTTCATCAAAGAAGAATACTCCTCCATTGCACTATCCCACTCAAGATGTCTTGTTGCTGCTGAAAATGTCTAAGGATAATCACAAATAGCATGACTAAGAAGACTAGAACCCATAGTATGTGAACGGGTGTGACAAGAAGTGGTAGGGTCACCAGCTAGCAATCTTGCAACCTCAATTGTAGCTTGAGCCCATTTAGGCATCTAGGGAGGATCTTGTGGTGGAGGTAAATGGGGATCAACATGATCATCATCCTCATCATCTAGAAAAGATACTAGAAAGGATGAGGGAGTGGTGGTAAGTGAAGTAGACTCTGGATGTGAGGTATCTACTATAGGAAGGTGCTCATCAAATTGGACATCCCATCAAAATAGGACCTCTCTGGAATTAAGATCAAACAACCTATAGGCCTTAACATCCTTGCAGTAGCCAACAAAAATGAGGTGTCAACTCTTTTGCTCCATTGCTCTCCTCTGAGCATCTAGTATAAATGCCCATTCTTCACTACCAAAAACTTGAAATGAAGATACATTAGGCTTGACATGAGACCAAGCCTCCTCAGGAGTCATATTTCAAATTGCCTTGTAAGGCATCTGATTTTGAATATAGTTGGCACAATTGACTGCCTCTCCCCAAAAAAATGAATCCATGGACCTGGACTGAATCATACAATTAGCCATCTCCCAAAGGGTTTTGTTCTTCCTCTTAGCCACACCATTTTGTTGAGGGGTGTAGGGCATTGAAAACTAATGCTGAAGACCATGTTCAGAGCAAAAATCCCTAAATGCCTTGTTCACATACTCCCCCCCATTATCTGTGCATATCTATCGAATAGAAAGACTAGACTACTTCTCAACAAATGTCTTGAAGACTTGAAATGAATCGAAGACATCAGACTTGTACTTCAAAAAGTACACCCATGCACATCTAGAGAAGTCATCAATGAAGGTAAGCACATATATGGCACCTAAAAAAGAAGAAGTGGGAAATGACATGAGGTCACTATGAATCAACTCCAGTGGTGCCAAAGCATGAGTGTCTCATCCATGTGGAAAAGGATCCCTATGTTGTTTGCTAAGAGCACACCCCTAACAAACACCATCTGTATAGGAAATCTAGGGAAGCCCAAGAACAAGTGCTTGTGTGCTCATCTGTTGAAGATATCTGTAATTGACATAGCCAAAATGCTCTGCTTATTGAATCTGCATATGCAACAAGACATGAACTTGTGTCATCAAAAGACTCAAATCCATCAAATTTGTAGAGGTAAGATGCAAGATCAACACTCCTAGTAGCCATAGTCATCTCAAAATCATGTAAGTCCCAAATAACCACATCATGTGGTGAGAACTCAACTGTCTTACTAGAGCCAGAGTGGAAAATATGATATATAGACAATAGGTTCATTGAAATGTCAGGGACAAGAAGAACATCCTGAAGAGAGCCCCCAACTAATGCAATAGAACTAGAACCCATGACGAAAAGATATGATGAGTTCCCAATAGCAATATGGGTAGTAGGACAAGGGACAAGTGAGGTGACCAACTGTTGAGTGTTTGTCATATGGTGAGAGGTACTAGAATCAAGAATCCAAGTAGACCTAGAAGTCATAGCTCGTGTAGTAAGAGTGTGACCTTTCCCTATAGAGTGGGATGCAGACTTAGGAGCTAAAATGTGATGCTCTTGAATGGCTTCCTCTAAAGTCACCAAACATTTCCAACACCTAGAAATGGGATGTCCATCCTTTCCACAAAAATTGCAAGTCTTAGTTGATTTCTTCTTAGTCTTGGAGGTAGACTCAGTAGACTTCGAAGTAGATTTACCCTTGGAAGGGTTAGCTGGAGGTTTTGCATTAGTTTTTGGTGCATCTTTATTTGGTTTGGCTTTCTATTTTGGTTTTCCCTAAGAAGCATGAGCAACCAATGCTTGGTTGGAAGAGCCAGAGGTATCCACCTGTTAGATCTTAGCTTATTCCCATGTCAACTAATCAAAAAATGTCTCAAATGAGGACATCTGATGTCTATTACCCAAGGCATCCATGGTGGAGTAGAAAGTGGAAGAAAAGATCTGATACTATCCTCACAACTTTGAGAGTATCAAAAAAATACACTCATCATCAGTTTTATTTTTACCACATCCTTGCAAGACTATACGCAAAGATTTTAACTTCATCAAGAAGTCTTCAATAGTGGGAAAGTTGGCTGGTGTCAAAAAAGTCAACTCTGCATCAAGCTGTAGTGCCCAAAAATCATTCAATGTGCCAAAAAACGTGTGGAATTTGGTCCAAATAGCTCGCAAAGTGGTCAAACCATCCAAATGAAACAATAGACTATCAAAGATGTTCAGTGCAATTAGTCCTATGGCTTCATCCATTTTGTTTATGTGCTAAAGAACCTCATTAGGGCACTACAGAGTAGGTTGGTTTGCATCTAGGAATGACTATAAGCCTCTTGACATGAGAAGCCTAGTCATGTGTGTCTTCCAAGTGTGATATTTGTGTGGCATGAGCCGGATCATAGAAGGATGTAACATTAAGAGAAAGAAAAGATAAAAGTAGATGGGTCTCAAATTATAGAATAGAAAATGCTCCCCCCACAACAAATAAAAATATCTCCCAAAACCAAAGCAAAAACTATGGAAAAACACAAAAACTTAGAAAATAACCTAGAATTTGGATGTAGAGAAGAGGAAAATAGAAGCCTCTAATTCAACACCAAAGTTGGAAGCTCAAATGAACTAAAAATCAAACAAAACTAGCACCATTTTCTCCATCTCTGAGTCAACTTTTTGGCACTTCTTTTAGATTGCAAAAATATGTCCGTATGCTCACATTATGAGCAAAAAATTGACTGCAGGTCTAGAAAAAGAGCTCTCTAGAAAATTACAGAGATGGGCTTAAATTTGACGCCCACATGGCGGTCACCAGGTTGTCGCTGGAAAAAACTCCTATCACCAAAATGATTACATCATCAGTTAGAAAATGATGTTAGCATGCTAAAATATGATGTCAGTAGACTGTGATGGGGTGATGACGTCAAGCCAGGAAATGATGATGTCACTACTTGATTATGATGTCACTTCATCATAGAATGATGTCAATTTTGGAATTGCAGAGGTGGTGCCTAAGCAAAGGAATCAAGTGGATCACTTGAGGTGGTGGTGATTTGCGATTGTGCCACTGGTGGGGGTAGCAGTCGGGTGGCCCACTGGTGGCAATGGGACTGTGGCTATGCCACAGGTTGCATACCAGCTGTAGCAAGGTGGTGGTCGGGCACAGGTGGCACTTTGATGGCTACTAGGTGGTGCTAGGGTGGTTGGTGTTTGGAGCAGCCCAAAACCCACATTTTTTTAATTTTAAATTTTTTTTTTCGAAAAATGTGTCTGTATAGCCTCCTAGGGGGCTAAATTTTTTTTCTAGATGTCTGGAGGCCAAAACCAACAAGTTTTTTATGTATTTTGACTACAAATGGCCTTTCGGATCCAATAGTAGCATCCATTTGAGCCCAAAGTGCCCCAAAAATTTTCCTATCACCCTTTTGAAGAAAAAAACTCTGGAAAAGTTGGGGTTTCTAACTCTGAATCATGGCTTCAAGAATCTTCAAACGAGGAAGTAGAAGATCCACTCTGATACCTTGTAGAAGTTGAGAAAACAAACTTCATAGATCCTCAAGAACACCTGCATGCAATATCCTGCAATGAAGAGAAACCAAAAAATGGAAAATGCAGAGCTTAGAAGTTCTCAAGAATGTGGGAGAGAAAATGTATTCTAAGTTATGAAAACAAAATACAAAAGTTCAACCTTGTAAGGTGAATGAAATAGAAAGCTAGGTTTGAACATTATAATTAATATAAAATATTAATTATATGCACCTGAGAGAGCTAAAGCACCTAGAGTAATAAATAACTTACTCTAACGGTTCTGAGCCTCCACCTAGTCCCTAGTTTCTTTAAGATCATCCTCTAACTACCCAATTTCTAGGCTAGTCTTCTCCATCTTATCCCCACCAAATCTAGCACTAGTCAGTGATTCACTCAAACTATTAATGTTCTCATTCAAAGCATTCAAAGTGGTGATCCCCTAATTTTCTAGGTTCAAATGAAAGAACTCCATCCTTTGGACTATTTGTTCAACCTTAGTGATTCTTTCCTCTTAGGTTTCCTTGTGTTCCTGGATGTTGAAGAGCCATTGGCTACCATCCTAGCTTCTATCCTCTTCATTGTGCCCCTTGTTATGATCGATATTATGGTTTCCTTCTTGGCTTCTTCTCCTCTTAAGTTCTTCAATTTCATGAAATAACCATTTGATAGACCAATAGTTGTCTATCATGTTGTTCTTAACATTTTTCAATAGGTTAAACCTAGTTTCCCTCACATTATTAGATATCATGACTAGACTAGGATCAATGAGATCATCAGAGTGGGTTTTTCCATCAATGTCCTCCATTACTTGAATATTCAACAACTCCCTAACAATCCCCAATTTGGCTTTATTTGAATTAAAATTCCTCCAAGACCTCCTCCTATTATTCAATATCACCTCCCCACTGTCTTTGTCCAAAATAGATGGGGAGGAAGTGGGGCTAGGGCCTAGAATCATGGCAATCTGGTCTTTGGTTTCAAGAGCCTCATCTACTTTCCTTTTCTTAGGATTTCTTGACACGTCTGTTGAATCCTTCTCCTCCTTTTCACTTTCTCTCCCCTTCTTCTCCTCCTTCTCATCCTCCTCCCCTTTTCCTCTTCCTCTAAGTTAGTATCCTTGTCATCATCATAATCCTCCTCCTCCTCTTGAGGCTCAGGCTTAGGGGGGACTGGGGGTAGGCTTTTGGGGCTCTTTCTATAGGGAATGTAGGTAGAGGGTTTCCTTTCTTCCTTGGGTTTAGAGGAAACAATGCCCTCCTCTTTCAATTTTATTCTCTACACATCCTTGAAGTCTGAGCTCCCCATTTCCTTAGAAGCACACCCAGTATCACCAAGGGATTCTCCCTTGGTTTGAGACTTCAAATACTTGTAAATCAGGAGTAATCCCTCATGGAGATCTGGATTAGTATTTGGTTTCCTCTTGAAACCCTCGATGCCCTTGCTCATGTAGGTGAAGAGATAAAAAGGAAAATAAATTTTGATACCTTACCTAAAGTGATTAAGCAAGACAAAATGATGTGTGCTTATCCTATCAAATCTAGGGTCTAGGGAGATATATTCGATGATAATCCTAAGAACATACCTCGATAGCTTTTTGATTGATTCCATCTTGTAATACGTCTCCACCTTGATGAGCTTATTTAGCTCCTTTTTGTCCTTCACAAAGACTTTGATAGAATTTGTTGACATTTTCTTATCTCTAAAAAAATTACTCCCTTCTAGAGGGATTTCCACAACTTGAGCTATCAATTTCACATTGAGGGTGACCCTGTCAATTTTGACTCTCCCATTTTTCTAGGAATCTACCATAATCTTGGTTATGCCTACATCAAATCCATGGAGCTTCTCCAAGAATCTAGTCATTCTGCCCTTTTCCAATTTATGCCAAACCTTTGGTTTCTCCTTCCAATTCTCCACCTCTCTTGACGACTCCCTCCTACTTCTATCCCCCACCTTGGTTTCATCTGATACAATATGCCCCCTCCTACTCATAGAATGCTTACCCCACCTACTCATAGAATGCTTACAGACCTCAGCCTCCTTCAAACTACAAAACTTGAATACATTTTCAAAAATACTAGTATTAATGGTAGTATTCAAAATAACCCTTAAAGCATGCTGTACGTACATGCTATTATGTTTTGAAAAGAGTTTCACATGATTTTTATTAACTCCCACTTTGATGTGCAATCTAGCAAATCCTCCCATTATTAAATTTGGATTTTACTAGTACTTCCCTAGATGCAATCTTGCAAGATTAAATTATTCACTACTACTGAAAAAACATCTCTAACATGCCACATCATCTTTGCAATATTGATGACCTCTTCATTAGCAAACCAATCAGTTATTATGTTGGCCTCCTTGTACACGTGGCTGATATAGGTCTTTTTGAACTTGCCCAAGTTAGACTGTAATTCATCTATCATATTTGCAATGGTACAAGAAGGCGTAGAGTAACCCTTGAGACAATTTATGATGTTTAATGAGTCCCATTTCAGCCATAGGTTCTCTATCCTAGAAGCCAAGGCTAGTTTACCAATGTGACTGGCATGATTGGCTTCAGCGAAATGGTTTGTCTGATGTCTGAGCAAGCAGGAAAAAGCTACCACTCCTCTGCCATAGCTATTTTTGTTGGTGCCTCCACTGCCAGTAGGGCTTGGGTTCCCTTTAGTAGCCCCATCAAAATTGGCCTTGTACCAATTTATAGGGGGGGAAACCACCTAGCCTCCTATCTTTTTCTATCCATATCCAATTTCCTTTGTCTATTGTTCCCACCTTCTTCAATATTTCCTTCCTTTGTGGTGGTGAAGTTCTCCTTCATTAATCCTTTAATTTTCTTAGCAATGACAAACTCAGGGGATTCCCTATCTCTAAAAAAATTAGTTATTCTTCTCTTTCCAAATACCCCAGAAGAAGTGTGGAAGGGACCAAGAGTAGTTAAGTTGGGTGATTAAACCTTTTTGTAAACTCCTCTATTGGTTGAATATTCTTGAATGTTTATTGGGGGGCACAAGCTGACCCCAAAGTCCCTGGTCAGGAGATTCCAAACATTGGAGGAGTAGGAGCAATGAATAAAAAGGTGATTAACTAACTCCAAAGCCTACTTGCATAAACTGCACCTATTGGGGATAATCTGGCCTCTCTTAGCTAAATTTTTGAAACTAATGATTTTGTCTTGGAGCAAAAGCCAAAAGAATATATTGATTTTTTGGGTAATGCCAGGGATCCATGCCTTTGCCTAGAACAGTTTCTCCATTCTATCCCACAATGAAAAGTACCTAGAGGCAACAAAGTAATGGCGATTCAAGTTACCTCCCCAGATGTCTTCATCCCCCTTTTTATTTATAAAAATAGCATTTAGGCTAATCATCAAAGAATTAAGTTTTGTGGAAATCATAGACAAGTCTTGCCATCCATTGAAAGTTCTGTAATCACTGACTTTCAAAGCATATCTTCTTATGCATGGCTCTGCCCATCTACCATAAATGGGGTGGTCAATAATTGGTCCCTAGATTGTCCAATCATCCTAGCAAAATAGTATGTCCTCACCTTTACCAATTTTCCATTTTGCTTTGGACTTAGTCAGGGCTTTATCCTTTAGGATCCCATTCCATATGTAAGATCCTTGAGGAATCTTAGCCTCATGAAGCAAAAGGCTGAACGACTACCTTCTTAGGTACTTTTCAATCATAATTTCCCTCCATACTCTTGAACCCTAAAAAATGTGCCAGATTTGTTTGGCTAAAAGGGCATTATTGAGATGTCTGATTTCTCTAATACCGAGGCCCCCATAACATTTGGGAAGGAAAATATGGTCCCAAGCAACAAGATGATATCTTTTTTTGTCTTTAACCCCTATCCAGAGAAAGTCCCTTTGAATCTTCTCCATTTTTTTAGCTTTCTTAGATAGGATCCCAAAGAGACTTAAGGCATAAGTGGGGAGGTTTTGGAAAATATATTTCACCAAAGTGCATTTGCCAGCCTAGCTAAGAGTCACACCTTTCCAGCTAGCTAACTTCTTGTTGAATCTATCAATCATGTTGTTCCAAAAAGATTCTAGAGGTTTCGACCCCAAAGGCAAACCAAGATAACTTGCAGAAGGGTACCAATGCCACTTCCCAATATATGAGCAATTTTCCTCTATCTCTCCAGCAGAGTATTAATTATTCAGTAAGCCCTTAAACACTCTAGCCTCCTAGACCGTGACCTCGCCCCCTAGAATAGTATTGTCCACTAATTTTTGGTGAGTGAAAGAAAGATGACTAGATGAAGGCTTGAGTCCTTGCAAATTTTGATCCTATCTTTTTCTTAAAATAAGCCTTCCTAGATAGTCAACCAAAATGATGAAGAGAATAGGGGATAGGGGATCACCCTGTCTTAGCCCTCTTGAAGGGAAGAAGAAATTTGACGGGGAGCCATTAATTGGAATAGAAAAGGGGAAGAGATAAGCTAAAAGATGAGTTTACACGCCTAGGAATAAAATCCAAAATCTTGAAGGACTGCCATCAGGAAATTCCAATCCACCCTATCATAAGTTTTAGACATATCAAGCTTGAGTAGGAAACCTTCCCTCTTACTAGCTTCAAGAGATTGAATTACCTCGTGTACTATGATGATAGAGTCTAGAATCTATCTCCCTAGGACAAAGCCAGTTTGTTGAGGGGAGGTAATTAGATGAAGAATTCTAAGAAGCCTAGAAGTAAGGACTTTGAAGATGATTCTATAGAAAGAATTGAAAAGACTAATGGGCCTAAACTTATCCATCGAATTTGCCCCTAGGATTTTTGGAATGAGAACCAGAAAGGTGGCATCGAGTTATTTCAAAAGGTTTTTGGCCCCAAAGAATTTTTGCATAGCCTTCGCAACATCCCCTTTGACCACTTCCCAGTAGACTTGGAAAAAGAAAGTCAGAAAACCATCTGGGTTAGGGGTTTAATCACCCAGAAGGGAATTGAGAGCTTGAAAAATTTCTTCCAGGGTTGGGATAGCTTTCAACATAGAGTTGTGGTTGTCTTATAGAATAGAAGGAATAACTGATAGAATATCCTCTTGATCAGGCATTGAGAGAGTGTGATCCTTAGAGAGGAGAGAAGAGAAAAAATGCACTGCTTCATCTGCTATCTCATTATCTTTAGATAACAAAAATTGACCTTTCTTGATGCTACAATTCCTATTAGTGGCCCTACAATTTAAAGTAGATAAGTGGAAGAACCTAGTGTTTTGGTCCCCTTCTTTAAGCCAATTAACTCTTGATCTCTATTTCCAAAAGTATTCTTCCTTGGAGATGATGCTATGAAGGTCAAAGAGAATAGACCTTTCCTCCAACCAATTTTGATCATTATATCCATCTTGTTGAATCTCTACCTAGATTCCATAGAGCTAATCATTCCTCTCATCCTCATCCTAGAAAATGTGGCCAAAGTCTATTTTGTTCTAGATTTTGATATTTTTTTTCACATTCTTCAATTTTTGGGCTACCCTGAACATTGCAGTGCCTTCCAGCTCAATATTCCACCATAAATAAATATCGATTTCCAAAGCTAGGTGGAAGATCCACATTTTCTCAAAATGGAAAAGGAAGGACCTTTTGAACAAAAGAGAACAAATAGAAAGAGATATGGGGGAGTGGTTCGATCCCATTCTAGGAAGAAGGGAAAGCCTGCAGGAGTGGGTTTGCAACCAAACAAGGTAAATGAGGGCTCTATCAAGACGCACTTTGATACAATGCCCCCTAACTCTCCTATTAGACCATGTGAATTTTCCCCTCATGAGATCAACATCCATTAAGGCCAAGTTGTTGATGAAGTTTGAGAGGTCTAACTTACTCTCTTGATCTGAGGCAAGCCCTCCACTTTTATCCTCATCAGAAAGGGGGGAATTGAAGTCCCCCATTATAATCCCTTTTTTTATATTATTGGAGTTAATAACCTCTATTAGCTTAGCCCAAGAAACCTTTCTCTCCCTTTTGGAATTGGGAGCGTAAAGATTTAAAATAAACCAAGATTCATTACTATGAATATGGGACACCTTGCATACGAGGGCATTACCTACATTATAGATAGTAAATATCTGATAAGCCTTGTTATTGTAGAGAGTCAACACCCCTCTTGAAGCTCCCTCCAACTCTGTGGCCTCATTGCTCATGGTTTTGTTGAAGGAGATCTTGCCTACCACATCTTTTCTCATTTTGGTTTCTTGAATCAATAAAAAAATTTGGTCTTTGGTCTCTAATATTGTTCCTAGCTAACTCCTATTTGTGAGCCCCATTTAGGCCCCTTATATTCCAAGAAATGTTCTTCATTTCTTACTTCCAAAGTATTCCTTAATGGTTCTTTGGCTCCCATCTACCAAGTTCTTTCTAGCCTTTTCTTGTAGTAGCTGGTTCATGTTTTTCCTTCCTAGAGACTTGAGTTTACCCCCAACATTGACCTTAAACTTGCTTCTGGTTGTCACTGGTGACAGAGGAGGGAATATGGTTCTTCTTCTTCTTTTAAACCAGACTCTAGCCATTGATACTATCTTGAGTATAGTTGTCAATCCAATCTTCCCATTGTGAGATTGTTTCTAGAGAAGAGTTGTTAATGAGCTCTATGATCTTAGTCCCCAAACCATTGGATACTACCAGGTTCATCAGAGGACCAGGGTTTCCCAGCTGACTAGACCCATCATTAGTAGCTTCATCACATTGATTGTGATCTACCACTCTTAAAGAATCATCAGCTCCATTATTCAAGGGGTGTGAGTCAGAGACCCTTGAGATCTCCACTCAGGGGGTCTCTTGCCTTCCTACATTTAGCTCCTTCTCAGAGATCACATTATCTTCTGCCATAGCTATAGCGACAACAATTAGGCAATCCACCAGGGCTCCTTTGGAACACTACCTTGGAGACCATCCTATGAAACAAAGTCAGCGTGGTGTGGCCTATTGCCACTTTTATAGCCTTGGAATCCATCCTGCCTAGTAGTGTTACCCTTAGCCTCCTTTCCATCCTAGTTCTTAGACTACTTTGCAGGTTTGCATCTCCAGATCAATTTTTTCTTTCCCTTGATAGAGGTTCTAAAGGGCTTGGATTTCTTCTTTTCTTTGGTTGATTTAACAATATCCTAACTTTTATGACTTGTTTACTTCACAGCCTTTGGGCACTAATTTTCCTTATGGCTAGCCTTCAGACAAAGGAAATAGGCAAAAGGAACTATTTCATAGATCAAATTTTGGACATGCACCCCAAGTTTTGAGTGAAAAGCCATAGTTTTTGGCACGTCTGTTCCTTCTCTAACCCCTATAAAGATGCCATGATAGTTGAGACATCTTTTGGAAGTAGTGATTGGATCAATAGATAGAAGTTCTCAAAAAGACCTAGCTAGCCCCACAAAAATGTCCTCATTCTAGAATTCTAAAGTTAATTTAGGTAGTTTAACCCACAAATGGGCTTGAACAAAAAAAGAGTCATTCAGTTTTAGCTTGGAAGACCACTTTTGGAGGACTAGAGTGGAACGACCAATAGCCCATTGACCTTCACTAAGAATGGAAGAAAGGTCTTCCATGTAGGTGAATTCAAAAGACATAAAGCCCTTTTCCATGGCCATGACCGAGACATGACCTTTAAGAGCCCATTTCTTCTTTATAAAAGTCCTCACAACATCAATATTTGGTCTAGGCCCTAGGAAATTGTCAATCAAGGTAGAAGCCATGGATCAAATGTTGTGATCCATGATTTTGTCTAAGATGGAAATGGCACAAGAACCTATCTTCATCTTGGGAAGAATCTTAACAAGTGGGAAAGAAGACTTACCTAAGGGCTTGATCTTTACAAGGGATGACCATTTAGCTGCATAACCACCTTTGGGGTTTGAAGGAATCTTGACCACTTCCTTGGGGGGAGCATCTGGGTCCCCATCAACATTCTTGGACTGGTCCCCTATACATGACCCTTGACCATCCCCCTTCTATGGCCCATGCTCTAGTCCAAGGATCCAATTCTGACAAACCAAAGGGATCTTGCCCTTTTCCAAATTCAAAATTTGAAAACCTCCTTGACCATCGCTCGTGCTCACCATCCTATTATGCAATGCAAGTTAAAGTATATGACAATTTTAGAATAGAGACTGAGCAACAATAGGATAAGTAGAACAATGAAGTGTTTAATGTTTAATTTTTCAAGTGGTACATACAAAACTTAAGTAATTGATTCAACCCCCCCCCCCCCCACCAAGTTATTCTAAATATTTCTAACAAGAATTCACCCTTGTTAGATCACCAAATGAATTCTATGTTTTATAGATCTTGTTATTTTCAACATAGAATGTAGGAATGAATGTTTATACTCAATAAATGTTTATATTCAATAATTTTTTCATTATGAAATGCAAGTTAAAATATATGACAATTTTAGAATAGAGAACGAGCAACAATAGGATATGCAGAACAATGAAGTGTTTAATGTTTAATTGTTCAAGTGGTACATACAAACCTTAAGTAATTGATACACCTCCCCACCCCCCCCAAGTTATTCTAAATATTTCTAACAAGAATTAACCCTTGTTAGATCACCAAATTATTTCTATGCTTTATAGATCTTGTTATTTTCAACATAGAATGTAGGAATGAATGGTCTTGGAGCTCTTTTGGAAGCCCACTTTGAAGTTTTTATTTCATAAGGTATATCATCTTCCCCTTTTCCATTTTCATAAATTTTATCATCTTACTATCTCCTTATATTTTAGCTTTGTATTACCTATCTCCTTTTTAAAAACCCTCTTTAGGAGGTGGTGAGAGGGAAATAAATCCAAGTTATTCACTTCTTTTAGATTAGGTTACACAATGATACATAATTTTGCATTAACTGAGCCTAATTAAAGGGGTAGATTTTGGTCTTTCCCATTTCAAATGTGTTAGAGTGGTTGATTCCATTAAACCCTTCCACATTTTTGTGAACCTAACATCCTATGCACTTTTCTAGTTGGAGTTAGATTAGTTGCATTGAATGTTTACCTCCTTTTTGGTGAACTTGACTTATCCCTCTTTCTTATTGGAGTAAGATTTTGGTGTATATAGATCTAATTTGTATTCTATTGTTTGTAATAGTGAAATTCAGATTTTCTATATGAATTTAATTCATATAGATTGCATTTCATATATTTTAGTTTTGAAAATACAAAAGAAATTGCATCTCTAAGTTTCTTTCATAAAAATTTCATTTCATTTCTATGGGGTTTCTATTTTTCTTTTCAAGTTTGATATCCAAGACATTCCATTTGATGCATATGATGAAAATTTCATTTTTCCTTGCATTAATCCTCTAGCCCCTCCAAAGGATCACCTGTTCAAAGATAATGTTGATCAACCTTTAGTGATTCATGATGTTCCTAACCTTTATAATTCTAGTATTTAGGATGAGCCCTTAGATAGGAACATTTACTATTTTTCTCCTTATGAAACTTATTTGACTCATGATTGTTCCTTCTTTAATGAGAGATCCCTTCCCTCTTTGGATGATTCCCCTATTTGGGATGAACCCTTAGATAAGGATGTAGATTACTCTCTTTCTCACAATAAATTTTTGGATTATGACAAGCTTATTTCTCCTAATGATTGACATCTTTCTATGCATTTTTTTGATACTCCTATATATGAGGCCTTTATGACATTTGTTTCTCCTTCCCCTAAGAGTGCCTTAGAAATGGAAAGCCACATACTTGATTCTTCTTATTTTTCTTTTAAAGGCACATCTCAAATTTATTTAGGTCTTCATTATGACCTTTCTTTCTCTAATCCAATATTAGATCTTAAGGATTCTACTCATATTGACTTTATAAGTGTTTTCTCAGCTCTTTAAGACTCGAAAACCTTAGAGTTCACACTAATACCGTACTTTATTGACTTTGTGAATTAAACACTTTTATTTGATGAGTATATACATATTTATTGGTTCTCTTTACATTTTCATCTAATTGCATCTAAGAGCTCTTCTTTGTCTTTCTTTTTATCAATTCCTTTCTTATGTTATGTTTCATGTGACTTGCAATAGTGAATAGTATATTTTTCATGATCTTTTAACTTGATATATTTACATCCATATTATGTTTCTCCTTAGTTTGTGACATTGTTAGCCTATCCTTTGGGGGCTCATTACCCCATAGCATGAGTAACACAATAGTCATTTATGTTTTCTCTTTACTTGGGGGGAAATGGCCCTATTTATTTTTTCTTTCTATATCACAAGATCCATTATCTCCCTTTGTTGACTTTTTTTCTTTTTATACGATGACATATTTTCTTACATTCATTCATTGTGATTATTTTTGGATTAACATCCCAAGTGCAATCTTATGTTTTCTTGAAATTACATGTCTATTGTAAATTGAAACCACTTAGGGTGACTTAATGTGTCCTTCCCTTCTTTAATGCATCTAATATCCTTTTTTGAATTTGTATTCCCTTATTAATTAATGTTATCTCTTGCATGCATTTATTGTGTTACATAGGGATTATCATCCTAATCGGTGCAATCTTATTCTTGTAAGTGGATATTCATAACTAAGTAGGCATAATATAGTATCCATTCATATCTCTATTTATTTCTCTATAGATTTTTATATTTTTATGGTGCATTCATATCTATGGGTACGTATTTCTTTGTTACATGCATGACCATGGTTTTTGTCAAGAAAACATCTTTTCATACCTTGAATTTTAATACTTCTCATTTAATGATTATATATATTTTATTTCATATGTAATATGTTTTCTAGAATCTTATGTTTTTCAGAATTGATTATCCTATGATGTTTCTTGCTAGATGTGGAGCATTATTCTATAATATTTCTTGTTGGATGTGGGGTGTTTGCATTTTGTGCATGATTGTCAATTTTTTATTACAATTTATCCTTATGTCCTTCAAGATTTTTTTATAGAATCCACCATAGGTCTTGTTTTCTTGTCTTGTACTTGGGGGGGAAGAAGCTTTGTATATTCTTTATTTATTTTCTCTAAGGATCTACTTTCCTTGGGCTTAAGTGGAACTTGTTTATTATGTGGCATTGTTATTTCTTTATGAAGGATTGTGTCTTGACTATGGATTCTATATTTTTAAAGAGCTTTATGTCCTAACTCATCACCTCTTCTTTATCAAGTAAAACTATGTCCAATATATACACTTTCCATTTCTTAGAGATTGTCATCCTTCACCCAAGGATCCCTATTCCACCTATATGGGGGTCTAAATAGGTGTATTCTTGTTATTCCCTTTTCTTGGAGATATTATCTTGATCAAGAACTCCTCTTAGGTATATGTCTTGCCATTAATATTTATACCTTTTGAGGATCCTCTTTCCATAAGTGATATATCCTTTTCACAATAGTCTAGATTCTTAGATTGTAATATTTAAGGCTCTCCACTATGAATGTAGTACAATTTTTTTCTTTAAGCATATTTAATTGTTGTGTATAGTAGGTGTCTTATTTCTCTTCCTTCTCATGTCTAGTATCTAGACATAATTATGAGGGGGGATATATACACCCTGATTGGACACAATTTATGCTCTCAATAATGGGGTAGAAAATATAGATTATAAGAATGGGTTAGAGTACTTTAGCTTTGGAATCTTGGTATGCTTTCAAAGTTATTATAAAATCTATGCAATTTTACTTCATCCCTCTTTTGTAAACACAAGCACATATGCTAAATCTCATAATGAGTAACCTAGATAAACTTGCTAAAATCTCATTCATGGGTAATGCATCTAGATACATGTTAAATCTTATATGTGGGTAATGCATACAAGCTTTCTAAATACCATAAAAGTGTTATGCATTCTAGACATACATGATAAATATTACATATGGGTAACTCATACTAGCTTGTTAAATCTCATATATAGGTAACACATCTAAGCACATCAGGATAAGTACCATAAATGGGTAATGAATTTTTAGTGGACCTTACTATGGTGATACAAAGAATTTTAATTTATGGATGGAACTTCAATGGGTTGACTAGAAGATTACCACCCCATTAGACCATTCAACACCATCTTTTTCAATTAGCTCCTTTGGTGATTCATAGTAAGATGGACACTCTACTATGAGAGGTAAGTACTCTTCTCTCCCTTCTCTCTTTATTTATTTCATTCTAGTAGAGATAGATCTTTAAAATATGTTTTTAATGATATTTCTCTTACATTTCCTATGTCATCATTTATGCTCTTGTAATAGATTTTAGAATATGATATTAGTAGGTGAGACATTTCTCCAATTGATATCACTTTCACTAGTTTATTTGGGTTTTTTTAGTACTAACCCCTTGTTTTGTGTTTGTCTTTTTGTCTTTTGTTTCTTTTTTCTTTGGTTTTTAATCCTTCTCCTTTGGTGTGGAGTTTAGACCCTTGGTCTTGGGGGCTTATTAACTTTGAGTGAGTGATGTTTTATCTCATTGCAGTTTGTTGGATTCTTCTCTTCTTCTTCTTCTCTCTACTTTACCATGAGTCTAGATAGATCCAAAATCTTGCTAAAGTGGAGGGTAAATATACTATCTTAAATTTGAAGCACCTTAAATTAATGATGATTTAGTACTCATTCAACACAAGGTCATTAGGATTAGACCTAATAGATCCTCTTTAAATCTTTTAGGTGGAATTGGGATTAGACATAATCGATTCTATTTAAATATCCTATTTTCATGGCATAAATCTCAAGGTAGGATCATGTTTGAATCCTAATAGGAAAGTGAGATACTGAGAGGGGGAGGGGGGTGAATCAATATCTCTCAAGAACTTTTACCACTTCACACATTGACCATAATAAACATAGTTCACCATACACTTCATTAACCTTGACCTTGTATGTAATCACTCATGTAATAATAGATTTAACATCTACTAACATGATCAAAACACATAAGAAAGTAAAACACACCTGATACAAGATTTGGTAACATAGAAACCCTCCAATGTGAAGGTAAAATTGTGGTGGGGTTGACACTCACAAAATCTTCACTATTGGAGTAATAAAGTGCATATTAGAGCTACAATTTAATCACTTCTAATGATTTACCTTGTGAGGGGTTTGCTCTACTAAAAGCATACAAGATTGCTAACTCTACCTTTAAAAAATGATTTAAAATTCATAACTAAGTGAGTGCTCTATTAGGAGATTTACAATAGGTTTGTTAGGATCACTCTGTTAAGATATTCACTTGATACATTGGTTAGAATGTAATAGTACCATGATCCCATGATATGTACTAATTTGTTGATAACATATATTCTCTCTCCAATATCTGATCACCTCAATGTGATAGATATGCAATATCTTCTCAATACACTACTTAGTTGACTTTAGATAGTCAATACTTAATAATCACTAATTCTTCTTTAGCTTCACATACGTGAATTCCTCCAACTCACAACTACATATTCAACCTTGAATCCTTTCTTATATAGCCATCTAAAGAATCTTCTAGATTGTCATCAATGATTTTCATTCATCTTTTTTTCCACTTAAGCTTTTCTATTTTTTGATTAGTTCTTTGCACTACATTTAGATTAGTGAAATTTAATTACATGTGTAATCACCTCCTTGATCTTCACCTTGATTGTAGAAATAAATTACATGCTTAGAAAAATATTTTACATAATATTTTGTGTCATTCCAAATTCATATACACAAACTGCATAACTCGAAACATATAGCCTATGATGTTCAATCGTGCTTGATTTCTCCTACTAATCCTTGATATATACTATACTTGACGTAAATTATTTCCTCTTTGAATTTCCTAACTCATGTGTCACTCATCTTAGGTCATGTGTTATCTTTTGAGTAGCTCAAAAATAACTAAATATTTAATGACTATTATGTGCTTGACACATGTTAAACTTGTGCCCATTTTCTATTTGTATCTTGGCCTTTGTTAAGGCTTAGTTATAGTGTTGACCGACCAACTCCACCTTAAAGATGACTAGGCATTTTTCACTAATAAAAAATACCAAGATTTCCTTTAGGGTCAACAATATCCCCCTTTTGTATTAGTGGCAAAAAACTTATTATGACAAAAAAATAGAGATAACAAAATCTTTAAAAAATTTAGTTCCCCCTTAGGGTGTGCTCCACCTATAGCTCAGTCTTCATGTAGTATGTTGTAACTTATATTTTCAAAATCTTGTTTAAAATATATTTGTTTAGCATTAGATCAATATTTTTTCTCCTTGTTAATTCAATATAACATATGCAACTATCTGTTGCCCCTTATGCTTGATCATTAACATTCCCCCTTGCTTTTATTTGGATTGGGGACTATACCAAATTCATCCAAAAATGGTTGGTTTAATCTTAAGATAATATCCATGGTTTTGTTCCCAATTTTTCTTGAGTGTCTCTAGAACTCATCTCTCTATCTCAAATTTGGCTTCTAAGTCCAGCAAATTGTCAACTATAGATAATTTTAAATTTTAATGAGGTCCTTTGCAATCCATAGATGTTTTTGCATCACCTCAAAATGAGGTAATAAGAATTATTCAATAGATTTGACCTCTGATCTTATCCTAGATTCCATATGCAATAATTCTAATAACTTACCCTACAAAATTTTGATCTTAATAAAATGTACTAATCTAGAATTTGGGTCCATGTTCAAAAGCTGACTGCTCTTTAGTAAATCATCATTAGTCTTATCCATATTCTCCTCAATTTCTTTGGTGAATGTGAGGAAATCACATAATTTAGTAAACAATGTGTTGACATTATGCAATAAAATTTGCAAATCATTAAAAGAGTGGAGAGTTCAACTTATGCAATCTCATTTTCTACTTTCTCCATCATTTTGTTCTCAATCTTTATTCCTAACCTCTACCTCATTTTTTCTTGTGTGTATATGTTAGGGTCATCTAGTTTATCAACAATATTAACCAACTATTCTATAATGGGGACATTTTCATCTATGTTCTCTACATAAATAGTCTCAAGAGATATTATCTTTAATATCATGAGTACCTATCTTTGTTGATGCTCTCTCCTCATCTTTTCTTTCTTGGCCATTTTATCTAATAAATCACTAAGTGACCTTATTTATTAAACACTTAGATTAGATGTGTCCCAATTATGAATCATGATCTCTTCATCCATAGTAACTTTCTTACCCTTCATAGCCAGTGGAGACTACTTCATCTTTTTCTTCAATTTCTTTCCCTTGGAATTTGGGGTCTTGTAACTTGACATTGTGTGTTGTGGTACTTGTGTATGAACTTCCAAATTTTTTCTAAGAGTCTCCTCTTTAGTCTCCTCAACCTTCTATGGTTTTACATATGTCTTTTTCTCCTTAGGGTTGTTTTCCTCAGTACCAATAGACTATTGTACAGATTCATTCTTCTTTTCCTTGTCATTTTCAATTTTGAGTTTACTAGTGGAACTTTGTTCTCAAGCCCCCTTTTCTCCCTCATTCAAAGGTCCTAAGATAATTGGTCCATCACTAGTAGAAGACTAATATTCTTTTTTATCTTGACTCTTTTCATCTTTCTCACCATCTGTAATAACATTATTATTTCCCTCTTTGGCATCATCCTTCTACTAATGTGTTTGGGTTGTATCACCTTCATTATCTAGTTGAATTTTTTTCTTAGCTTGATTGAAATTTACATCACCTTAAGTATGATGTAAATTGGGTGCAATAGTAGAAGTAACAAGTGTTGAGTCTACCAAATATATGCTCTCCCATGTACCAATATTTGGATAGTCTTTCTCTTGTTCTATCACAAGATTTGGATTCAACAAGGTGTCATGAGCTGACCTGGACGGTAGATCTTCATCCATATCTTCTAGCTCAATCAACATATGAACTTCACTCTTTATTTCAAGTTCAACCATAAGACTTTCTTCATATGGCACATCCTTTTCTTAGCTTACCTATGTTTTGTCTTCTATCACAACTATGTTAGTTTGACCTCCACTTTATTGAACCATGTTATGGATTATGTCTACAAGATATTTTGTGTCATCATAGATGTCCTCTTTATCATAAAACTCTACATGTTTAGGTTCATCTTTCTCATCCTCATCTCTCTTCTCATCATCTGGAATCATTCCATATATTTTCTTCAATATAACTTTACTTTCTTCCACTACATTTTTCTACTTTACTTTTCAAAATAAAAAATACTCTTCTTTTAGGAGAAAATTTGTCATTATAGTCACTTAGATTTAGACATTTGTTTCTTTCTTAGTCCAGGCATAATTTGGGCAAGTGTTCCTTTTCTAATTTCTCTCTTAGTCATCAATGAAAACTTCCACTTTCCATCTATCTTACCATACAATTCATTAGGTACAATGTTACCTAATTCTAATGGCATATACTTAAAATTTTCATCATATCAATAAACACTTCTTCAAGCTTAGCCTTACATAATTAATTAAATTTATTATAATTCACAAAATTAAATCCAGCCATACCTACACTACCCATGGTATTGTTACAAAACTCATCATATGTTTGAGGTCGCTTATGTAATGCAATTATGAAGTGACTGGTGTCATCTGACTCTGTTCATTCTTCTTCATCATCATCATATTTTGGAATTGTAACCTTTCTTCTCTGTTTCTTTATGATTTTCTTGGCTCGGCCTCTTTTGTGATATATTTCCTCTTTGTCAATATCTTGTCTTGAGCATGCATAGTAACTATAGCGACTCCTTTCTAAGGCTCAACCACTTCTACAATAGATGCCCTTTTCCATGTCCTTGTAAATCTTTGGGTTATTGGGGCATGCTTTGTGACCTTCTTCTTGCATTTTCTTCTTTGTGGCTTGGCATAAACTATTGATTTCCCTTTACCTTCAACCTCTTCTTCTTCATTACCTTCCTCTTCATCAATTGACATGCATTCTCATTTTCCCTCAATGATCTACAATGATTTTTCTTGTCCTAGACCTTCTCCAAATGCTCTTTCCAAACTTTCTATCATGCCTTTCCTATTTTTATTCATATTGGGAGCATTTATCATCATTGTGATTTTCACCTTGGTAGCCTCATCAATGTTGATTTCATATCCTAATGACCTTAAACATGATATTCTAGGGATAACTACTTGTGTATATGTTCTATTTGTGTCCACTAAAAAATGCATATCATCATAATACTTGTCAAATAAGGGTTTAGGGATCCTTGTCCTATTCTTCATTATCTACTTAAACTCCTCAAAATAAGCATCCATGTTTTCTTCAAAATTATAACCCAAATAATTAATGAACTCATTGATATGTTGTGTGAGATGCTTCTTATTGTTCTAGGTTATATCTTCTATGCTAGGGAAATAATTTTGAACACAAAAGAAAATACAGACAAGAAAGCTAAACTCATACATACTATTCTTTATCTTCCTAATTATCTCTAGGTTCTCAACCGATTACTTTAGTTGTAGATTGACAATTTCATAACTATGATGCTTCTTCAGTATCTTCCATGTAACATCCACAACCATGCAAGGAACACTATCCATTTAGTTAGATAGGTGTAACTTGTGTGCAATATCCCTAACAAAAAAATCAATCTCCGCATTTCTAATGGTTGAAATTGTCATTTAGAATTCATTCCATTGTGCCAATGTATTAGTGTAGTAGTCTCAATCACCTACCGACTTTGTCATGGAATGGTTTTGACCTTTTCTATAACAAGAAAGCTAGTGACACGGTGAATGATATGCCTAGTAATCACAATTGGTTCTCTTTTCGACCATAACTTCATTTCATGGACTTGGCTCAACACAATTTTTATTTGGTCAATCTTGAAGACCCTAGGGAAGTTGAGGACATGTGTAAGCCCTTCTTTGAAATGTCTTTGAGTTCATCCTTCAGTCTTCCATCTATACGCAACTTCTCATATGCATTTCTCAATTCAAAATTTCCAACCTTGGTAATCTTACACATGTAACATGATCAAACATCATGGATCAATATACCTTTTGGAATGATCAAAGATAGGGCACCAAAAGAATCTCTCTTTCCTACAATCTAAGGCTATGCCTTAAATTTAGGTGGATTAAATACTTAATTTCTTACCAACTCAACATTACTAACCTTTATTTCCTTTGATTTCATCATATTCTCTACAACTGATGAGCTAGATTCCAAAATATTGATTAGGGTTTGGTCACATGAAACTCCACTTTACTTGGCTATAACACAATTGCACACATATCTACTTCCAATTTGATGTCACACACTAAGATCTTCACAAAATCACTTAACAACACACACACAAATTTCTCACACTCAAGTTTCTCTTCAAAGTTTGAATGCAAAGTGATTAAAATGAATGATAAAGTTTTCTATATAGGTCAAAAAATGTGATTTTAGGGCCTCATTAACATTTTTTACCTAGATTGGGTGCATCACAAGCTATCTCAACCACTACTGCAAACTTGATAGTACCACTTCTCAAAATTCCTTAAATACCGACACTCGGTCATTACTGACTTTGCAACTCAATATCCAAACACATTCACTCAATTGATATTACTAGTTCTTCTCCATATTATAAATATGTCCTTATGCATCTAATATTATGCTCATTGGAATTTTATGCTTTCAATCTTAGGAACTAATGTATATTTTGACAATTTGAAATGTAGTTCCATACTTATTTCTTTATTTTAGCTTGTGGTGGTGGAATCACTTGATCCATTGGATTGGGTGATCTCAACTGCTTCACTTGAATAATTGCTTCCAAAAAATTTCTTCTTCTAGGTATGATTCATTTGGCTTCTTAATTCTTCAATATTAAATTTTTTTTCTTTCCTTTGTTCTCTTCATCATCAAGTGTTGATGCTTAGTACCTATAGTTTCTACTTAGGTGACCAACCTTCTAACACTAAAAGAAAACCATACTAAAGTCCTTCCAATTTTCATATCTTCCTCTTAAATGTTTTCTTGCACAATTTGATGCAATATGTCCATTACTACCACATAATTGATAATTTATCGAAGTATTGTAATCTTGAATGATTGCATTACTAGTGTGAGTGTTTCAAGGGTTGCTTACATTGCTCTTCAAGAGACCTAGTTTTCTCTTCTTGGCACCTAGTCCACATAGGTCCCTAATTGGTTTAGATGATTAACTAAAACAAATCCAAACTCCTCTCCAAGAGTTTTATCCTTTGTGCCTACCCTAAGAAGACTAACACACTAATTTCAGTACTCTTCTCCACAAACACCTAGAGGGTTCTACGTGCAACTTTCTCTCTAACTTCTCCCTTAATTACAAGTTCATCTGATATCATGAGATAACTTCAATTTATTCCATTTTTGGCCATTTAGAAAGATCTTTAGACCTCTTCCTTAATGATTTCAAGCTTTTGACTCAAGAAGCCTAATTAGGCCTAGTTCCAATTAGCCTTAGTAATCCATTGATTCCTCTTTCTTGCAAAAAATCTCCAAATAACCTAACAAATAAAATCTAGATTTGAACACTCTTTTGGATTCGCTAAAAAAATTGTAGGTCTTAAAACCCTAATTTATGTATACAGGTGATTTCTATTATGTCGGTCAAATAGGACTAAAAGGCCTATTTCCTAGGGCTAGAAAACAAACTTTTTTGGAAACTTACCTAAATGGATTGGTAAGACCTCAATCTCTAGGATATGTCAAGATATGACTATTCCCTTCCTAGAACTATAGTTTTTCCATGCCTTCCTTTCATTCCCTCACCTAAACATTGGTTTTAGCATTGTCAAACCTCTAATCGAGTCTTCCTAGCACACCTAGGGCTTGAGTTTAAAAATAGCTTCCCAAAATTTCAAAACTCCAACTCCTATACATATGTACATTGATGACTCCCATAACCTTTCCTTCTTGCCTCATGTGTTTCCCATGATTAGATTTCATGGGGGAGCCATTTCTTCACAGACTGGTTAACATAGATCCAGTGAATAGGTTCTATACAAAATAATTTACTAAAGCAACTAAACTAAATCTATGCTCAAAGTAAAAAAAATGAAAAAAACTTAAAAATAATCCTCTTACATGAATATAATGCAAGTTTTACTCCTTTAATCCATGTAGCATCACATAAGAAGGAACTTCTTAGTCTGTACTATTAATCATAGTTGGAGTCACTATATTTCCTTTCAAAACTTCTTACAATGCATCCTGTTGCCCCACATTTCACCCTATAACCATTTTACAAAAGTGGAAAATTTTGTGTCTTATTTTATCCTATTTATGTTTGGGTTAGATTTAATTCCCCTTAGGTGAAAAGAGTCTCCATCAAATTTTCCATCTTTCCCTTCTCCCACATTTCATGGTCGGGTGGTTTTCCTTGATGTTGTGATTTTATGGGTAGCTTAGTACTTAATTTGATGTGGATACTTGCAACATGAAAAGGTTATTCACAAGGTTAGGCTTGTTCAAATCTTATCATTTTTTCAATGAAAGAAGGAAGCTTACAAAAAATTGAGCATTGCCTTCTTCTCGGCAGGTTTTCAACCCATGAAGGCATTTTTTTGTGAAGAGCAATAAATGATGTTTACGGGCCTATATAAGAAGAAAATGATCTATTTTATGGAAAATACATATTTTCATCACAATATTATTTCTTGGGAAACATTTAGGATTCATCACAATACTCAAAATCATCTTAAGTGGGAAACTCAAAAATGACTTCTCCTCGGTGGGCTTTTGACCCATGAAGTTTGTTTTCTACCAAAGGCAATTGTAAAGGAAAGAAATAAGGAAGTGGGCCCCTTTTCAAAATTTGCAATCCTTTGAAGATTTTTTGAACGTAAAGGAAATATTAACTCAAAGGATAAATTTTAAAGGAAAACTTGGGCAGAAAAATGGGAATTGTCTTCTCCTTGGAAGGTTTTCAACCCATGAGGACGATTTTCTACATTCAAGAGAAAATCAACTTTGTAAGAAGATTGGGCCAACAAATCACACACAAAACATCTTAAGATGATAATGAAAATAATCTAACCATTGTGGGAAAGGTATACTAAGCAGAATTCAATTAGGCAAATATTTCCTTACAAGGTACTCTATTCATAATTCTCTAAAACTTAATGGGAAACAAAGAAGTAAGTATGGAAGAAAAGAAAGTTACCATTGGACCAATGGAACTAGTGAAAAGATACCAAAATTTAAATTAGAAGCTCCCACATTTATTGTTTCAACAAATTTATCCTTTAATTCATTCGTGTGGTGTGAATTTTGAAGATGAACAGATGAATTGAGACTCCTATATAGATGGAAACATAATAGTTATTCAAATTACCACTTTTTCTTGAACTGTTATTCTATTAAATTGTGCAATCCTTTCAAATAGTCTATATTTGCAAATTCAATATCATATTCTTCATCAAGATTCAAAATTTCAATTCACTTCATTCTCAAACAGAATGGTAACTAGATTTGTGGGTTTGATGGGCTAAACATAATCAAGTCCCCATTGTAGAATTTCATGAATACTTCACTCTATTTTAATGATATGCAAGATTTCCAAAGGAGGCTAAAGTTGGAGCTGATTCATCCCATAACTAAGAAGCTTTGGGGAAGTGGACTAGTAGAGGTAGTTGGTTTTCCTGTGGTAGTCCAAGCTCCAAAATTGATATATGAATGCATAAATCACTATAATTTGGATAATAGACAAATTGTGTTACCTGATCATATAGTATTAATCTCCATTGATAGGAAAATTGTTGTGAATTGTCTTCGAGTTCCAAAATGGGAGGAGTTTTTGGACTTGACAGTAGGAGGAGTAGTCTCTAAGTTCTTCACAAAGAAGATGATGTGGAGGAAGTAAATTATGCAATCATGGTTTCAAAAGACATAGAGTGCCAAGAGTAAGGTCCCCAAAACTCTATTTGGTACTAATCTCAAACCTGAGATTATAGATATTCTTGTTCTCTTAGAGAAACTAAAAGGTGAGTTAGAAGCTCTAAATTTTATTGAACAATATTTCTTTTTGGTATAATTTATTTGTTTAGATATGCAATATATTGATTGGGCTCATGAGGTAAGTGAAAATCTTTCCAATTCTCTTAGTGCTACAAAGTTCTACAACACTTTCTATATGTCTTCCTTTTTGATTTACATGCTAGCATCTCTATAGTTATGGCCAAGCCTTCTAAGAATAGAAAACTTCCCCAATGATGTGAAGTGTTATGAGTTCTATCCATGTTTGAAATTGCAAAATAATTATGCAGAGTATGAAAAAGTTAATGACACAATCACAATGAGAATTTGTAGGGAACTCCAAGGATGCCTAGAGAGGAGATTCGTTCTAGAGGCAATGGCAGTTATTAGTTAGTTTCGAAGCTATTTTATGCAGTTCTCATCTTTCTCATATTTTCACCTTGTAGCTTTTGATGGATTCCCCTTCAAGTTACCTAGGTATCTGAGTGATATGGTTGTGCTGATAGAGATCACGAGGTAGGTGGTCTAGGTGAATGTGCTAAGTAGAAGCTTGAAGAAGAAGGGATATGAGTTCCCTATGAAAGTAGGAGCTTATAATTGTGAGTCTTGATCTAATGCAAAGAATATGCTCAAAGTATTTGAGATGAAATACAAATTGGATATGCTAGGGATGTGTTGTAGATTGGAAGTATGATCAAACACATTACCACTATTGAAGACTATTGGATTGATTGTAAAGATAAATTTGAAAGTTGAGATCGTGCTTTTGCTGGGCTCATAGTGGAGCAAATAAAAACATATAATATCAATCTTAATGTTGAAGGATTGGAGGATGATGGGAAATATATGTATATTAATACATATTTGACTAAGTTAAGAAACACTCCTATCAATTCATAGCTTTATGAAGATGTTGAGGAAGATATAGAAACTATGATGGCCTAAATCCTCAAAAGAATTGGGAAGTGGGTCGAATGGACAACCAAAAGAAGCTAGAGTAAGCGCACAACCACTCAAGCTTCTCCAAAAACTACAATTACTTCTTCCTCCTAGAGTGCTACACCAGGTGTAGCACTAGCTATCACTCAAGGACTAGCTCAACCTTTAGGAGGAGGTGACCAACCTCTAGAAAAGAGCATTCCCATAGCTAAGATGTGTCATGATGGCTCCCTCCCAGTTATTGGAACCCAAACTGATGCTAAGGAGAAGAAGACAAAGGAGCCAAAGTATAATATTTTTACCTTAGTTCCATCTCCTCATGTTACACTAATTTCTTCTCCTCATGTTACACCAATTCTCTCTCCTCATGTTACACCATTCCCATCTCCTCATCATGGCCTAGTTCTACCAATAAGTGCTACACTTCTACAACCAAGTGGCTCCCCAATATAGATAGTAGATTTGGGAGATGGAAAGAGGAATAGTAGTGAATCTACTAAATCTAATGAAGCAATGAAGAGAACCTCAGAGGTGGAGAAAGGCTAGAGCTCTTCCAAGCTCATTTCTCAGGCCCCAAAGAATCCCTTCTCTTCAACTAGAATCACAATCACTCTAGTCAAGAAGAAGATGTTTAGCATAAATTCACTTGAGTTGGCCTCCAAGGTGATAGGCACTAGTTCCTAGTTAGAGGATACTCTAGAGAGAAAGAGAAAAACAAAAGATGAAAGTGCCCCTACCAAGGATACCATATCCCTTGTAGTTCATTCTGGATTTGCATTAACCAAGGTAAAGAAGCAAAAAACTTTGTCTATACTTGGGCAAGATCCATAAAAAGGGCACCTAACAATAGCCAAGCCCAATAAAGAAGGAATAATTGAAGATATGAGTACTAATTATTTTACTCTACACTCAATGGACCTTGGAGAGGCTAGATATGACACCAAGATTGGCTTTTGGAAGTTAACCAATGAAGTAATTAAGGGACAATTGGAAAACCTAAAGTTTTTAAAAGCTAGAATAAAGGCTGAGATAGATGAGTTGAATAGATTCATCAAACAATTGGTCACTCCATTGGCAACTACCTCTGGAGTATTAGTAACAAGAAATCCTACTACTACCAAAGTTCAAGCCCTTATCTCTCAACTTTAGGAAGATAGGAACTTTGGCCAAATTGGTAAAGACCGGATTAGAAAGCTCAAATTAGATAGAGTCTCTATTATAGAACAAATTGGCAATGTTATCTTAAGATTAGAAATAAAGAAGGATAACATTTTAGAAAATAGCAATACCTTGGCTAGAGAAAGAGTAAAGAGCAATTATTGTATCTCTCTTTTGAAGATGATCATTCAAATGAAGGAAAAGGAAGTTGTTGAAGCAAAAATATTTCCAAAGGGCGATGAACCTCTATTTGAATGGCTTCAGAGCATGTAGTTCAAGTTGGAAATAATCTTATTAGTAGAAAAAGGACTTAAGGAAATAGAGGATAAAGTGAAGAATACCCAAGACAGAGGATTTGAACTCATGAAGGGGCTACATATAGATTTACAGACTAGAGGCAAAGGGAAAGCACACATTGAGATAAATGTCATAAAGGAGAATTTCCCCAAATTCTTAGATAGTTTGACTGATGTGTTTTCCAATAATCAAAATAGAGCTGCAAAACTCTAGAAACTCAGTGGAGGCATACACATGGCCATGAAGGAATTACCAAATCAATTGAATGTTGTAAAGGAGTTACTTAAGATACACCAACATACACGTGCCTAGGAATGAAGAGCTAATCAAATTCATAGTTTCCACTAAGGCCTATAGAACAAAAGTAGAAAAGAGGAAAAAGACAAACTAATTCACATTCTACCCCCTTTTCACTTTCTTATGTAATTATTGCAATACAAAAAACTGGTTTCTTTCCATTTGTCATTCTTTGAGGAGATGAGCCAATTGAACTTCTATTGTAATGGTCATCTCAGAATCATACATGTATGAAATTGAAAGATTAATAAAAAGTTAGAAATTTTTTGGTGTGAAGTACTTGATGTTGCAGAGTCAATTGTATGGTATTTTGTATCAACTATTTTCTATTCTTTTTCTATTAGTTGTAGTTATATGTTTTCTCTTTTGTCTAGATTGAAGCAAGGAAAGAACAAAGTTTCATTCCCTTATTTCAAGACAAAAGATAGATGTGATAAGTAGTGTCATTGCATGTTCAAAGAGGAATCTCTTAAAATTTTTTCCCTTTAGTTAACTTCTTCTCTGTTGTTCAGATCCTAATTAATTTAGTTCATAATTAGTTGTTATGCTATTAAGCTTTGTGAGTGCATAAGATGTGTGGGTTCATAAACTTAATCAATTCTTTAGAAATCTTTTTCTACTTGAGTTAGATCCTATTTAGGTATGGCTTTGTTTTACCTCTTCTATTCTCAAGTCAAGAACATACCCCATATTAGTTTTAGGAATAAAACATAATTCATTGCAAATCCACCATAGGGAGTTTTACCTATTAATTTAGAGAAAGGTCAATCTATCCAGAAGTGGCTTTTCAACTACTTGTAATAAGATATTATTCATAATTTGGGCATTCAAGTGTCATAATAAAAAAAGAACAAATCTATTTACCAATAGATTTTTGGAAACTTTGTTGTGGATACAAATAGTCGCTTGACTAATAATCCTATATTATGAGGAAAAATTGTACTACCTCATGGGAACATTTTTCCAATGCTCCAAAATAACCTTGGTTTTCAAGATGACCAAGAAGACATAATATCATCCCTTAATACATTTGTTTGGAGACATAGGAGGAATGCTGAACATTACAAGAATGCTAGCCAAGTATTGGAAGAGGAAGAAAGAAGAGCTGAAGCTTTATAAAGAGTTGTTCAAAGGAGGGACATCCAAAGAATAGACAGATAATGGAGATGTGAAGGTCAAAGAAAAAATTAACCTAGCACCCTGAAAAAAACAAGGTTCCTTAGAAGTACCAAGGAACAGGGTGGGTAAGACACTATTTTTGATAAACTTACAGAGCTTGGTTTTCCCATCCTAGACATTCTAAAATGGAAAGGTGAAAAGAAAATTTGAAGTAGACCACCTTCCCCTATCAGGAATCAAAGTTCTTCACATACTACATACCAGGTATTGGCCCTACATGGAATCACTACTCCCCTAGTTGTCAATTTCCCATTATACCTTGCTAGAAAAATTATGGTTGGTCCATGCTAGAGAAATAGGGCCATTAGCTCTAATGGCTTATCCTCCACTTCTAGCTGGTTCAAGGAAAAATTTCCCTAAATTTTCAGGTGATGGGAGGGTTACTATAGATGAACACATTAAGGCCTTCTTTGTAGCTACTCACATCTTAGGATTTGGACATGAGGATGTTTCCATAAGGTTATTTGTGGAAACCTTGATAGAAAGTGCAGCAAACTAGTTCTATCATCTAGATGATGGTTCAATAATTGATTGTGATACAATGAGAATGGCCTTTGAGACAAGATTTAAGACTATGGAAGATGAACATGTCTTGTTAACACATTTGACATCTATTAAAAAGTAACCTACCATGAGTATGAAGGATTTTTTTTCTAATTTCAATAAGATTATTAGTAGAATTCCAACCCCTAATAGGCCCAAAGTCGGTAATCTAAAAACCTTCTTAATAAGTGTGATGCCCCCAGATATCAATTATGTCTTGAGAAGGGAGCATCCCATAGATTTAGCAGATGCACAAAAGAAGGCAATTGAATTTGAAGATGACTTGATTTTCATAGGAAAATGGAGTGAGAACTTCAAACTAAAAAAATTTCCAATAACACCACATCATCTAATGAAATGATTTAGATATTGTCAAATAAGTTGGTAGCAGTAAAAAGGAAATTACCTAGATTCAACAATTCCTACTAGTGGAATTATCAAAATTTTCCTAGAAGGAACAATGATGAAAAATTTCCATAGCTCATTGGCTCACAACCCATGTTGCAAATTGAAGTAGCACCAAAAAAAGGAAATATGTGTGTCTTTCATTTGACAAAAAATCATGATAGTGAAAGCTATCCAGAAATTGCTCATATGATGCAGTTATTATCCACTAATGAGATGAACACTGCAACTCCTTGTTCAAAATTAGATTCATACTCAAATGGTGACTTTGGAAATCTATTTTTGGAATATGAGTTAGATTCTGAACCAAAGGGTGAATGCTATGCAACTATTCATGGAACTTCCTACACAGTATTGACTCGAGCTCAAAGGAAAAAGAATCAATCCTCCAGTCATGCTCACAAGAATGATCCTAGTCCTTCAGTGAGTAATGTTCATATTGATCAAGGAGTATCTACATCTCAAATAGGTAAGGACAAAATGCCCTTGATTTCATTCAATTCTATGAAGAATCGAAAATCTAAATTTCCCCCATAGATTATTTGAAGGCTCATCCCTCTAAGTTGAAAAGGTTGGTAGACTATTATGAAGGGAATGCTATAGATTTAAATTACAATGTGACCATGGAAGAGTGGGATGAAACTTTGACATCAAACTTGTTTAATCAAGAGTATTCTACTATTCTAGCAACCTCTCCCATGAAAAAACTTGACCCATTCCATATTTCATTGTTTATAAATGAATGCAAACTAAGCAATTGCATAATAGATTCAGGTGCTTTAAACAACATTATGCCTTATTCTGTAGCTAAGGTTCTAGGTCTCAACCTCACTAAGGTGAATGGAAGATGTTATTATATGGATGCTAAATAGGTTCCTTTGCTCAAACAAATTAAAGATGCTCAAGTAGCCATAGCTTCTCATCCAAGAAAGAAACTCTTATTCACCATTCTAGCAGAAGATATTCTAGCAAGCTATGGACTTCTCTTAATTAGGAGTTTTTTTCGAGACCTAGGAGGAGAAATAAAACTAGATTAGTCCCAAGAAATCATGCCCATAGGGAATAAGAAAGTTAAATTAGAACCTAAAGAAAAGGAAAAATTTACTATCTTAAAATTAGATGACCCTAAAGCTCAAATCCTTTACCAAGAGCTGGAGTTCAGAAATTACATGTTATTTACTGAAGACATTCTAAATGAGCAAGAAGCTAAAGGTTCAAAAATGAGAGCCTTAAGTGAAGAACAAGAGTCATCATCTATATGGACATTGGATTTTGATGGAAGCTATTCCTTGTCAGGATCTAGTGTAGGTGTAGTGTTAATACCTCCTAAAGGAGAACCCAAACCCATAGCCTTCAAACTAGAGTTTGGGAACATAAATAATACTATAGAGTATGAAGCCCTACTTCTAGGGATAGTAGCTGTGAAAGAAAGAGGAATAAAGATCTTGAAACCTTGAGATGAACCAGAGCTCATTATAAGATATATTAAAGGGCAATACTCTGTGAAGAATCAAAAGTTGAAAAATTATAGAAACAGAGTCTGGGATGAAATAGAAGGCCTAAATGCTTTTTCTATTGAAGTAGAACACCAAAGCTGATTCCCTAGTAGTTTCCACTTCTCTGCTACTACCCCATCCAGAATTAAAGGATAAGAAATACCATATTGAAATTGTGTATCGAGCCTTTGTTCCAGATAATATAGAATCCTGGCAAGTCTTTGAAGATGACAAGAGCTTGTAGTTGTTCCTAGAAAATGATAATTCAAGTTCTAAACATGAATTCAATGATGATAATCATGAAACTTTGATGTTGAGAGGAAACATAATCAAAATGATGAAGTTCAATTATGAGGTAATATCATTCCCCCATACTTTGTGTCTTTGGAAAAATTGTTTAATAGACATGATGCCTACATAAAACAAAAAGGGATAGAAAAATGTCCTACTACTAGTGGGTATGAAGGGGTTAATATTGGAGATACTCATGATCCCAAAATGGTTAATATTGGAAAATTTTTCTAACCTAAAGAGGAAGAGGCTGCAAAAAAACTCTTCGTAGAATGTCTAGATGTTTTTGCCTAGAGTTACGAAGACTTGGGAAGCTATCAAGGTGGGAAGATAAAACATCAGATTCCCCTTAAATCTGATGCAGTCCCTTTCCGGAAAAAATAGAGGAATTATAATCCTAAGGTAGTGGATGCTATATTTTGGGAAGTCAACAAGATGCTAAAGGAAAAAATCATCTATCCTATCCATCACTCCTCTTGGATAGCTAATATAGTAATAGTCAGAAAGAAAAATGAAGAAATAAGGATCTGTGTTAATTTCCAAAATTTGAACCAGACATCACTAAAGGATAATTTTTCTCTACCCGATATAGATTATTTACTAAAAATAGTGGCTATAGCCAAAATGATTTCCATGCTTGAAAGATTCTCAGGTTACCATCAAGTTGAAGTGGAAGAAAAGGATTAGCATAAAATAGTGTTCACTACCCCATGGGGTACGTTTGCATATCATAGAATTCCCTTTGGACTCGTAATGCAAGTGCTACATTTCAAAGGTGTATGCACAAAACATTTTCTGATCTAAAGGACCAAATTATAGTTATAAACCTAGATGATCTCACTATATTTTAAAAAAAGAGAAAAGATCACATATAGGATTTGAGAAAAGTATTGCAAAGGTGTCAGGAACATGGAATCTCACTTAATAAAAAAAAAAATGTTTTCTATGTGATAGAGGGAAAGCTCCTTTTCCATATAGTTTCTGAAGAGGGTATTAAAATTGATCCTAAATGAGTTGAATCCATTCAAAGATTAAGCTCATCATCAAATAAAATAGGAGTTAAATAATTCTTCGGGTAGGTGAATTTTCTCAGAAGCTTTGTACTAGATTTTGTAAAAGCCACAAAGTGTATTGTGGACATGATGGAATGAAATTCAAATTTAAAATGGAATGAGGTGGGAAAATAGGCCTTTCAAAATATAAAAATTTCTATTGCTAATGATCCAGTATTATGTCACCCAAATTATGAGCGAGATTTCATCATCTACTATTACGCTTCTAAAAACACTTTATTGACAATACTTATGCAAGATAATAATGAAGGGATACAAGAACCAATAGCTTTCATGAGTATACCTCTAAAAAATCATGAATTGAAATACTCACAAATTGAGAAACATGCTTTTGCAGTAGTAAAAGCACTTAAAAAATTTTGATTTTACATCTTGCATTCACATTCTATCATTTATGTCCTAGATGTAGTAGTAAAAAGTGTGTTAACACAATAGGATGTAGAGTGTAATGTTAGAGGGACATGGATAGAAAAGACACAAGAGTATGATATAGAAATTAAACCTACCAAGCTAGTAAGGGCTAATACCTTGTGCAAGGTGATTGTGGAAAACAAGATTGTTGAAGAATTAGAAGAATTGGGAGAAAAACAACTATTTTTGGCTATAGGTCTTCATGATCCATGGATTGAAAATATTACTTATCTGCTAACATATGGAGAATGTCTAGAGGGCCTAACTGCAAGAGAAAGGAGGGATCTTAAATTGAAAGCAACTAAGTATGTAATTTGTGTTGGTAAATTGTTTTAAAAATCCATAGATGGCAATTTCCTTAGATGTGTAGACAAACAACAGCAAGAAAAGTTGTTGAAAACATTTCATGATGAAACCTGTGGAGGGCATTTTTTGTCCTCAGTCATGGATTTCAAAATATTAAGATAGTGATATTACTAGCCTAGAAGGTTCAAGGATGCCTATTCTTGGGTGGCAAAATGCAAAAAAATGTAAGATGTTCACCGAGCGTCCTTAATTAGCCACTCTACCATTAAGACCTGTCATCACAGAGGAACCTTTTTAGTAATGGGGTCTTGATTTCATTGGTTTGATTAATCCAACATCTAGTGTCGGTCACTAGTATGTGATAACTACGACTGCTTACTTCACTAAGTAGGTGGAAGCTAAAGCAACTAAGAAAACTACTTCTAAAGTAGTATGCAAATTCATTAAGGAAAATATATTAGTTGGGTTTGGTGTTCCCATCAAATTAGTGATGGACAACGCAACCTATTTCTCTTCAATTGAGATTACCAATTTTTTCTTTGAGCATGGAATCATAGTCAATCATTCATTTGATTATTTTCGACAAGGAAATGGTCAAGATGAGTCCATTAACAAAAAAATGATAAATATTGTCAAGAAATTGGTGTTAGATAATCAAAAGAATTGGCACAAGAAGATTCATGAGGTACTATGGGCAAATAGAGTAACACTTAAGAGGGAAATTGGCATATCTCCTTTTGAATTAGTCTATGGAACTAAGGTTAATCTCCCATTACCTTTGGAATTGGCTATGAAAAAACTTATAATAGTGATTGAAGATGATATCTATCAAGATGGTTTAGAAAAGAGGATTTTTTACTTGAGCAAGCTTGAAGAGGAAAGAGAAGAAATTATGGATCACATCGCACAACACTAGATGCAAGTAAAGAATCTATTTGATAAGAAGGAAAGATGACAAAAATTCATGGTAGGAGATAGTGTATTGCTCTGGGATAAGTAAAGTGCTCCAAAGGGTATGCATAAAAATTTTGACACCTTGTGGAAAGGTCCATTCATAATTCATTAGGTGTTTGAGAATAATTCTTTCAAATTGGCTTATCAAGATGGTGAAGTGCTACCTCTGACCTATCATGGTTAGGATCTAAAGCTTTATCAAATTTCAAACTGAGAACAAGTAAGCCCTATATTGTATTATAGTTATATTTAGTTCCGCTCTAAGTTTTCCTAGTTAGTTTTGTTGGAATTATGATATATTTGTCATTAGTGAAAACACTTATTTGATTTTGAATGCTTATCGAGCTCATCACTTATTCTACAATGTATACCAACCATTCAGTGGTTACCTTATAAGTTTAGTAGGTAATTATTATTCACCAAGCAAAGCAAGGTAAATGAAGAACTCAGTGTTCACCGAGCAAAGCAAGGTAAATGAAGAACTCAGTGTTCACCGAGAAAAGAAAGGTAAATGAAGAACTCAGTGTTCATCGAGAAAAGCAAGGTAAATGAAGAACTCAGTGTTCACCGAGAAAAGCAAGGTAAATGAAGAACTTAGTGTTCACTGAGAAAAGCAAGGTAAATGAAGAACTCAATGTTCATTGAGCAAAGGAAGGTAAACGAAGGACTCAGTGTTCATCGAGCACAACAAGGTAAGCGAAGAAGTTAGCTTCTACCAAGTGACACTATATCTACTAAGTCACCAATGGTTACTGAGTCCCAAGCAGTATTGTGTGGCTAGTATGAACCAAGCCTCTACTTCTACTAAGTGCATGATGATGCTGAGTAATGTAGTAGATGCTGAGTATCAGAAGGTCACTGAGTCAGCTTGAGGAACCTGAGTTTTCTACTATCTGGTCGACTCAGTAATGTTTTGTTCACTTATGTTTTGGTTGACCTTATAGTTGTAAATATTGGAATGGTAGATATGTAATGTATGATATCATTTGTAGCATGACATGATGTATATAAAAGAAAAGATTGATGTTCGCATGTAAAGAGGATATTGAAAATTAGCAGCAGAATAAAAAGGAACACAACAAGGTGAACATAGGAGCATAAAGGTTATATCTATCACATTAGGTGATCAATGAAACAAGGATCTTATCAGCAAATAGTTGTAAGTAGATCCACTACTTCATCCTAATAGGCGAATTAGTTCATAAATCCTTTAACAGAGTGGACCTAACAGTCTTTTTGTAAATCTCCTAACAGAGTGCATACTTCACTCTATGTTTGTAAATCCTCTAACAAGGTGGATCTAGCAGTCCTAATTGCTCCTAATAGGGAAGATCACTAGAAGTCATCATTATAAGCCTTAACAAGCCAACTTTATACTATAGTATTGAAGTTTTGTGGGTATCATGCCCATCCCAGTTTTACTTTCTATTTGGAAGGTTTCTGGGTCACCAAATCTCTGTGTGCATGTGTAATGAATGTTTATTCTTTTAGTTATGCAATAGTTTAGATGAATGAATGGTTAATGGTTGAAATGTTGAATAGGATAAAAGTTTTATAAGTTACTGATTCACCCCTCCCCTCTCAGTAACCTACCTTATCTTGAATATTTCCAACAATTGGTATCAGAGCTTTGTGGTTCTCAACATAAAGTTTGACAGCTTGAGCAAAGATCAAGGACAATGGAGATATTTAGACTTGACAAATCTATTGAAAATGAAAAGCTAGATCTTGAAATGGCCATGGCTCAACTCAAAGAAGCAAAGGAGCATCTTTCTCAACCTCTAAAAAGAAGGAAGGAACTTGCAAGACAAATAAATGATCATCAATATGTTGAAGAAAAGATTGAAGACCTTTTACCATCAAGCAATTCAAATGAAGCTGATGAAGCAGTCAAGTAACTCCTAGCTAAGAATGGTTCTCTGCAGGAAGAAGTAAGGAAGCTTAAAAGAGAACAAAAAATCCAATCCATCAGGCTATGTGAAGTTTTGGAATAGAGAAACAAGGAAAATGAAGACCTAGAGGTAAGAAATAATCAATCCCTTTAGCGTGAAGATCTTGTAGGTCAACTATCTAATGCAAATAAAAATAATTTGAATCTAAGATTTGAGAATGAAAGTTTGAGAAATGATTTAATCACTAAAAGAAAAATCAGTGCAAGCTTACAAAGTGATCTGAGATCTGAGAGACAAATCAATGAAAGTTTGGAAAATGACTTGATCACTAAAAGGCAAGTCAATGAAAGAATGATGAAATCTCAAATAGACATGAACCAATTGAATCAACAACATGAGAAGAATTTTCATAGACAAAAAGGTAAAGTCGGTCTTGGATATAAGGAAGAAGGTGAATCCTCCAAACAAGGTGCCCAAGGGAATCAAAGACCCACTTGCAATCACTATGGCAAGATAGGTCATACATCAAACAAATGTTGGAGTAATGGAAAAGGAAAATTCAATGGAAAATACTTCAACTGCAATCATCATGGTCACAAAGCTAATGAATGCAAAGAAAAACAAAAATTTGAAGGCAAATGTCACAAATGCAAGAAACATGGTCACAAGGCATTCCAATGCAGATCCAAATCATTCAATCCATTTGAACAACTTGGCAAAGAAATCTTTGGATGGGACTACAATACTTGGTGTAGATGTCATTATTTTGGAGAATATGGACATGTTGGCAAAGACTATTTAAGGCATCACTTGAGGAAAAGAGACACAACAGTAAGATGTTATCAATGTATAGAACTTGGTCATATAGCCAAGAATTTCATGAATACTGAAAGAATTGAAGATGAAAAGAAAGCTAAAGATGATAACATTCGAAAGCAGATGAGACAACAATGGATTCTTAAATCTATCGAGAAAAATAGTTCAAATGATGGTTATGTCACTCAAGAAATGGGTGACTCCACCATTTCCAATTAGATTTAAGAAGAATCAAGAACTGCATCATCAAGCCATATCTCAGGTAGTTCCAGAGTGAAAGAGTACAAATGATCAAATCATTATTTCAAGTTCAAGGACCAAAGAAAATTTATTATTCACCATGTTGCATTTACTGAGAAAGGTTGGTTAAAGACCTTACTGAGCTAGGTTGGGAGCATCAAAGATTTTGTTTGATCACCGAGTTGCAAAGATTTTACCAAGTAGAGCGATGACAGTATGGAAAGCACTATGTCATCTCATCTACCTTTGTACTGAGCATTAATGACAACATTTCCATCAAAAGGGCAGAATTCGATTTCATTTTTCACTGTGACTTAAGAATACTCAGAGCTAAAAGATTTCAGGTGAATCCAGAAAAAATCCCAAGCGATTCCAAGAAAATTTCAAGTGGAGAATTTGTTCAAGATTTTCTTATATTTATCGATCAGCTATGGAATCCACAAGCACTAGTAGCATGAAGGTGAAAAGAGGTTCAGAGATGTTGGTAAAGGGTTCATAATGGAAAGTGCCCAACTTCAAGATTGTTCCAACCGTTGCTGAATCACTCGACCCAACTGGAGCTCAATCAAAAATACCTCCTAAGGTACTTCTTATCAATGATATTCATACTCATTTCAAATGTTCTATTCAAGAAATCAAAAACCTAGAAATGGATAGTGCCCTAGGTGAAATGAGTGTAGATGGCTCTCTGAAACCTGAATTCAAGCATCTTGAAACCAAAGGATTAACTCATATCTCACATATGCCTAGAAACTTCCAACCAAATGGATTAGGTATATCTTGAGTTGGGTACAAAGAAGATGATTCACAAAATCATGGGTCTCCCTATGCTCAGCAAAGCCAAAACCACCAAAACCCTAAGTCGGGAGGAGTTAGAAAGGCAAACCCTAGCCGAATGGGATGGTAGAGGTTTAAAGGTCAACACTGTATCTGATGTTGAACTAAGATTTGGCATACATGTAATTGCATATAAATTATACAGTTCAAGTAGATTGAATAGTGTATCTTGTGAAGCTATGGATTTGGCCCTCAAGGTTGTAAAGAAAAACATTGAACTTGATCTATCTGAAGTATTACTGAAAAAATTAAATAAAAATATGGATAGTATAAGGACTTCCAATAATAACCCTTGTAAATTCAGTTCTCTATTGATTTGTTTATTTTTCTACATTCAAAAATTCTTTCCATCTAAAGGAACTATTGTATGGAGAAAAGACATTCCAATTTTGTATCAAATAAATGAGTTTGTGGTAGAGATGGGTGAAAATTTTGATAGCATCATGGACGATTACTTTGAAGATTTCAAGGAGAGAATGAATAATAGGTTTCAGATTACACCAAAGTTAGTTGAAGATTACAAAGGTGATGTATGCTTCATGGTTGACTATGATAAAGTGTACATCCAGACAATCAGACACCGAGTTACATGGGTAAAACCTCTTCCCTATGAGGTAAATATTGATGAAGCCAAAGACATCATAGAAGCACTGGTAAATGAGCCAGTAGACCCAAGGCAAATTTTTTTTGGAACCTATGATGAAGCAAAGGCTAGAATTGAGCTTGAAATCAAGCTACCACAGGCCATAAGCAAAGGTAAGAGGAAGATAGTAAAATTGAAAATTGCATTTGGCCCTCTTATGCTAACATAAGGAAAAGGTGAGGAAAAAGGAGACGATGAAGAAGAAGGAGGAGAAGAAGATAAAGAAGAACAAGAGACTAGAGAAGAACCTCTGAAGAAGAAAGGTAAGGTAATAATTACCAAACCTAAGAAGAACCCATACTAGTCAGGCCTGCACCCACATTTGAGGAAAGGCTTAAAAAATTGGAAGGAGTGCGCATCACAAATTTTAAGGCATTGAAATTTGAAACTAGAATAGATGCTGAGAAAATGAAGATAGAGGAACTGGTACTCAACAAGATGGGTAAATGGAAATACTCCCTAGACCAGCTTGCCTCCGAAATCTCAAAAGAACTATTGGAGAGATTACAACCAATATGGGAATCAGCAACCCAAATGGTAAAAGACATCTATGAGAAATCCCTAAAGAATCTTTGACCAGGTCACACTAGAGTAGAAGTAAAGATTGCAATGAAAAACCATGAAGATAAAATGATGATCAGATTCCACACATGTTTAATTTTGATCAAAGACATTAAGTATGTTGTAAATGATGCTACAAACATGTGAAAAAACATCTATCATCTGCATAAGCCTAGTGAAGACCTAGTAGAAATCAAGGATGATGACAACAGTGACAGTGATAATATTGATGGCACTCCATCCATCACAGTCTCACTAGGAGAGCTACATGCATTAATGGGAGAAGATAAGGAGGAAGAAGCTGAAGAGGAAGATAAGGAGGAAGATGATCCAGTAAAAATTGTAGCAGCAATGTTGCATCCCTTCCTCACTCTCCACCAAAAATTGTTTCATCCAACAAGGAGATAGCTTCTACAAGTGAGATTGTGAGCACAATTGCCACATCAATTGTTTAATCTTCACTGGCCTCCTCCTAGCTCCAGGTATCTAAGAGAGATGTGCCAAGCACTTCATCTACCAAGCTAACTATTACTTCTTTAGCTACCAATCTAGCCTCCTCAGCCCCATCATCTTCAGTTGGTTTAGTAGTAAGTTCCACAATTTTGTCAATTCCAGCTTGTTCTACAATTTTGTCAACAATATCTGCATCTAGTTCAAATCTAGTTAGATTAGATACTGCATTATTGAGTGTACCATCATTTTTGGGAAGTATTCAATTTTTGATCCGATAAATACTCCTATTAGCACTCAATCCTCAAGTATCCCAGTTTTCACTACTAGTCCTTCCATCTCCACTATTGTGTCCACTCCCAAGGTCAAACTAGTCATCACAGAAGCCAAACAAAAGCAACCATTAAGACTTCTGCTCACTAGAAAATAAATTCCTAAAGATATTGAATTAGACATAGAGATAGTGATTCCAAAAATTAACTATGAAAATGCTACCATTGAAGAGATGAGGTATGCTAGTCAACTAATAGAGATGAAGGCTACGCAGAAGCAGTTAAGAGCTGAAAGGGATAAGGAGTACAAAATAATTGAGAATGCTAGGAATATATTTACAGAAGCTATAGATGTTGAAGTAGATTCTACTCAAAAAATTTTGATTCAATTAGAAGAGGCTATAAATAAATTCAATGAGGACACCTCTGGTCAAGAAAAATTGATTGAGAAGGCTGAAAGAAAATTTGATAATAAGGTGCTTGAGCACATTGCTCAGCACATTGCAATAAAACAGGTAGAATTGTCCACAATTTTGGTCAATCTTAAAAATCCTTTTAATAATGGAACTTCACTTTTTGCTAAACTTTGTGATGTTATTGAGTACACCAAAGAGATCAAAGAAAAATTGAATAAAATTGATAAGGATATGAAGGTCAGTGCTGAAATGCTGCAACTTGACCCCAATTCAAGTTCATCCCATCATCTTAGAATTAGATTTTTGTCAAAAAAGCAAGCAGAATTGTTGAGAGTGGAAGCAAGGATCAGATCTACATTGATTGACATTTAGAATATGATTCTTCCTATCATGGACACAATGCAGAAACACATTGCCTACTCCAAAACATTGATCCATGACAACAATTTCTCAGTTGTAGATCATGTGATTGAACTTTCAACTAAAGTTCAAATAGCACTCTCCATTTGCAAAATTTTGCAAGAAAATTGGGATAAGACTTTGGCTATTATTTGCAAGGTACATTATGAGTTTATCTCTCATTTTGGTGTTTCTGTGTAAATACATATTGTTTACATTGGCATTATTGTCAAAAAGGGGGAGATATAGTACCAAAGAAGAGATAGAGGATAGAGACATATGTAAATAAGGAAGTCGTGTGTAAAGATAGAGATATTTGTAAATACTATGTGCGTATTGTATGGGGGAGACATATGTAAATCAGGACATCAAATTTTGCACATAAGCTTTGGCTCATAAGTGTTTTTGTCACTAATGCCAAAGAGGGAGATTGTTGGAATTATGATATATTTTTCATTAGTGCAAACACTTATTTGATTCTGAATACTTATTGATCTCATCACTTAGTCTACAATGTATACCAAGCATTCAGTGGTTACCTTATAAGTTCAGCAGGTAAGTAGTGTTCACCGAGCAACGCAAGGTAAATGAAGAACTTAGTGTTCACTGAGCAAAGCAAGCTAAATGAAGAACTCAGTATTCACCAAGCAAAGAAAGGTAAATGAAGAACTTAGTGTTCACTGAGCAAAGCAAGGTAAATGAAGAACTCAGTGTTCACCGAGGAAAGGAAGGTAAATGAAGGACTTAGTGTTCACTAAGCACAGAAAGGTAAGCGAAGAAGTTAGCTTCTATCGAGTGACACTATATCTACCGAGTCACCAATGGTTACTGAGTCCCAAGTAGTATTATGTGGCTAGCATGAACTAAGCCTCTACTTCTACCAAGTGCATGACAATGCTAAGTAATGTAGTAGATGTCGAGTATCAAAAGGTCATCGAGTCAGCTTGAGGAACCTAAGTTTTCTACTATCTGGCTGACTTAGTAATGTTTTGTTCACTTATGTTTTGGCCAACCTTGTAGTTGTAAATATTGGAATGGTATATATGTAATGTATGATATCATTTTTAACATGGCATGATGTGTATAAAAGAAAAGATTGATGTTCGCATGTAAAGAGGATATTGAAAATCAGTAGTAGAATAAAAAGGAACACAACAAGGTCAACATAGGAGCATAAAGGTTATATCTATCACATCAGGTGATCAATGCAACAAGGATCTAATGAGAAAATAGTTGTAAGAAGATCCACTACTTCATCCTAATAGGTGAACCATTTCATAAATCCTTTAATAGGGTGGACCTAACAGTCTTTTTGTAAATCTCCTAACAGAGTCCATACTTCATTGTATGTTTGTAAATCCTCTAACAAGGTGGATCTAGCAGTCCTACTTGCTCCTAATAGGGCAGATCACCAGAAGTGATCATTGTAAGCCTTAACAGGCCAAATTTATACTACAGTATTGAAATTTTGTGGGTATCATCCCCACCCTAGTTTTACTTTCTATTTGGAAGGTTTCTAGGTCACCAAATCTCTATGTACATGTGCAATGAATGTTTGTTCTTTCAGTTATGCAATAGTTTAGATGAATGAATGGTGAATGGTTAAAATGCTAAATAGGATAAAAGTTTTATAAGTTACTGATTCACCCCTCCCCTCTCAGTAACCTACCTTATCCTGAATATTTCCAACAAGTTTTACTTCTTTGCATTTGCTTCCCTATTTTTTCCCCTTGTTTTAGTTTTTTTGTGTTGCCACCTTTTATTTTTGTGAAACCAGATATTTTGAGTTCCTTGCTTGGGTATAGTCTACCCAAGTTCCTAGTTAGAGCTAGTTTTTCCCCTCTTTTCACCTTGTAACCATTTTTCCAAAGTGGGAAATTTGGTGTCTTAGTTAAGCCTAGGTATTTCTAGGTCTAGTTTTAATTCCCCTTAGGTGAAAAGAGTCTAGCTCCATCAAAATTTCCATCTTTCCCTTCTCCCACATTTCATTGCTGGGTGGTTTTCCATGATGTTGTGAGTTTATGGGTAGTTAGTACCTAATTTGATTGGGATTCTTACAACATGTGAAGGTTATTCACAAAGCTGGTCTTGTTCGAAGCTTATCATGTTTTCAATGAAAGAAGGAAGCTTGTGGAAAATCAAGCATCACCTTCTCCTTGGTGAGTTTTCAAACCATGATGGTGATTTTCTATGAAGAGCAATAAATGATGTTTATGGGCCTATATAAGAAGATAATGAGCTATTTAATGGAAAATCCTTATTTTCATTTCAATATTCTACCTTGGGAAACATTTAGGATTCATCACAATGCTTAGAATCATCTTAAGTGGAAAACTCGAAAATGGCTTTTCCTTACTGGGCTTTTGACACATGAAGTATGTTTTTTGCCAAAGGAAATTGTAAAGGAAAGAAACAAGTGGGCCTCTTTTCAACTTTCATAGTCCTTTCAAGATTTTCTGAACCCAAAGGAAATATAAACTCAAAGGATAAAGTTTAAAGGAAAGCTTGGGCAGAAAATGGGAATCGTCTTCTCCTCGGTGGATTTTCAACCCATGAGGACAATTTTTTGCATTCAAGAGAAAATCAACTTTTTAAGTGGATTGGGCCCACAAATCACACACAAAGCATCTTAAGATGATAATGGAAACAATCTAACCATTGCGAGAAATGTATACTGAGTAGAATTCAATTAGGCGGATATTTCCTTACGAGGTACTCTGTTCATAATTCTCTAAAACATAATGGGAAAAGGAAAAGTAAGTATGAAAGAAAGGAAAGCTACTATTGGACCAATAGAAATAGTGAAAAGACACCAAAATATCCATTAAAAGCTCCCACATTTACTATTTCAAAAGATTTATCCTTTAATTCATTCATGTGGCATGAATCTTGAAGATCAACAAATGAACTGAGACTCCTATATAGATGGAAACATAACAGTTACTCAAACTACAACTTTTTGTTGAACTGTTATTTTGTTAAATTGCACAATGCTTTTAAATAGTCTTTATTTGCAAATTCAATATCCTGTAATTCATCTAGATTCAAAATTTTAATTTACTTCATTCTCAGATAAAATGGCAACTAGATTTACGAGGTTCAATGGGATAAATGGAATCAAGTCCACATTGCAAAATTTCACGGATACTTCACTCCATTTTTATGATATGCAAGAATTCCAAAGGAGGGTAAAGTTTGAGCCAATTCATCCCATAATTGAGAATCTCCAAGGAAGTGGACTAGTAGAGGTAGCTAGTTTCTCGATGGCAATCCAAGCTCTAGAATTGATTTATGAATGCATAAATCACTACAATCGAGATACTAGACAAATTGTATTACCTGATCATACAATGTTAATCTCCACTGATAGGAAAACTATGGTGAATTTCCTCCAAGTTCTAGAATGGGAGGAGTAGTCTCTAAGTTCTTTGCAAAGAAGATTGTGTGGAGGAAGAAAATTATACAATCATGGTTTCAAAAGCTATGGAGCACCAAGAGTAAGGTCCCCAAAACTCTATTTCGTACTAATCTCAAACTTGAGATTATAGATATTCTGGTATTCCTACATTGACTAAAAGGTGAGGTAGAAGCTCTAAACTTCATTGAATAGTATTTCTTTATAGTATAAGTTATTTTTTTAGGTATGCAATATATTGATTTAACTCATGAGTTAAGTGGAAATATTTCTAATGCTCTCAGTACCACAAAGTTCTACAACATTTTCTATATGTCTTCCTTTTTGATTTACATGCTAACATCTCTATAGTTATGGCCAAGCCTTCTAAGAATAGAAAAATTCCTTGATGATGTGAAGTGTTATGAGTTCTATCCATTTTTGAATTTGCAAAATAGTTATGTAGAGTATGTCAAAGTTAGTGATGCATTCACAATGAGAATTTGCAGGGAACTCCAAGGATGCTTGGAGAGGAGATTTAGCCTGGAGGCAATGACGGTTATTAGTCAGTTTAGAAGCTATTTTATCCAATTCTCATCTTTCTCATATTTGTGTCTTGTAGCTTTTGATGGATTCCCCTTGAAGCTACCCAAGTATCCGAGTGACATGATCATGCTGATAGAGATCATGAGGAGTGTTTGAGATGAAGTAAAAATTGGAGATGTATGAGGTCTTAAGACCATTGTTTGATCTGAATGGATATGCTAGGGACGTGTTGTAGATTGGGAGTGTGATCAAACACATTACTGGTGTTGAAGACTAGTGGGAAAATTGTAAAGATGAATTTGAAAGTCAAGATTATGCTTTTGCTAGGCTCATAGTGGAGAAAATAAAAACATATAATATCAATCTTAATGTTGGATGATTGGAGGTTGATGAGAAATATATGTATAGTAATACATATTTGACTAAGTTAAGAAACACTCATTTTAGTTAGGAGCCTTATGAGGATGTTGAGGAAGATTTAGACACTATGATGGCCTAAATCATCAAAAGAACTGAGAAGTGGGTCAAATGGATGACCAAAAGAAGCCAAAGTAAGCGAATAGCCACTCAAGCTTCTCCAACAACTACAACTCCTTTTTCCTCCCAGAGTGCTACACTAGGCATAATATTAACTATCACTCAAGGACTAGCTCAACCTTTAGGAGGAGGTGACCAACCTCTAGACAAGAACATTTCCATAGCTAAGACATGTTATGATGGCTCCCTCCCAATTATTGGAACCCAAACTAATGCTGAGGAGAAGAAGACAGAGGAGCTAAAGGATAGTGTTGTTACCCTAGTTCCCTATCCTCATGTTACATCAGTTCCCTCTCATCATGTTACACTAGTTCCCTCTCCTCATGTTACACCAATCCCCTCTCCTCATCATAGCCTAGTTCCACCAATAAGTGCTACACTTCTACAACCAAGTGGCTCCCAAATATAGATAGTAGATTTGGGAGATGGGAAGAGAAATAGAAATGAATCTACTAAATCTGGTGAAGCAACAAAGAGAACCTCAGAGGTGGAGAAAGGCTAGAGCTCTTCCAAGCTCATTTCTCAAGCTCCAAAGAATTGCTTCTCTTCAACTACAATGACAATCACTCCAATCAAGAAGAATATGTTTAGCATAGATTCACTTGGGATGGCCTCCAAGGTGATAGGCACTAATTCCTAGTTAGATGATACTCTGGAGAGAAAGAGAAAAAGGAAAGATGTAAGCACCCCTGCCAATGATACCATATCCCTTGCAATTCATTCTGGATCTGCATTAACCAAGGTAAAGAAGAAAAAAAATTTGTCTATACTTGGGCAAGATCAAGAAATAGGGCACCTAACAATGGAAATAACCAAGCCCAACAAAGAAGGAAGAATTGAAGATATGACTACTGATGATTTTACTCTACCCTTGGTGGCCCTTGGAGAGGCTAGAAATGACACCAAGGTTGGCTTGTGGGAGTCAACCAATGAAGTAATTGAGGGACAATAGGAAAACTTGAAGGTGTCAAAAGCTAGGATGAAGGCTGAGATAGATGAGTTGAATAGATTCATCAAACAATTGGTCACTCCATTGGAAACTATCTTCAAAGTATCAGTAACAAGAAATCTTACTACTGCTGAAGTTAGAGACCTTATCTCTCAACTTTAGGAAGATAGGAACTTTGGTCAAATTGGTAAAGACTGGATTGGGAAGCTCAAATTAGAGGGAGTCTCTATTACAAAACAAATTGGCAATGTTATCTTAAGATTAGAAATAGAGAAGAATAACATCTTAGCAAATAGTAGTACTTTGGCTAGGGAAAGAGTGAAGAGTGATGATTGTATCTCTCTTCTAAAGATGATCATTCAAATGAAGGAAAAGGAAGCTGTTGAAGCAAAAATCTTTCCAATGGGAGATGAATCTCTATTTGAATGGCTTCAAAGAGTGTAGTTCAAGTCAGAAATGATCCTATTAGCAGAAAAAGGACTTAAGAAAACAAAGGATAAAGTGAAGAATACCCAAGATAAAGGATTTCAACTCATGAAGGGGCTACATGCAGATTCACAGACTAGTGGCCAAGGGAAATCACTCATTGGGATAAATGTCATGAAGGATAATTTCTCCAAATTCTTAGATAGTCTGACTAATGTGTCTTCCATTTTGGCCATAGAGGAATTACCAAATCAATTGAATGTTGTGAAGGAGTTGTCTAGGGAACATTCTAAGTGGCTCTTGAGATACACTAGTATACACATGCCTAGGAATAAAGAGCCAATCCCAATCATCCTTGCCACTAAGGCCTATAGAACAAAAGTAGAAAAGGGGAAGAAGACAAAGTGATTCACATTCCACCCCCTTTCACTTTCTTATGTAATTATTGCAACATGAAAAAATGGTTTCTTTCCATTTGTCATTCTTTGAGGAGATGAATGAATTAAACTTCTATTGTAATGGTCATCTCAGAATCCTATATGTATGAAATTGAAAGATTAATAAAAGGTTGGCAAATTTTTGGTGTGAAGTACTTGATGTTGTAGAGTCAATTGAATGGTATTTTGTATCAACTAGTTTATGTTCCATTTTTGTTAGTTATAGTTATATTTTTTCTCTTTTTTCTAGATTGAAGCAAGGAAAGAACAAAATTTCATTCCCCTACCTCAAGACAGTGAATGGATGTGATAAGTAGTGTCATTGCATGTTCAAAGAGGAATTCCTTAAACATTTTTCCCTTTAGTTAACTTCTTCTCTGTACTTTAGATCCTAATTAATTTAGTTTAGAATTAGTTGTTATGCTATTAAGCTTTGTGAGTTCATAAGATGTGTGGGTTCATAAACTTAATCAATTCTTCAAAAATCTTTTTTTGCCTGAGTTAGATCCTATTTAGCTGGTTTTACCACTTCTGTTCTCTGGTCCAGAACACACCCCATATTAGTTTTAGGAATAAAACATAATTCATTGTAAATCCACCATTGGGAGCTATACCTATTAATTTAGAGAAAGGCCAATCTATCTAGAAGTGACTTTTCAACTGCTTGTAATCAAATATTGTTCATAATTTAGGCATTCAAGAGTCATAATAATAAAAATAACAAATTTGTTTACCAATTGATACGTCCCTCAAGATTGAGCCTTTGATTAGTAATAGATTCCTTTTCCATAGTTTTAATGCCATCTTAATAGATTTCTCATTCTTCATTTTTAGGGGATCCAAGGTAACTGATTGCATGCAACATTTGCAATAAATTGCAAATGTTGTCATGACAACTTTTTAGCAACATTTGGCATCTTTGCACTTATGCCATTTCCCTTGTTTCTAGGACCTATAACCCCTCTAGGTCGATGTATAAACATCATAAATGACCTTAAAGCATCTTTCATACCTATCCTATGTGCGAGGACACATTTAAAGACTCAAATTCATTACTACCTCTAAACATTAAGAAAAATGAAATAACTACTAACAATAGCTATTTGTTTGACCTTAGTCCTAATGACTAACTCACCTAGTGAACAATGCAAATGACCTTCTAAGGTCCAAAATCAAACTAACCTATGCTCTTGACTTGGCTAGAGTCAAGTACAAGCCAAAAATTAACCAAACAATGGAGGTTTCCTAGGTGCAATCTTGCACCATCCTCCTCAAAATGAAAAGATCAATCCACCCTTGGATTGAAGATGTTTGGATCAATCCCCAACATTTTGAATTATGATTCCTTTATCCATATTGCATCAACATCCATATTTTTTTGCTTCTTTATCAAGTGTTCCTTATATTCCTTTGTTCTAGTCTACTTATAAAATCTTGTGTCCAACATATTGTCATGTTTAGAAGCTATAGCAGTAGGTAAATGGAGATCCTCTACATATTTGACCACTTCATGAAGAGTCCGATCAACTTCTTGTTGTTGTCCCTTGTAATGGACTAAGTCTACAATGTTGAAGATTGGTGACAATCCACTATCTTTTGGTAGTTCAACCTTGAATGTATTGTCACCATACTTAGCCAATATAGGATAGGGTCATATCCTCTTCATTTTCAACTTGTGAGGGACTCCCTTCTTTAGTCTGGACTTGTTAAGGTGCACCATGAATAATTCACCAATATTAAACTCAACTACCTTCTACTTTCATCCACCTTTTTCTTATGTTTCATGGTGTTCTCTATCAATGTTTTCCTCACTATTTCATGCACTTCTTTCATGGCATGTGCAAAATCATCAGCATAACCACTTGCGTTCAATTCATCTTTCAAATCTCTCAACCCATAAACACCCCTAGGATGTAGTCCATAAACTATTTAAAATGGAATCTTCCTTGTGGAACTATTTATGGTGTCATTGTAGGCATATTCAACCTTTCCAATCAATTGATCCCACTATTTTTCGTACTCCTTTGTCAAACACCTTAGGAGATTCCCAAGCCTCCTACAAACAACCTTGGTTTGACCATGAGTTTGGGGTTGGTAAGTTTATCCAAAGGATAAGTTGGTGTCGAATCATTGCTAAAGAGTCTTTTGAAAATGACTCAAAAACTTAGTGTCCCTATTTGACACAATGTTGATAGGTAACCCATGTATTCTCACAACTTCTTTCAAGAATAGGGATGCATAGTACAAAGTGAGTCATTTTGCTAAACCTATCTACAACCACATACACACTATCCATGCCTCCTCTTGTCTTGGGTAACCCAACTACAAAATCCATGCTTAGACACTCCCACAACCTAGTAGAGATTGGTAGTGGTTGGTAAAGACCAACATTTTTAGAAGGGCCCTTAGCTTTTTGACATATGACACAACTTTCCACATAGCTCCTAACATCAAGATTCATTATAAGCCAACAACAAAACCTTGAAACAAGATCTTAGGTTTTAGTGATAAAAAAAAGATCACTCAAAGCTCCATTATGTTTTTCTTGTATCAAATTCTCTCTAATAGAGCCTCTAGGAACACACAACTAATTCCCTTTGAACAAAATATCACTTTGTAAAGTATATTCAACATACCTACTATGAAAATGATTTTTTTATTTAGCAGATACCTTATATATGTTAGCAAAGTCCTCATCATCTACATATAGATCCTTGAAATTATCTATCCCCATGCTTTTAAACTAAATTTCTTGGAGTGTGAGTTCCCTTTTAAAAAATTCATATGCCACCTTGTTTAGAACACCCTTCTTGTGCTCGATATTGAAGGTATATGCTTGTAGGTATTAAACCCACTTCATGTGCTTGTGACTTAACTTCTCTTGTGAATTAAAGAAACTTAGTGCTTAATTGTCTACATACACTATGAATTCCTTGGGAAGAAAATAATGCCTCCACTTTCTTAGAGCTTGGACAAATACATAAATTTCTAGGTCATAGGATGAGTATTTCCTCTTGGGTTAAAATAGCCCTAATTGCTACATTGATATCATCACACTCAATAGTGAAAAGAATTTCAAATCTTGGCAACACTTAAATAGGTTGCGTAGATATCTTTTCCTTGAGTAACTCAAAGCTCTTTTTAGCATGATCATTCCAGACAAACTTGGTTTTCATTCCTCCTTTGATAGTATCTAATGTAGGAGCACAAATTGCACTAAATTTGTTAGAGTAAATAATTAATAATTAATTATTTATTCTATTACTTAAGCTTACTTAGGTTAATGCATTTATATAATACTTAGTATTTAATGCATGTAGTGGTTAGTTGTTGACAACTCGGGAGTTTGCTCCTTTTTTAGCATGTTCCACCTTTTTATGGATATGTGCTGAGTTGTCAATCTTATCTTCTACCACCTTCTAGCTTATTCTACAAGCTTCCATGAGGTCTTTATAAGCGACCTCTCTCTCATTGTATAACATAAGACAATATGTGCAAACACAATGAAAATATATTTACAATATTCACAATGTCTTATGTTATACAATGAGAGAGAGGTCGCTTATAAAGGCCTCATGGAAGCTTGTAGAATAAGCTGGAAGGTGGTAGAAGATAAGATTGACAACTCAGCACATATCCACAAAAAGGTTGAACATGCTAAAAAAGGAGCAAACTCCTGAGTTATCAACAACTAACCACTACATGCATTAAATACTAAATATTAAATAAATGCATTAACCTAAGTAAGCTTAAGTAATAGAATAAATAATTAATTATTAATTATTTACTCTAACACCCCCCCTTAAGTGCAACTTAGGGGAATGCCTTAAGCTCCCAAAACTAAGATGAAATGCATAATGGGTCCCGAAAACGAGGCCATGTTAGGTACCCATGTACAATGAAAAGAAAAAAAACATGAAGGAAGGAAGGAAGGCCTCAACCAATCCCCCCAAGGACAACTTCCATTAGAAAAGAGTCAAGAGACCCGCTCAAAACCATAAGTAAAACTAGCCCCCCCATGAGAGATACTAGAGCCTCCCCAGAATAAAGGAGCCCCTAAAGGAGGGATCAAACCAATTCAAATCCAATGTGGAAGAAAAAAGGGTACATAACAAGGGAATCCTTGAATGAGAGGCAAAATTGGAAAGCCTAGTTGAGGCCCAGGGGAGAATGTATGAGGATCTGGAAATGGAATCCCCAAAGCAGGTGTGATGACACTGTCATGAATGTCCACTGTAGTATCTGCAACAAGTGTATCTAGAGTCTCAGATTACACACACTGGATCAGGGAAGACAGTTGAGTTCACTACTGATTCAGTCTTCATTCGAGATCGTGCTACAAGAGATCTTATTGCTACAGGGGCAGTTGATCCTTCCACTCATCTCTACACCTTCTCACACTTTGGCTCTAAAACCATGTTGGATTTGAGGAAAGCCAACTCCGAAGATGCCCAAGATCACCTGCATGCGAGAACCTGTCAAAGAGAAGCCAAGAAGGGGAAGAGCATGGAGCAAGGGCAAAACCCTAAGTGGACATGAGAGACAATTATGCAAACACAATGAAAATGTATTTACAATATGCACAATGCCTTATGTGATACAATGAGGGAGAGCCCACTTATAAAGAGCTCATGGAAGCTTGTAGAACAAGTTGGAAGGTGGTAGAAGATAAGATTGACAACAAGAAGGAAACAAACTCCCGTGTTGTCAACAACTAACCACAACATGCATTAAATACAAAATATTAAATAAATGCATTACCTAAGTAAGCTTAAGCAATAGAATAAATAATTAATAATTAATTATTTACTCTAACACCCCCCCTTAAGTGCAACTTAGGGAAATGCCTTAAGCTCACAAAACTAAGATGAAATGCATAATGGGTCCTAGCAACGAGGCCATTTTAGGTACCCAAGTACAATGCAAGAAGATGCAACCTCTGAAAGTAGAGAAAGAGGGAAAACCACATGGGAAAAACCCTCCCCCAAAAAGAGGTAAGAACCTAATGAAGAATTGAAGAAGTCTCCAACTAGGGAAATTGTCCCCTAAAACAGGAACGAGAAATGATCATGTAAGAAGCAGCATCACTGAAGCATAAAGAAGCCACAAATTTGTCAAACTGCTGATCTAAAGAACCTCCATGGAAGAAGAAGGCACAAATCAAGCATGTCTATATGGTAGATGATCCATCTCACCGAAATGCATAGGTAGCCAACCACTACAATCGCCTTGTATATAGGATCAACCACTGAATACATAGTTCACACTATCGAACCATCGAACCACGGATGCATTAGAACAACAACATAACCCCCCCTTAACGTGGACGGGGTGTGATGATAGGCAACTGAGAAGGTGGGCCAAAATCTCCTGCAAATGAACCAAGAACAAGGAGAGAGAAAAAGAGGTACAGACACCGATAAAGACATGGTCAAACTGACTCTGCATGGGGCTAATGTCATGGAAGGGACACTCACTTGACAAAGGGAGAATGCCTAAAATAGCAAACAAATAACATAAGACATTGTGTATATTGTAAATACATTTTCATTGTGTTTGCACATATTGTCTCTCATGTCCATTTAGGGTTTTTCCCTTGATCCATGCTCTTCCTCTTCTTGGCTTCTCTTTGACAGGTCTCGCATGCAGGTGATCTTGGGCGTCTTCGAAGTTGGCTTTTCTCAACTCCAACAAAATTGTCTTATGAATTTCCTATAGTATTGTGCAAGACCATGAAAAATTCTTAGCTTTGTTGTTGAATTTGGAGTAGGCCAATTCATGATAGCTTTAACTTTACTTGTATCCATTTTTAGTTGGTCATGTGCTAGAACAAACCCAAGGTACACTAGCTCTGTTTTGATAAAGTCACACTTCTACAAGTTTATCATCAACTTCTCCTCATGTAGCTTCTTAAAAAAAAATTCAAGTTGTTCTAAGTGCCCACTCCTTGTCTTGCTATAGATTAGTTATCATCTAGATACACTACTACAAAATTTCCTATGTAGTCCTTGAGAACTTCATTCATGAGTCTCATGAATGTGGAGGGGGCTTTAGACAATCCAAATGGCATGACAAGTCATTCATACAACCCTTGATTGGTCTTGAAGGTTCTTTTACCAATAATCTCCTTCATGTATTCTTATTTGGTGATAACCACTCTTCAATTCTATCTTGCTATAGTACTTGGCTTCACTTAGATAGTCCATTAGGTCTTCAATCCTAGGAAGAGGGAACCTGTACCTAATGGTTATTCTATTTAGTGTCTCTTGAATAAATACAAATCCTCCAAGTTCCTCCTTTCTTTGGTGAAAGTATAGTAGGTATGACACATGGACTAATAATTTTCCTAATTAGGCCTTACTTTAGGAGTTCTTGTATTTGTCTTGCCATTTCCTCATTTTTTTGAGGGGTCATCTTGTAGGCTGCTTTGTTAGGTAGGGTAGCTCTTGGAATAAAGTCTATCCTATGGCTTATATCTCTTTTGGAGGTAAGGTTGATGGTTTTCCATCACTTACAATACCTTGGTAAGATTGTAGCATCCCTTGAAGGTAATTATTCCCTCTTAGTCTCCTTATCTTCATTTCCCTTCTTTGGTCTCCACACTAATGCAAAACCTACACCTTCACTTTCTTCCATGGTTTATAGGAACTACTTTTCACTCACCATGTGCACATTTGGACTAGTTTCCTTTGCTTCAGCATCTTCCATCAATGATTATATTTTAAAAGTCATATTTTACTTCTTAAAGGTATAGGAGTTCTTTCCTCCATCATGGATAGCTTGGTAGTCAAATTGTCATGGTCTACCTAGGAGAAAATGACATGCATCCATAGGTAACACATCACATAAAACTTTATCCTTATACCTTCCAATTGAGAAATCCACCCATGCTTTCTCATTTACTAACACATGTTGGCCTTTGTTAAGCTATGTGATCTTATAAGGATTGTTGTGGGGTGTCCTTATCAATTTGAGCTTGCTGACTATTTCCTCTGACACACTATTGTTAGTAGACCCTAAGTCAATAATGAATCTACACACTTTTTCAACCATTATTTACTTTATCCTAAATAAAGATCTTCTTTGGATTAGTTCCTCCTTTACTGGCTCTTTGATCGAAGTTCTCCTCATCATGAGGTTCTCCCCTTCTTCTGAATTCAGTGGTACTTCAACATGCTTGTTTATTGTATTGGACTCATCTTGAATTGGATTTGTCCTCTTTTCACCTCCTTGTGATGAACCACTTTTCTCTGGACATATATAAGCTGGGTGCCCCATCTGATTGCAATGGTAGCACTTCATATTAGAAAAGTAGTTGCCTCTTCCTCCTTGTCCACCACTTCTTCTTCTATAATTAGAGTTTCTTCCTCTACCATCTCTACTTGAGCTTCCTTCTTGTTGTTCATTGAATTTTACCTCACCTTAAGTCCTGGAATCTAAATTTTTTCCACCATAACCACCTCTTTGACCTCTATTGTCCTTGATCTTAGCCTTACCTTTAGAGGTTTCTTACTTCCTCTTGCTTTTCTCTTCTATATTCAAGGCCATTTGATAGCATAACCTAATGGTTTTAAAGTTCACTGGGCTCATCTAGTCTTGAATGGACCATTTAAGGTCATTCAAGTACCTTGCAATCTTAATGCTTTCCTCTTCAACTACCTCGAACCTCAAACATAATTTTTGAAATTCCTCGATATATATTTGGACATCTAAATATTTTTGTCTAAGATTTTATCTTCCCCTATGAAGCTAAACTTCATAATCATCAAAATGATAGGTTTTCTTCACCTTGTTTACCATACCCTTCCATGTAACAATAGGACCTTTTCCATCCTTTTCTCTCTCAGTTTGCACAAACTTCCACCTAGTAAGAGATGAACCTCTTAATATAGACTTGGCCACCATAAGTTTTTGTGCTTCAGAGATACCATCACATTCAAAATGTTTATCAATGATGTCAATATAGTCTACAATTGAATCTAGATCCATTTGTTAACTAAATAGTGGCAATCCTTCTAGAGCTTTTCCACTCAATGCTTTTGATGTCTTTAAGAATGGCTCTTTAGGAAGATCAGGGTGAGGGGTTGGTGCTTCTTCTTCCAACTCTAGTTCCTTCTTTCTTTCTTCTTTTTCTTCCTTTAGTTCAATTTTATCTTTGACCCTATCATTTTTGTCTTGCACTTCACCAAAGGGCTGCTCCATTTGAGCTATTCTTTCCCTTAGTGACTTGTTGCCTTCTTCTTGTCTTCAAACTTCTTGGCTAGCTCAATGTTAGTCATCATAGTTGTGTCTTCTACTATTCCACTTGGTCTATTATCTCCCATTGATTATGTAGGTTGAAACATGAACCACAAGCCTGATCTAAATAGGCTATGATACCAGTATGGTGTGAGTGTTCCAAGGGTTGCTTGCATTGCTCCTCAAGAGAACTAGTTATCTCTTCTTGGAACCTAGTACACCTAGGTCCTTGATTGTTTTAGATGATTAATTGACACCAATCCAAACTCCTCTTCAAGAGTTTGATCCTTTGTTCTTGCCCTCAGAAGAATAACACACTAATTTTACCTCTCTTCTCCACACACACTTAGAGGGTTCTAAGTCCAACTTGCTCTCTAACTTCATCCTTCATTGTAGGATCATCCAATATCATGATATCACTTCACTTGCTTCCATTTTTGGCCATCTAGAAATATGTTTAGAGCTCTTCCTTAATAATTCAAAGTTTTTGACTCAAGAAGCCTAATTAGGGCTAGTTCCAATTAGCCCTAGTAATCCACTAATTCCTATTTCTTGCAAAAAAATCCAAAAAACTTGACAAATGAAATCTAGATTTAAACACCCTTTTGGATTCTGTAAAATATTTTTTAGGTCTTAAAAACTAAGTTTTCCATACAGGTGATTCCTATTATGTAGGTCAAATAGGACTAAAAGGCCAATTTCCTAGCTAGACCACAAACTTGTTTGGAAACTTACTTAAATGGATTGGTAAGATCTCAATCTCTAGGATATGTCAAGGTATGACTATTCCCTTCCTAAAATTGTACTTATTTTGTACCTCCCTTTCATTCCCTACACCTAAACATTGGTTTCAACACTTTTCAAACCTCTAACCGAGCCTTCCTAGCTTCCCTAGGGCTTGAGTTTAAAAATATCTTCCCAAACTTTCACAACTCCAACTCCCATCCATGTGGAAATTGATGACTTCCCCTAACCTTTCCTTCTAACCTCAAATTTTTCCCATTGTTAGATTTCATGGGGGAGTCATTTCTTCATAGACTGGTCAACACAACTCTAATGAATAGCCTATATATAAAACAATTTACTAAAGCAAGTAAACTAACTCTACACTCAAAGTAAAAAAAATGAAAAATACTTTAAAATAATCCTATTACATGAATTAAATTCACGTTTTACTCCTTCAATCCATATAGCATCACATAAGAAGAAAATTCTAAGTCTGCACTATTAATCACACTTAGTCACTATATTTCTTTTTGGAACTTCTTACAATGCCTCTATCCCTCAAGATTGAGCCTTTCATTAGTAATAGATGCCTTTTCCCTAGTTTTTAGGCCATCTTAATGGATTTTCCACTCTTGATTTTTAGGGGATCCAAGGTAACCGACCTTTATTTACCTCTCTTCATTTTCCACTCTTCATTTTTAGGGGATCCTCTCTTTAGATATCTTTATTATTTCATTGATTTATTTTTCATTTCTCAATTTATTTTTCAATTGACTATTTTTTGATCTCAGATTTGCAATCTCTTCCACCTTCCTAGAAATTCTATGATTAGTTCTTAATAATTGATTGACTATATCAATTTTATTGTATGTTAGGCTTTGTGTTTCGATACCCTTTTCATCAAGTCTTGTAGCCATTTTCCTTATACTTCATCAACCATTGTCTTATCATCTTCAACTTATCTCTTTTGTTCCATGCTTTCACATAGTCTTATTGAGTGCACTTCATTTTCTCTCTTTAGTTCTCTTATTTCTTCACTCAGATTATTGTTCTTGTCCAATAGATCTACTATTTTTGCATCATATTCACTAGATCTGCCTTCATCACATATGTCCTCAATAATTTCTTCCTAGTATTGTCTATCATTTTGTTGGATTTCCATCTCCTTCCTTCTCTTCAATGATTTCTTTAGTTCCTCCTTTGCAACGTTTAATTGTTCTAATGCAATCTACAAATCGAGCTTCTAATTTTTAAGCACTTATCCTAGTTTGTAGGCATCCATCTCCAAGACTTTGACTCTCATGTGGTTAGACTTCTTTCTTAGAGATCTAAGCTCTGATACCAATTGTCGGAATCCTAATGCGAAAGTGATATGCTAGAAGGGGGGATCACAATCTCCTAAAGACTTATACCACTTCACACATTAACCATAGTAAACATAATTAACCATACACCTCATTAAAATTAACCTTGCATGTAATCAGACATTCAATATCATGTAATAAAAAATATAAAATTTGTTAACATGATCAAAACACATAAGAAAGTAAACAACACTTGACAAAAGATTTGGTAATGGAGAACCTCTCCAATGTGAAGGTAAAATGGTAGTGGGGATGATGCCCACAAAACCTTCAAGACTCTATGAGGGGTCCACTTTTTTAAAAGCATACAAGACTATTAAGTCTACCTTTACAAAAGGAGTTAAACTTCACAACTAATTGAGTACTCTCTTAAAGGATTTACAATAGGTTCATTAGGACCACTCTATTAAGAGATTCATCTGATACACTATTTTGAATGTAATGGTACTATGATCTTTTTGTCTGCATTGATTTGTTGATAAAAGGTATTCTCTCTCCAATATCTAATCACCTCAATTTGACTACTTTGCAATATCTCCTCACTATACTATTTGCTCAACATTAGTCCTTCGACACTTAATAATGACTGATTCCCCTTCATTTTTACATACATAATTCCTTGAACTCACAACTACATATTCAACCTTGAATACTTGCTTTTAGAGCCATCTTAAGAATCTTCCAAATTATAATAAATTATTTTCATCCATCCTTTTTATCACTAGATTTTCTTTTTTTTGATTGGTTTTTTACACTACATAGGGATTAATGATATAGGATTACAAGTACAATCACCTCCTTGATCTTAGAAATAAATTACATATTTGACAAAATTCTTTACATAATACTTTGTTCCACTCCAAACTCATATACATAAATTGCATAACTCAGCACATATAGCCTCTAATGTTTGATCATGCTTGATTCTTCTTACTAATACTCAACATATACTATACTTGGCTTAAACTATATTTCCTCTCTGAACAATTAGCTCATGTGACACTTGGCTTATATCATGTATTACCTTCTAAATAGCTCAATAATAACTAAATGGTCGATGACTATTATGTGCTTGACACATATTAAAGTTGTACACATTTTCTCTTTGTAGGTTGACCTCTGTTGTGGCTCAGTCATAGTGTTGATTGACCAACTCTATGTTGTAAATGACTAAGTATTTTTCACTAATAGACAATACCAAGATTTCCTTTAGGGTCAAAAGACATAACCACCTAGGTATCCCTTTCTCTCAACTAATCACTCATAATATCTTTCCACATTGCAACAACTATATCTCAAGTTCTATACCAGATTTCTAAGATTTGGGACCCCAAAGGAGTCATGAGGGTTCTAGGGCTTGGTTGATTGGGATGTAGGGTTACCTTTTTGGTTTAGTTAGGGACTCAATGCATCATTACTTGGGCCCTATTTTGGGTTCATTACTTAAGTCTCATGTTTGGATTATTTTGAGGTATTAACTTCTAGGAAGGTTGACCTATAGGAGTAAGCTATTTTGAGCCCTTTATAAACCCATACAATTTCTCCATTTCTTATCTATAATCTCACTCATCATAAACAATTTATCAAGAGCTCAAGCTTAAGCTTATAAGTTATCAAGCATTCTTCAAGCATTTAAGAAATTCAAGCAATTTCTTCATTGAAGATCAAGGATTCATGCATTAAAGCTATTGAAGGAGATTATGCTAGATCTTTCATTCTATTTTGAACATTTGAGATCTCCCTTCATGTATTCAAGATCCTTTTTTTCATATTTTCTACTCACCCTCTCAAGGTCTACATTCATCTATAGTCTACCCTCTGAAGGTCTTGGTTTCACTTTTATTTTTTTTATAGGGTTTTGAAGTTGAGTCAAGGTTATTTCATCTACATAATTGATTAGCTTCCAAATTCAAGAGCACATTCATAGATTTACATTACTTCATGTTAGATCTATCACTACTACTTGCTATCATTCTATATTTATTTCAATTCAAGGTTGATTCCAAAATGGGTTTTGACTAAGACAAACCCTCCCTCCCTCTCCCAAAAAAAGAAACAAAAAAAAAACCCTTTATTTGCAAGTTTCAAATCTTGAATCGGTGAACATGTTGTAGATTCAAATGCCCTTTTTAAGCTTTCTTCAGAACTACGAAATCAGAATCAATGTCTAATATAGTTTTGCAAGGTTATAGAGTTCACCCTTACAAACAAGGCCATGGAGGTCACCCTTGTTAGATTTCCAAATAATTTATATATTTTATAGATATTTTAGTTGTTAGCCTAGATTAATGGAATTAGTGAATTTGGAGCTCATTTGGTAGCCCATTTTTAGGTTTATATTTTGTAAGGTATATCATCTTCCCCTTTTCCATTTTTATACATTGGAGATAATTTTTTGAGTTATTCAATCCTTTCACATTAGGTTACGCATTTATAGTTCCTTTTGCATCAATCAAACCTAATTAAAGGGGTGGATCTTGATATAATTATTAAATGTCACTAATACATACATTTCTGTCTTAATAGAGAAGTAAATGTAACTTAATGATCAATTCAAGATGAAATATAATTTATTTATTTATTTATTCTAATAGTAAATCCCTAGACCAGGTGGCACTTAACTATGTCTTTATAAAATCTTAGCAAGTTTAAGCTCCTAATAGGGCATACTTTAGAAGAGTGCACAGTTTGTCAGTAGTAATTCCTACCATGTGTTTCACCCAAGTTGGGTTTCCATGAGATAAAAATATGTGTCAAGTGTTGCATTATTGTTTGAATGTGTTTACATGTTTAATGATTTCATCTTCCTTTATTAAGCTTATGTTGTGATAAGGTCCAATGGTTGAAATATTGCATAATCAATTGATTACTAATTCTCCCCCCATCTTCTCAACAATCTGACCCCCTAGGAGTAACATTATTAGCTTCAACATTTTATAATGTCAAGTAATTCCTAGGAAAGATATGCACTTAAGAAAATTAAAAAAAATCAACTTGATAATTGTTTTTGAAACCTAAGTAACAATTTAGATATATATATATATATATATATATATATATAAAAGTTTGGAGATGTCAAATTAAAATATAAATAACCACAATAACAAAATAAAGAGTCTTGTCCTATGCTTCATGAAGGTTTAATATTACTTATTGAAAACTTTTGTAAAAGTAAGGCTATAAGCCCTATTCAGTTCCGGAGAAGAGGAAAGGGACTAGTTATGATTCCCACTCTAAGAGAATAAAGGTTGAAGAAGGGACTAGTGATAGCAAGAATATTTTCAAATGCGAGAGGACTAAGAAAAATGTTGAGGAAATTATAGAATTTGAGAATTCTAATAATGATGAAAAAGAAAAAATGGGGGAACTTAGTTCTAGCTTGGACAGTTACTTTGGGAGCAAAGGGGTTTCATTTGGTAACAACAATGAAGAGGAAAGTAAAGATAGAAATACAGATTCAAATACTGGGTCGAAAGCTCTTGGGGAGGATGAAGAAAAACTCACCCTTCTCATATGAAGAGTAATTCCAGTGAGGAGAAAATGGAGGAGCATACTAGCTAGAAATTGAAGATAAAGGCCTTGTTGGTAAGGACAATAGCCAAAGCAAAGAAGAAAAGGAAGAGAGGATGGAGAATATGGATATTAATATTGATACCTAGATTAAAACTATGACTACTACGGTTGGTTCTGAGCCTAGGGTTGTGGTTGATCGGAGGGATGACTCTTAGGATGCAAAATTTCCTTTCTCTACATTACTAAGCTTAAAGTGAAGACTTCCCTTTAGGGTGATTCTTGGTTTTAAAATGAAATAATGGTTCTCAAGAAGAAACTTGGGGTTATGTAGAAATAATTGGTTGTTGAATGCACTAAGAGAGCTCAAATATAAGTGCAAATTGGTAACAACCCTGAAAAGCTTAAAGAAAATGAGCAGGAGCTTTGTTACATAATTAAGAAAAGTGATCAAAAAATGGAACAAGTCACTTCTAGTCTGTGTGTTGTGGTGGCTAGTCTCAATAAGAAGAGTAATGAAGAGATAATGTCTCTTGGTAATGCAGGGATGGGGAGTATAGGAGGACCTAGTAAGAGAACTAGGCAGAGCATAACGAAAAAGGTTGTTGAGGCTCTTGAGGCTCCTTTTCTTACTCTGGCTGACATTAACCAGAGTACTATAGAAGTAGGTAAAGAGGTGGTGAATATTATCAAAGAGCTACTATAGGTGTTGGTTGTGGAGCAGGTGTGTTAGTTGCTAGTCTAGGTAGTTTTTTTGGTTTTTACCTTTTGCTTTCCAGCTTGTTTAAACTCTAGGTTCTAGGTCCTTGTAAAACCTAGTTTCTTTTTTTGGTTTTGAACTTTTGGTTTTAGGTCCCTGTAAAACCTAGTTTTGATGTTTTAAACTTTAGGTTTTAGGTCCTTGTAAAACTTGGTGGTGTTTTAATGTTTATCTTTAGTTTTTTGTAAAGGGTTTTGGGTCCCTTCAAAACTTTCTTTTACTATAATCTAAAACATAAATGGTGATCCTAATATTTTATCTTTTTAGTAATTAACTTGATATTTTAAATATTTTTAAGTGTGAGGGTGGCAACAAGATACATCATTGACCATACTTTTTAATTCATTAAAAGTTAAAAGTAAAATTCTTTTATTTTTAATGCTTTTTCTATTAATTATCGTTTAGACAAAAAATGTTCATATCTAAGCATCATTGTTTTAGCTCACTACGAGGAGTTCATATATTAAAAATTGAACCTTAAATCAAAATAAAAAAATTCCATATTTTATTATATTTAATCACATGGAAATATATTTAGTTAATGGGACCATTCCATTCATCTTCATAATCATCCTCTACTAGATAGTCTTCAAGATTGATGCCAATATTGGAACCCCCTTCTCTCAAGCCTAAAGAGCTAGGTATACAATCATCAATACTTACCATTTGTTGAAATCTAAAGAAATTCTATGGTCAAGAGCCTCTGACTTCTCTAATCCAATATCTGTGGTCCCAGGTAGTCCTCTATCCTCTTTTTTTCTTCCATTTTCCATTATCTTTGAGCTTCTTGAAATTTTCTTCTAGTGTAAGGTCAAACTCAAGTTTTGTGATTATTGTAGTGTGTCCATATGCTAGTTCTTTAATGATGTATTCATTCTTTCCCTCTCTCAACAACTTGAAATTTTTTTTATTCTAAGAACTTGAATATTTCTATTACTTGTAAAGAAATAATAGAGCATGCAAGTCTTTAAAGAGACTTAGTTAGGTACCTAGACTTCCCATTAAAAATATAATCATTCCTATCTTTCTAAATGAGCCAAAGCACATGACCAATAAAAATTGACCAAAACATATTAATGAATTTTCTATTGTCAATAATATAAGTTGATAGAATGTCATGGGATAAAGTAAAATTATAGTTCAGATAAAGACCAAACATACCCTAGATCTCTATGGAAAATATGCAATCAAAGAACATGTGGTTGGTAGATTCAAAGTTTTTCACATAGAACATATATTAGGCTCAACTCTCATTCTCTTGAAAGGCAATTTATGTGTAAAAAGGTGTCATAAGAAGCATGAAACTTTAGGCTCAATGGGTCGGTGCCACATATTTTCTATATATTTCCCTCATGTAACATAGTGTAGGTTTAGGCTCCACTTATGGTTAAGGTGATCATAAATATCAAACTTGTGAGTGAGAAGGGAATAGAAGTATTTTGATTTAATAAATGCAAGATAGAATCATCTAGCTACCTCAAAATTACATCAGAGACTCCCAACACACAACATGGTTTAAGGAGAGAAAGTTTAAAACAAGTCTCCTTTAACATAAAATGCATTCTCCATTGAGTGTTAGAGATGTAAAACTTTGACACAATCACCTCCCAATTCATTTTTTCATTGTGGCACATGACATCTTTAAAACATTGAATACTCTATGCTACCCATTTTTGTTAGATAATTGACTAATACTTATCCTTGATCAACTTGGTAAATACATTGACTTCATAAAACTATAAACTAATAAACTAACTTGCAGTTCCTAGCGAGTATCAACATGAGATCTATTATATTTCCACAATCCATGTTAATGCTTTCAAATTTCTATATTTGATTGTGTATAGTTTTTTTTTACATCACCATTTTGGATCATACTACATGATCCATCATCAGGATGCTAGAGTATGAACATTGTTAACTGACTTACAAAAATGATAACAATGTCAACATATAAAAGAAAATAACATGAAAAAAAATCCATATACATATGAACACCAATATTTTTACTATGGAAAAAAAATTTGGGCAAAGACCACCAAGTACTCATCCTCAAAATATTTTTAGTCTTCTAAAGTGAGCCCGGGTAAGAGCCAGCCATGTTAAAGATTACAAGCACATTGCTAGCTAGTGTGAGTCTCTTAGGGGATTTTCACCAAAGATCATCTATACCTTATGAATTTTCAATAATTGGCCTCTCTAAAGGACTTACACATAGTCAATGGAGTGTTACCATACAAATGGATTTAAAAATTAAGACTATTAAGTCCACTTGGTTAAGATATTTTTTGCTATAATGGTTAGAAAGTAATAGCCAAATAATTTGTTAAAATTAGAAACTCACTTTGCTTCATAAGATCTTCATTCTACTCAATTCTCTACTCATCAACTACCCATAACATATTTACTTCACTTCACCTTTACTTCACACTCTGATATGCTTGGTAGAATCTTCTTCAACACTTTACATCAACTTTTCTATCAACTGGACCAATAATGAACTCATTCTTTTCTCTTCCTCATATAGATAGATTTTTTCTACTTCATCTCCTTCACAAAATTTTCCACCTACCCACAATTCTTAATTAAATATTTTCAATCTTAGATTCATTGAACGTAGACATGCTTTTACCTCAAATTTTGAACTTCTCCTTGAATCACCAAACATGGTTAAAATCTCCATCATCAGATCTTGTCTTAATTATTATGGTCATTGCTCTTGCTAACAAACTTCATCCTTATCTTAGAAATTTATTGAAAAATCTAGATCTTTTCACTATGTCAATATTTAATAAATATTTCACAAAGTATTCTTTATTTACTGAATAGTGTTCTTCTTTTACTAACTTCCCCCATACTTGGTTAATACTGCACATGGTTAACATTATTCTTGCTTGATTAACTCTTGACTTTCTTGATCAATACTAACTTACATCTCTTTATGAATTCTTCATTTATTAACTACTCAAACTTTCTTCTATATTATCTCAAGTCTATATGAAATCATGTACAATAATCAAACCAACATCATACTATCATAGAGTTATTCATTAGTTTCTCAATTAGGTTCTCATACTTAACATTACTTCTTCATCTTATCTTCATAATCTATTTTCCACTTCTCTATACAACATCACATCTTTCAAATGATTGCAACTTACATTAATTAGAATTTTTAGATAGCTTGAAATAAATCACAAATAAAAACTAATCTAACTCTTCTACATATACTTTGCATCTCCTTTCTAATCTTCATCTTCATTAGCTTCACTTCTATTCAACAATCTCCCCTTTACTTTTATCAACATTACTTGTGTCCAACAATCTCCCCCTTTGGCATTGATGGAAACACATTATGAAACGTATCATCCAATACCATACATCATTGTCTTCTATAACAATTCATCAATTCTACCCAACTCAATCTTTCTTCTTTAACTATGTTATGTTCTTTATCAGGTTCTCATCTAATTTTTTCTTCTACAACTTACATATCCATTCAAAAAATTACCTCTCTTTTCTCATATACTCCCCCTTAGGGTAAATATCATTCAATGTTCAACATCTTCTTCTCTGGAAATAATCTTCTTCACTAATCAGCCCCCCCTTTGAAAATAATTCTCCTTTATACTTTCTCCTCCCTTTACTCATTCTCTCCCCCTTTTACAACAATGCCAAAGGTAACAATAAGCTTCAATTGGAAACTTATATACCTTTTAGTTATACATTGTATCTTGCATGTATTGATCATTTCTACTTAATTATATTGTCTTCACAAATTTAAGGTAGCCTTAAGAGTAATCTCCCGCATCAACTTTAAAATAAATATTCTAATAAATCATAAATTGATGAAATCCCACATCTTTAATTAGTGAACATTGGATAGGGGAAGGACCCTAGTTTACCTCTTAGATATTAAAAATTATCCTTAGGTAATAGCTTAGAAAATATATTAGCTATCTACTCCTTTGTCTTCACATACTCTAGGTTGACTTGTTTTTCTTGGACTTTCTCTCTTAAATAGTGATACTTGATAGATGTATCCTTTTTCTTTGCATGAATCACTAGATTCTTTGAAATGTTAATCACACTTGTGTCATCATGGTAGATTTTTATAGGATGGTTCATTTCCTCTTGCATACCTTCCAATAATTGTTTGATCCATATAATATTGGAAAAATTAATAGAAGTAGTTGCATCTTTTTCTTCAATAGTGGACTCCAAGATACAACTTTATTTCTTACTTATCCATGTCACAAGCATTTCTTCTAAAAAGAAAGCTCCACCACTAGTACTCTTTTGATCATCAACATTTCTAGCCCAATCAACACCAATATAAAATCTTAGCTCCAAATCTTCATCTTTATTTTCCCATAAACCATAATCTTATATCCCTTTCAATAATCTAAAGATTCTATTCACAACAATCATGTGTGTTTCCATAGAAATAGAAGAAAATCTAGCCACTATTCCTACAACATGAGTAATATCTAGTCTTCTATGGAAAACATATTGTAGCTTTCCAATAATACATTTATAAAGTGTCTGATTTACCTCAATAGCATCATCCTCCTTTGATAGTTTACACCCTATGACCATCGGTGTACCAAATGGTCTTGTGACTTCCATGCCAAATATCTTCAAGATCTCCTTGATATACTTGGACTCTGTGATGTATATGTCATCCTTTACTCATTCAACTTGCAATCCAATCAAGAACTCAATCTATCCAAACATTGAAGTTTCAGATTCTTTCCTCATTTGATCAAAAATTGTCTCACACATTAATTCACATCCTCCAAATATAATATCATCAATAAATATTTCAACAATCAAGATCTTATGATCAGATTCACTTTTTAAGTATAGATTATTGTTCACACGAATTTTGAAAAAACTAATTCTCATCAAATATGAATGTAATATTTCATCCCATGCTTAGGGTATGTGTTTCAATCCATATAGTGCCTTGTGTATCTTTCATACCATGTTCCTTTGATTTGGGTCAACAAAAAATTATGGTTGTTCAATGAAGGCTTCCTCTTCTAGTATTGCATTAAAAAAATCTAGACTTTATATCCATCTGACAAAGTTTAAACCCCTTTAAAGGAACCTATACAAGTATTATCCTCACTCCTTTTGGTCTAGTGACAGGGGTAAATGTTTCTCCACAATCAATTCCTTCTTCTTGTGCATATCCATTACAAACTAGTCTAGCATTATTTCTTGTTATTTCTCCATTTTCATTCAACATATTTCTATAAGTCCATTTAGTAGCAATCACATTCTTGTTCTTGGGTATTGGTACCCATGTTAATATATTGTTTGTATGTATTTGCTCAATCTCCTCATTCATAGCATTAATCTAGTCTTCATTCTTAAATGCATCCTTAATTGTTCTAGACTTAAACTCACAAATTAAGCATGTATTGTCTCTCAACTTACTTCTTGTCATCACTCAAACATCTTTATCTATAATAATCTAGCTATGTGAATGGTTCTTTCTAACATACTTTTCTAAAATTGGTTTGGTTCTATGTTCTCTAGTATTTTCTTCACTCAGTGTGTACTCAATAGATTGCTTGGTAGTACGTTGTTGTTTCTCAAGTATTTCTTTCTATCACTTGGTGACTTCTTTCTATTTATTAGGTAGTGTACTTGGTTCTCCTTCTTGAGCATAGACAAATATTTTTTAATCTTCATGTTATTTTTTTCCTTCTTAATTATTCCTTTTTGCAAACTCATCAATCCTCACATTTTCACTCTCAATCATTTTGTTAGTAGCCTTGTTCAAACATTTATATGCCTTAGTCATGGTGGAATAGCCTAGGAATATACCTTCATCACCTTTAGAATCAAATTTCCTATTTCTAGCATCTTTCAAAATATAACACCTACTTCCAAATATTTTAAAATAACTTACATTCAGTGTATGCCCATACTAGAGTTTATAAGGTATCTTGTTTGTACCTTTCTTCAATTGTACTTAGTTCAGTGTGTAAAATACAATGCTAATTGCCTCTATCCACTATATTTGTGCAATCTACTTCTCAATTAATAGTGTTCTATAACAATAAAAAATGAATCTATTTCTTCTTTGAACAATTTCATTTAGTTGTGGTATCCTCAAGGATGAAAATTATTCTATAGTTCCATTCTCATTACAAAAGTTAGTAAATTCATCATACATGAATTCACCTCCTCTATTAGATCTCAAACATTTCATTAGTTTACCATTTTATTTCTCAACTCCTTCCATATACCATTTGAATGTTTGAAATGCATCACTTTTTTCTCTTAGAAACTTAACACACATCATTCTTGAGAAATCATCAACAAATAAGAAAATAATGATCACCATAGTAGCTTTGAACTTTCATAGGATCACATAGATCAGCATGAACCAATTTCAATACATCACTAGATGAGTAAGCACTTACTTTTGAAACTTGACTTAGTCATTTTCCTAATTTGACATTGCTTACACATCACTTTATCAAGTTTAGATAAGCTTAACAATCCTCTTGCCCTTTTCTTTCTATTAACCTTGTTTATGTTGTAAAAATTAACATGACATAGCCTTTTGTGACATAGATAAACAAATTCAATTCTTGTAATCAAACATGTATTCTCAATAGAATCTATGCAAAATAGGCTACCTCTTGAATATTCACTAGTACCCATCATATTTCTAGCATCATCATATATCTTCACTTTTTGGTTTTGAAACTCTAGTTAGTGACATGTGTTGTTCAACTGATCCATACTCAACATATTATTCTTTATTCCTTGTACCCAATATGCATTATCACATGTAATATTCTCATTCAAATAATATAACCTTTTCCTTTCATAGGGAATGGAGCATCAAGTCCAAGTTTAACATATCCACCGTCATAGTGTTCTAGACTCTTAGATTCACCAATATCACTAGTCATATGGTGAGTGCAACCACTATCAATAATCTACAAATAATTTTTACTTACTTGAAAAATTAGAGTCTTCCTCCATTTCAATATACAAAACTTCCTCATCATCATCTTGATTATAAGTTTATTACTCAATGTCTTCCTCTTCAACTAGGTAACAAGCCTTCTTTCCTTTATCTTTGTAGTCTCTATTTTCTCAGTATCTAGTCTCTCTTTTGACATTCCTTTCATCTTTGTTTTTTTTTGGACATCTACATGCAATGTAAAAAACCTCATTAAATTTAAATAAAATAAAAGGTAGTCTACCTTTATACTTTCCTTCACCTCTTAGTAGCCTCTTAGACAATAGTACTTATGTTCTTCTAGGTCATTATCATCTAACTCATAATCAATGTCATTCTTAGTATGATGAGCACTCTTCCCTTTCCTTGAACTTCCAATAGTTAGAGATGTCTTAAATGAATATATAATCTTAGGAACTAAACAGTCATCAAATTTATTCATCTCAAAATTAGTTAGTTTACCAACCAAAGCATCAAGAGTAATATTTTCCAGGTATAGATCTCAACTCTTGAGTAGAAGAAACTCTAATAGTATAGACAAGTAAAAGTGTTCTAAGAACTTTTCTTAAAAAAACTTCATCACTTATGACTCCACCAACTTGTTTGATAGCATTAACAACTTCCTTGATTTAGTTATTGTTTTGCATAATTTTCTCACATTCTTTCATTCTCATGTTGTAAAACTTACCTCTAAATTTTTTAGCCTTTTCTCTTAGCACATTTTGATCTCCTCCATGCACAACTATTGATTTTACCCACATCTCCTTAGTAGTAGCACAATATTTGATGTCATCAAATTCAAGATCATTCAAGGAAGATGCAAGCTCTACCATCAGAGAATTATGCTCTTGTTTTTCTCTCATCTGCATAATAGTCATAGGACTAGGGGGTGCTGCTAAGTATTGATTTTCTAGGTAGTACAATACATAGTTTCCAATTCCAGATAATGTATAGTCTCATTCTTCTTTGTAATGATGGAAATTTCTCCTTGTCATCTTCAATACTTCTCTCTTATATATCTTTGGATCTTTAGCTTAAGTATTTAAAACTCATTACTCCAACCACCAATGCTATGATACCAATTGTTGGATAACTAAGAGGGCGTGGGTAGAAAGTTATCCTTGGGCCCTTTAAAAAAATTCATCACACTTATAACAACTTATACTTATCAATAATCAAATTAGTAAACACGTTAACTTTATCAATATGTAAACCAATATTCTAATTTGTAACTTCCACTGACTATCAACATCATTAACCAACTTACATAAATGATAAAGAATTTAACATATAAAAGAAAATAACATGAAAAATATCCATAAACATATGAACACCAATATTTTAAACTTGGAAACCCAATTAGGGTAAAATCCATGAGGTACTAGTCCCCAAAATATATTTACTCTTATGAAGTGAGCTCGGTTAAGATCCAAACTTGTTAAAGGTTAAAAGTACACTATTAGGGGTGACCCTGTTAGGGGATTTTTATCAAATTTAATCTAGACCTTTTCACTCTTCAATAAGTGGCCTCTCTAAAGGATTTACAAACATTCAATGGAATATCACCATACACATAGATTTAAAAATTAAGACTATTAAGTCTAATTGGTTAATAATTTCTTGCTACAATGGTTACAAAGCAAAAATCAAATGATCTATTAAAAATAACAACTCACTTTTTTGATTAGCTCTCTATCTCTTCTCATTGTTTGACCATCACAATAAAACTTCACTTCCTTTCAACTCATACTCTAATTTATTTGATAGATTCTTCTTTAGCACTTCACATTGACTTGTCTATTAACTCGACCAGTAATGAATTCCTTCTTGTCTCTTCCTTTTATAGACATATTTTTGTTGCTTCAACTCCTTTATATATTTTTCCACTTGACCACAATTGTGGATTAATATTTTCCAACTCAAATTCATTAGATTCAAATACACTTTTACCTCAAACTTTGAACTTCTCCTTGGATCACCAAACACAATTTAAATCTCCATCATCAAATATTATCTTAATTATTTTGACTATTGATCTTGCTAAAAAAAATTGTCCATTTCTTAGAAACTTCTTGAACAATCTAGATCTTCATACTATGTTAGTCATAAATCAATCTTTCACAAACTATACTTTATTTAGCAAACAATGTTCTTGCATCTCAACCTTCTCCATACTTGATTAATACTACATTTGGTTAATATTACACTTGTCTAGTCAACACTTGACTTTCTTGGTCAATACCAAATTACTTCTCTTTATGACTTCTTCATTTATTGACCACTCTAACTTGCTTCTACATCATCTCAAATCTCCATGAAATCATGTACAACAATCAAACCAACATCATATTGTCATAGACTAATTTATCAATTTTCCAATTAGGTTCTTAGATGATTTCAACTTACATAAATTATTACTATCAAATAGCTTGACATTAATGACAATATGATGATTGATTTAACTCTTCTACATATACGTTGTAGCTTGGTTCTGACCTTCATCTTCATCAGCTTCAACACCACCAAAATAAAATAAAATTTGAAGGAACCTTCATCTTATGCAATGGGGTCGAATGATGTGATATTAGTTTGATAAAGTTTACATTTTCATTGGGTAGGGAAAATTTTTAAAAGGTAAACCATTATACTTAATGTATATCAATTGCATTCTAAGGTTACAAGTTACAATGAGAATTCAGACATTGGTTGACTACTCTAAAGTTTGGTCAGAGAGGTAGGGTATACTTCAACTTTGTTAGTTAGTTTAATGTAGTTCCTTTGTAAGTTACATCCAAATTATGGGGTATGGTTATGTTGTTCTTAACCTAATGTATATCATGTTTCAAATACTTCTAAATTGCTTTTATAATTATTTTTACATATGTCTATTAACTAGCGATTAGTCCTTGAATGGTGATGATGATTCATTAGTTTTCAATATCAAGGTTTGATACCCTACCTAATCATTAATTCATATCCTATAAAACTTACTAAATTATCATCTCATTACATCACTACTAACCACAATTTATTGAAGAAATTCATCGCATCCTAAGTTAACTTTTACACCAACCAAATCAATTTCAAATATATTTTACTTCTACTCCCGAATTTATTCCAATTTCCTTATTAAACCTTGGTATACTGTGTTGGCGCTAAAAATAGCATGGTCAATTTTGAGCCCTGTTGAGAAAAATTAGCCCTATAAATACTTTTAAATGAGATTGTACCCGGCTGTACCTTTGAACCCTATGAGGTGTTTTATGCTCCTAGCACTTTTCATTCAACATGCCTAAGTGTTTCATGCAGTTAAATTGAGTTTCTGAGTCATTTGACGAAGTCCTGTTTCAAGCATTTGTCAAATTTGCAATTCTGCCCTAGTGTCAAACAACGACAAGAGGCTGTGTTTGAACCCGAATATCTTTTGTCCAAAATTGTATCATAACTCGCCACTTTGAGAGTACCTAATATCCATATCCAAAAACCTATGTTTCAGATTTTGAGTCATTTCGAGTCCGTTTGACTAGGTTTTGAATCCCTCAAAGTTGGTCAGTTACTGTTTTCATGCTGATGCACTTTACACATAATTCTGGGAAGCCCTGTTTGACATGTTGTAACTTTTGACCAGTTGACCCAAATTTTGAAATTCCTTTTGCGTTGCATTGTAGATGTCAAAGACTTGTCATGTTTCAAGTTTCAGCCCTTGATGAATCCATTTGATCAGTTTTCAAACGCGATTCGAAATGGAATTTCTAACTTTTACTAGTGTCAGCATTTGCAGATTGATTGGAACCCCTGTTCGTGACATCATATCTCCTGATCCGTGATAGATGAGATCAAATGGTTTGTTTCCCTATGTTCTATACTAAAAATACTCCAAGTGTGTCAGTTTTCAAATCTTGACGAATCTGTTTACACACTTTTCCAGGGTCATTCCGTTGGTAAAAATTGTTATGTTGTCATTATTTCCTGTCCTGCAAATCCAGGTAGCCCATTTTAGACGCTTGCCAAATGCGCCTAGTTATTCGTCGTGAGCCCAAATTGCAGATTCATATTGTCCTCATGACAGAGTTTTAACGCCCTAGTTTTCATTTCCCCATGTGTTCATTTGCCCAATTTTTTGAGCCAAATCCAAACCCAGTTTATTGCTTTCTGACGTGTTTGCTTGCAGATAAATCCAAGAATTCAACTTTGACGGTCAATATCTTTTGACCTGGAATTTGTCATGAGACAAGATTTGGCAGGTTGATAATATGTGGAATAGAGAATTAGTGTGCCTATTTTTAGAGCCTGACCAGAGGTTTGGGTTAGTTTTCAAGGGCAGTCAACGGGCCTCTTGATGCAAAATTGACAGTTGGCAGAAAGATGTAAATTGAGTTTCAAATTCGCTTGCAGTGGTCAAATTTGTTTCAAATCATTGCCAGAGGGTGAATGAGTTAGTTTTCTAGTTTAGTCATTTGGAAACAAATTTTTTTTTTAGCTGGGCCTATTGTGGGGCCCGACTAATTTGCGATAGATTGATAAGAGGTTGGGATTTAAGGATAAAAGGATATATGATGGTTTTTTCTAAGTTAGAGTTCCAATATCGAGCATTGAATATCAATAAGGAGCTTGGACAAATAAAAATGAGATAAAGATATTAAGTAACCCACGGTTCGGACTTCCATGGAGTGGCAGAGAAACAAAGTAAGCTGCCTAATAAGATGAGATATCCATGCCAAAATGGGGCATTATGAAACCCATGTCAACAAAAGAAGCCACCTGATATTGATGATTTAAATAATTCTTTGCCATGTGTCTCAGATCAAGGAAGAGAAATTAATCTAAATTCTATGTTTGAGCCACAAATCGTTGAATCAAATAATGCTAATGTACAAGGGTTAAGTACCTTAGCTGAAGCTCCTAGTTCTGACCAATCAAAAGAGTCTATTTTTGAACTTCCCCATCAGCCAAAGGAGGTATTAAAGCCCAAGATTTGGAGCAGGCGACATATTAGTAAGGACCAGCATTTTTAAAGAAAGGACCACACCTTATATAGAGACATTGCTCGCAGGCAAAGAAATGCTCACGCAGCATCCAGGAAGAAGCAAGTTCACAGTTGATGCAAGATAAGGCTCAGTAAAGAAAAGAAGGCCACATGCCATCTTAGCAAGGGATCATAATTTATAAAGGCAGGCATCATTTAATAGGCAAAGAATGTTATAGCACACGTCTATATGCAAATAAGAGAAGTCCAAGCCCACTAGAAGATTCAAGACTCAAGCTTCAAAAGATAGTCGATGGAGATCAAGTAAGACCCTGCGAAATAAAAAGGGCCCAGCAAGGAAGCCCAATGTTTTAAAAAGAATGAGGCACTCAACCCACGCCGACCCAGTCAAAGAGGAAAGCACATAGCAAAAGAAATCATTGTATCAAGATGTTGCATGTGTTAAGAAGAGATCCACGCATTGGCAGGAGGGTTCATGCCAGGAACAAGGAAGCTCACGGTTTTTCAAAAAGGAAGCCATCCACGTTATAGTATGAGTAGGCAGAGCAAACATGAATAGAATCCGACTCAAAGAGATAGCCACCATGTTAAATAGAAGACGCCTTGCAATGGAAATCCTTAAGCAACACGAAGAAAACATCAAACAAAAGTGTATCCATGTCTCATGCAAAAGGAAAGAGGGAAGCCGTCTCAGGGACACCCATGTGAAGCAGCCAGCAAAGATGAAAGGAGGAAGAGTAAATCACAGGTAAAGAAGAAACTGCCAGTCATAGACCAAAGAGCCACAACTTTTGTTTCAAGAAAGCTGCCAGTCTGCACAAAAGGGAGAAATGCCCACAGTTTGAATAAGAAAAGGAGGCATCTGAATTTTCGCTCAGAGAAGAGGAGGTTCATTTAGACGTTTATCCCATATTTGTCGCATTTTAAAATTTACCTCACTTTAAATGCTTTTCCACACACATTACCAATTGTCTTAAAGAGAGAGGCTGTCGAAAAGCCAAAGCTTTCATCGTGGGACCCGGTTGCTGGAGGAAAGAACAATAAAATTTTGACCAAAAAATGTGCAAAATAGAGATGACATCAGCAAATATGGAGAGGCCAAAAAAGCATAAAATTCGGCAAGTCGCTATGTCGCTAGCCGGAAAATCTTAGAATTTTCGGCTAGCGAGGTAGCGAGGTCGCCGGAAAACCCCAAAATTCGGCAAGAGTTAGAATGCCAAGCGGGTCCTGCCTAGCAACAAGCTGGTGAATCAGGTGATGAGACATGGCAGATGATGCAGATCAGGTGTCCAATTAGAATGCGCCACATGGCATTGGTCAAACCTAGAGTTGACCCAGATGAAATGAGAGGGAAATATGAAGGCAAATAAAAATAATAATTTTTATTATTTCCCATTTTTTAAGGTCACGTTCAGGCTTTGGAAATCAAATAAAGGATATTTCTAAAGTTTGGACTTTAGAGTATTTTAATTTTTTTTAAAATTTTAAAAGATGTGCAACCTCAACTTTCAACCGGAGGAGTCATTTTTAAAACGATTTTTTTGGGGGTTTCCTAGAGGCAAAATAGGCGATGTTAGATATCGCCAAAATCGGGAGAAGACGAACTTTCCAAATCTGGAGTTGGTTTTTGCACAGGTATCAGTCAGTTTGAGCTACACGAGGTTTTCTATCAGGTACCTAAGTTGCAACCATTTTTAGACCAGGAAGTTTAGTCTTGTTTTTTGTCAAGGTAATGACCTGAATATCAGTAAGAAGGCAATGGAAATGCAGTTAGGGTTGAATTTGTTCTGATTTACTCAGTAAAAACTCATTTTCACTGGCTTTTTCATGGGGCAATCAGATATTTTGGCAAGTAAAGGGTTTTCATCATTAGACAAGGATATTTTGCAAGTTTGTTACAGATTAATGATGAAACAAAATTAGATCAGAAGGGATGATGGAAGGAAGAAGTTATTCAGTTATAGAGGATTGAATTTCAAGTGGACACTTGTCATCTTCAGAACAGATCCGGGAATTTTTTCTAGGCTATATCATTCTTTCTTCCTATCATTGTGGGGGTTCCAGTTTTTGCACTGAGAAACCATTCTTCAGCATTTCTTCTTGTATTGAACAGCATTTTTAAGTTTTATGCAGATAGTTCTTTTCTGTTAGGTGATCTATGAGTTATTTTTTGTACATTTCATGTATTTGATTTCAAGGAAAACAAATAAAATGTAGCAAAAGTTTGAATTTCAGTTTGAATCTTGTCTCCTGATTATGGCTCTGTTATTTCTTCTAATTTGTGATCAAAGAGCATGAATTAGGTTGCATTACATTTTGAAATGTATGTGGTTAAAATGTCTTGCTTATGGAACAAAGAACCATGTAATTGCTTGATATTTGTCACAGGGTTTGCAGATTTCATGATAGGATTTTCTGAGTATGAGATTCATTCTGTAGTAGATGTCTATTCACAAGGTGAAAGATAGATCAGGGATCTTAATGTAGAGATACGTTTGAGGTTTCCAGGAGATGTATGGTTATGATTTATTTAATTGCCCAATAGATAAGGCACTGGTCAGAGATAGGATCATTAAGTTCTGTTGCTCATACTTGGGTCTTGCTGATATCAACATATTAAATCACTTTTCCCTTTTATGTTGAAAGCTATTCAATGTTAACCCACACTTAGCTTTCCAGTTTCATGAGTCATGTCCTTAGCTATTTCATGCTTGTGATCTCCTGGTTAAGAATAGAAGGATTAGGGGTTTCATCTGCTTTTATAGATCCTGAATATGCTTATTGCACTGGTCACATAGTCAGTTCTAAAGAGGTTCACCCGCCTAGGTTTTGCAGAGCCTAAAGTTCTATAGGTCACATGAAACTTCTGACTATCTTCAAAAGATTCTACCCTGCAGGGCATCTAAGAAAAAACTTTTGACATCACCACAGACATGTTTCTATAGGGCGCATTCTCGCTTTGTTTAACCTTTGCTCAAATTCAAAATGCGGGGAAGCACCTTTCGTTGATCAGGATAAGGATCAACAATCAGAAACAACTCTTCATTTTATGCTCACATTATCCACTTGGGCCAATGACATGAATCTTTTTAACCTACGTGTTTTGACTATTGTATTTATTTTTGACACCTTTCGGGCCCACATCATAAGTAGCTCCAGCTAAGCACAATTGGCAGATCCTATGGCGTGACTTCTACATTTTTCATAGCCTGGCTCCACTGTGACACGCATCGCAAAGGTGCATTCTCGATTTCCTTATCTGACTTGCAACTTCATAATGTGAGATTGTGCTAACTATAGATCTTCAAAAGATCTACAGTTGATAAGACTTCATTTCCATTTAGTAGTCAAACTCCTTCAGTGGCACATCTAGTAGTACACATCATCAATTGTTTACAGTGTGGCACACTGCATTACAAATACCCAACCCCACCTTGCCACATGTCAAAAATTTTCTTGCCAGCATTATTTTTTTCCTGTGCAGTTTCAAATTGTAGGCATGTGTTGGCCTTTGATCTCTGATAGATCAATGGTTATAGAAACTTTGCAATTTGAGTAGCATATTGGCTAAAGTGACGAATGATGTTCCTCCACCTATTCCAACTCATCTAACACACACTGCGGAGGACATCTCACTATTATTTTTTAACAGCGAGCCCATCTTGTCAGATTGTGCCACTTGTCCAACTTTTTCTTCCCTGCATTATTTATCTATCGAGCATCTCCTTCTTGCGAGAAAGTGCTAGCCCTTGATTGAGATGAAATCAACGGCTGATGCTTCTTGGTGATAAACTGCATATCTCTGCTGGCGAATCCACCAATGATATCGCAAGAAAATTAGGACATGTGCAAAAGTATTGACAAACCTGCAAAAGTTCTTGACAATTTATGATTCACTAGAATTTAGGAATGTAAAGGCTATGTGTCACCAAGTCACATGCTCACATTATTTAAATTCCTTGCATCTTGAAATTGCAGGCGTGCGATACTCGTTGATCTAAATAGGATCAACAATTAAAAAGACTTTGCGTCATCAAAGGTAATTGCTAATAGAATGATTAATCAATTTGTATGCTAAGCATAGTCACATAAGATTAAACAAAATTATAATGACCTCATGCTTATGCAAGCCCTCCCTTAGGGAAAAATATATCATTGAAAGCATTTTTCTGAAAATAATTTTGAGGGTATTCTAAAACTAGGGCAATCTAATGATTTAAAAAAAAACACAAGGAATAAAACCCTAATTTTCAAAATTTCAAGACTTAAATGATTTTTCACAAGATTTTCCCTTAACCTTTGCATAGTGAAAAATTAGACCAACAATGGTTCTGTCTGGGGATGATAGACTACCTGAGTCTATGCAAGAATTCAGAATCTTCGGGAGAGTAGACCACATATTTGGTTTAAAAAAAAAGACAACTTCTTCAGAGAACACTAAACAACACACAGAAATAGGGAACCAGACTACACAAGGATATTTACAAAGATTTATAGAATATACAGAATGTACAAAACACTAGAAAACCCTAAAACTATTGTTCATGGAGAAAATAAATATCTTTGAAGAAAAACACCTCTTCAAGAACTATACATGAACTAGCAATTCAAGAATATTGTCCAATACATCTTTGAGTATATAAGAATCCTCACCCCAAGTATTTTCAATTAGATATGGGCCTAACTAGATAGGATCAAATTTTCCATGTTTTCCTTTATCCTCAATTCTAGCATTCCACATCAAGACTAAATCTCCATCTTGAAACTTTTTGCTTACCATTCTTTTATCATAGAGTGTCTTAACTTGCAGTTGCAAGTTTTGGTTCTTAAGAGATGCTTCTCTTCTGGTTTCTGTCAGTCCTACCAATTCATCCATCCTTTCTTGCATTTCATCTGTAGTATCTTCATCATACAACTGAATGTAATTGTAGAGTCCCATCAAGTTGTTCTGAGGCATTCTATCTTGAATTCCATACACCATATCAAATGGAGCTACACCAATGGCTTTTTTCACAGTTACCCTGTCAGCCCATACTGCTAATTGTAACTTGGAATCCCATGCCTTTTTGTTATCATCCAAGGTTCTCTTAATAACCTTCAACAAGCTCTTATTTGTGGATTCAACTTGTCCATTCCCTTGTGGATGATAAGGAGAAGATGATGACCTTGTTATTCCATATTTATCACAAAATTTAATAAATTCCTCAGACCTGAAGCACATAGCATTATCTATTACAATTTTTTGAGGACAACCAAATCTAGAGATAATATTATTTAGTAGGAAATTATTGACAACTTTACTTGTTGCATTTCTTGTGGGGATAGCCTCTACCCACTTTGTAAAGTAATCAGTAGCCACTAGAATCCAAGAGTAGCCAGTGCTAGACTTGGGGAAAATCTCTGCTATGAAATCCAGACCCCATTGTTGAAAGGGTGCTTCAACCTCTACTGGCTTCAATGGAGTATTACCTGAGAACTTTAGTTTTCTAGAAAACCTCTGACAAGGGTCACATTTTCTAATCATAATCTGAGCATCCTTAAAAATGGAAGGCCACCAAAATATAGCCTTCATTACTTTATGTGTAGTAGTTTTGGCCATATAGTGTCCCCCACACACTCTAGCATGCATTTCCTTCAAGACCTCTTTTTCCTTTTCTTGATCAACACATTTCAACAATACTCCCTCAAAATTTCTCCACCATAGATTTCCTTGGACAATTATATACCTGATGGCTTGCAATTTAGTACTTCTCTTTTCATTTTTAGGCAAATGAGGGAGAGCTTCCATGTGTTGCAGGTAATATATAACATTGGTGTACCAATCACAATGATCCATGTCACATAAGTTAGATCTGAGGTTATCAACCACCATATTTATCTAATTTGCATCCAAATTAGATTCAACCATGAGTTTAGCCAAACCTTGACCTCTTACCAACTTAGTTATTTGTATGTCAATATTGAATTCTTGGATCCTGTTGATCCATCTACACCTTCTGCCTAATACTTCCTGTTGAGAAAATATATCTTTCACTGCAGCACTAGGTACAAAGGCAATGACAGTAGCACCTACTAGGTAGCATCTAAAAGCTTTTATAGCCTTTACTAAAGCATATGCCTACTTTTCATTTATATCATATTTTAATTCAGTAGGCTGCAGTGACTTACTGAAAAAGGCAATGGGCTGCTCATATCCTTCTTGATTTTTCTGCAATAAAACTGTAGCTATAGTGTGAAAAGATGCAAAAGAAAAGATATGCATAGGCTTTGTGTAATCTGGAGTTCTTAGTACTGTACCATTTTTTTATTGCAGTTTTAATATGCTAGAATGTTCATGAAGGTTCACCATTCCAATCTATAGTGGCTCCCTTCTTGAGCATCTTTGAGATAGGTCTACTGATCTCAGCAAAATCGGTAACAAATCTCCTAAGGAAATTGACTTGGCCAAAGAAGGATTGAATTCCTTTTACAATTTTTGGCTTGGGGACTTTATCAATAGCTGCTACTCTTTTAGGGTCTATTTTCACCACATCCTTAGACACTATATGTCCTAGTAATTTTCCTTCTGTCACCCCAAATGTGCATTTCTTTGGGTTCAAGGATACTCCATATTTCAGAGCTTTGATAAAGATTTTCTCCAAGTGTCTGTAGTGATCCTTAGCCTTCTTAGGATATTTTGTAAGATCATCCTGGTATACAACCATAAATTTGTCAATATAATCATGAAATGCCACATCCATGGCTCTTTGGAAAGTAGCTCTTGCATTAATCAGGCCAAATGGCATCCTTACATATACATATGTTTCCCATGGTGTTGTAAAGCTTGTCTTGAATTGTTCACTTTCCTTTACTAGAACTTGATTATATCTAGAGAAACCATCCATCATTGACATTAACTTAGAACTAGTCACTTGCTACAACATGGCTTCCATATTGGGTAATCCATAATTTTCTATCAAAGATGCAATGTTTAAGTTCCTGAAATTGACACACAATCTTATATCTCCATTATTTTTTCTGATAGGTACCAAATTTGAAACCCAGGTGGAATGCCTAATTGGTTTAATTACTCCCCCATCCCTTAGTTTCATCAACTCTTCTTGCATTTTGGGAGCTAGGGCAGGGTTTACTGGTCTCTATTTCTATCTGAAAGGTTTCACATTATCTTTTAAGGGTATGACATGCTAGAACAGATCTTTCCTATAAGCCTTAAGGTCATCATATGACCATGCAAAAAAAGTCTATACTTTCTAAGTAGGTCAATCAATGTTTGACTGATTTTAACAGGCAGATTTTGGCCAATATACACCTTTTTGGGGGCTTCATCAGTACCTAGGTTTATCTCTTCTAATTCCTGAGGTTTAAGATCCTTAACTCCTAGTTTTACTCTGTCCTAGTTATCAAAAATGTTTTCCAAGACCACTAGCCCCTTAGGAACTTTATTGGTTTTCAATTGCATGATCTCTTTGCCAAAAATGGTTTCCTTACCATCTATGGTTTCAATCAGTTGACTGCAATCCATTTCCTAACCATGGTACTTATCCTCATTTAACAAAAAAATTGTAATGTCTTTGTCATCTTCAAAGACTTGCTAGTTTCAATGTTATCAGGTATGGAAGGCCTATTTTGTACCTCAATTTGAGATATTACTACAAATGATATTTCCTTAGACTTGATTGCTACATTTGCTAACAAATCAGCCATCTTATTTTGAGTCCTATCTCTCCATGAGATACCAAATGCATCAAAGGATTCTATCTGATCCCAAACTGCATTTCTATACTGCTTTAGTCTCCTATTCTTGGATGCATAAGTTTCTTTTATTTGGGAGATGACTAACTCAAAATCCTCTATAACATGTAACTTCTTAATCCCATGATGTGTGGAAACTTTCAATCCTAGCAACAATGCCTCATATTCTGATATATTATTTGTACAGGAAAACTTCAACGTGAATGAATATCTGAAGGTATTATTCTCAAGGGAGACAAAAACTACACCTGCCCCTGCACCCTCTTCAAAACTAGCCCCATCAAAGAACATTGTCCATAATTTTGGTGAGTTCGTACAACATTCAACTTCATGTTCAATTATAGCAGGTAAATTCTCAACTTCTTGAATAATCAATTCAGCTCTGAAAGCATTGACCCCATATCTAAAAAACAAGTGGCATCTTTGTCAATTTCTTCCCTTAAAATGTGATTAACCCTTGGTTCTATATTTACCTTGACAGCTTTATCCCCAATGTGGAAAGTATCATAGGTTAAGTCACACTGTTGGCTTCCCCTCATGGCAGCACTCCATTTTTTGGAGAGTAACATTCCATAGTGTGAAGGTATATCCACCACCATGATAGACATGGTTAACTCTACGTTAGGATATGCAGCTAGTTTGAATGGTAAATCATTTATGGTACCTATGATTGGGACTTCCCTAGCATCCATTCCTCTGCATCTGCCCTTCTTGGTATCCACTTTCAATCCTAAGGCTTCCATTACTTTGAAAGGCATTATGGTGTTGGAAGCTCCTGAGTCTATCATATAGTTTTTTAGGGTCTTTCCTTTTATGATTAGACTAAGGAAAAAAGGGTCAATATCTTCTATAAATGCCACTAAGGAATCATTTACAAACATTTGAGGAATCTGGGATATGATACCATTATCCTCTACTACTAATGGGGTTTTATGGGCAACAATTTGATCTATAGCAGTATTATTGTTTCCTATCCCACCCAACCATGATAAAGCCTTGCTTTTATGCTCTTCAATTTTAAGAAGTTTAGACAAAGGCGCTTTCACAGTTATTTGGGACAACATAGATATCATATCAACATGTTCAGTAATAGTTAGTTTAACAAGAGTACCTAGAGTTGAAACCTTTGGAATAGTAGGCAATACTGTTTGCTTGATAGTATCAGTTTTTGATTTCTTTGGTTGCACCACTGGTTTTGTTGCTTCATTTGTCTGAAATTGAACCTTCTTTTTTGATTCCCATTTTTTACCCTTAATGTCCTTGATCTTAGGCACATCTTCATTGACGCTCTTATTTTGATCATTCATCTTATGGGTGATATCTTTGATGAATACACTGGATGTCTTTCTTGCTTTATTATTTACTATTCTATTTCTCAAATTGTAGTTACTATGGACTTGTGAAATCATTTCTACTATAATTCTGTCAATCTCCTCTTTGGAGGGCATTCTTAAGCTTGTGAGACCTACATCAGAAGATGTAATGCATACCTTATCTATATCATACCCTTCATCATTTGAAAGCACTTGTTGATGATCTAAATGATAAGCAATTTTCTAACTAGTAATGTCATTTTTAAGCTCTTCTGAATTAGAATCTATCAAATCATCAGACATGCTTACCATATTGAAAGTTATATCATCATAGCTTTTCTCTTCACTTTCTTCTTCAGGTTGTACACCTTGACCTTGGGAAAATGATTGAGCAACAACACAATAATCAGCAGAATGAGGTGATTGACATATAATGCACCATGGTACATCATCATTCATATTCACAGTGTTCCTTTGTAGAGGATCTGGAGTACCCTTATCCTTCACATTTTGGGTCTAATTGGGAACTAGCTTATCATCTTTCCACTAAGTGGTGTAAGGGTAATTTTGCATTCTAGGCTACCTATTGAAACTATTGTTATTCACAGGAGTTCTCTCAACAACATTTGGCTTATTAAAATTTTTGGGATTCATCTTCTTGAGCAATTCCAAAACCTAGCCTATAGTAGGTTCTATTAGCTTCTTTCCTATAGGAGTTTTGTCACCCTCCCTTTTATTATTGTTCTTAGGGTTAAAAAGATTTGGATCATCCCTCCTACCCAGTTTACTAGATGCCTTCCTATTATTCTTTATATTTAATGCAATTTTATAGGCATCCCTTAAAGTCTTAGGATCCTTATCCCTCAATTGATAAGCCATTTTGCTATCAAAAGCATTGAAATATGTTGTGAGATAGAAATCTTCATTCAACCTCATAACTTGAAATAGTCTATACATACCTTTCTAGAATCTTACATTGAAATCGAATGTGGACTCATTTGGATTATTCTTGATGTTGTTGAGTTCATTCAACATGAATCTTGCATTAGTGTTGTCTCTATATTTCTCTGAATAATTTCTCCAAGTCACTCCATGAAGTGATACTATCATCCGGCAACCTCCTAAACCAATCCCTTGCATTCTCAGTTAGTGAATGTACAAACAATTTTATTACCATATCTTCATGTTCAACTTCATAATCATTCAACATATCAATGACAGTTCTCAAATGTTCTTCACCAGTAACAACATTATTCCTAGAGAACTTAACCACTTTGTCTCTTAAATCAAACGATATGGGATGTGGAGCACCAGGAATACTAGCAAATGATATTTGTCTATACTTTTCTAGGTATATAGGTTTTTTCTGGAAACCAGGAACATTTGAGGTACTTGCTATGTTAGCTTGGCTTAGAGGAGTAGCTTGGGATTGTTGAGGTGGGACTCATGGGATTTGGGTGCTAATAGTGGATGATGAGGCAAGAATAGATTGGGATGTTCCCTGAGTTGAGATTATTGGACCACTAGCTGGTGCAGGAGTTACAGGTGGGATTGACAAATTGAGCCATGAGGCCAATGCAGAGTTAGATTTTATGAATTGAATTTTTCTCCTAGTCTCTACAGCTTGAGCTTCATTCTCAACCTTCTCAAGTTCTTTTGCAAGATCTTCCCTCTCTTTTCTAGCCTTCTCCAGATCTAGATCTAATTTTGACATAGAGGGTTGTATGGGTTTTCTTGGTATAGCTTGAGGCTCATTTATTTGGATTCCTATAGCTTTGCCCTTCCCTTTATCTGGAGCTTTTGCAGTGGGCTCTATAGGGTCCACTTGTACAGGCTTACAGGCTTGGACTTGAGCAATGACTAGTTCTTGCCTTTGATTTAGACATTTTTCTTGTTCTTGAACTTTAGCTCTCAGATTGTCTACATCTCCAAATACATCACTATGGAGAGTTGTGGTATTTTCTTCTAACTTTTTATTCTGCTCCTTCAAGGTAGCCATCTTTCTTAGCAGAGCATCCCTTTCTATTATGGCATCCAAGGTGGCTTGCTCCTTTTCTTTTTCAAGATGAATCTGTTTAGCTTCTTCCTCAGCAATCCATTTCTTCAAAACTCCTATCTCAGAATGCACTTCTTTAGGATCTGCAGAAGTAGCTTCTGAATCAGCAGGATCATCTAGATCTATAAGATTTGGTTCCATGTATGGGGCTGCTCTAGGATTAAAAGGATTATCAAATGAACTCCCAAATCCTAGCCTATAGTTCATATCTACTACAGGATCTAGCCTTGATGAAGCAATTCCTACCATGGACACATCTTTGTCCTGAAATAATCTCTCGTCTGGTAATGGGGTACTAAAAATGCCTCCTAAGAGTCTTGTAGTTTCGGATTTAGAACTATGTGAAGAAGACTCTCTTCCTAATACTAGTTGATACTGAGAATTGATGGATTCATTGCCTCTGGTTTTCCAAGTGGGATTTGGATCTATCTTTTTCTTATTTTGGTTCTTCCTACCACCTTGGGGTAGATCAGTATACATTGATACATCAGGATTAGCTCTCATGTAAGCTCTTATGTTCTTTCTCTTGTTAGCCATATTCACCTTTTGTTAAAATAAGCACTAGCTTCAAAACCTTGACTGAGTCGCCACCCTATTCTCGAAAAATATACAATGAAACTTATTGCTGACTCAAAGCAGACAACATACAAGTAGAAATAGAAATATTTGACACAGATAGACCAATCACTGATGTCATAAGATTACAACTCTTGCTTTGTTAGATAAGAGACTTGGATAGGCTGGTTACGTCAGTGTGTAGCTATGGTACTTGGGCTTTATCCTCTTTTAAATTCTCAAGGTTTGTCACTAAAAGATTCCCTTGTAATCATGGGCAAAACTTAGATAACATGACACACATGTACATAGCAGGACGAAAGAAACTGTGGTACTCTTTACAGATGTGTTGGACAACTCCCTAGCAGAGTCACCATTTTTTTCGTGTTTTAAAAAGGACTAAAACTACTAAGCAACAAAATGCTTAATACCAAGATGATAGTACTCATACAATCTAAAGGCTAGCCAATTCTTGTTAACAATTGCATGTGCAAAGCATTTGGACCCAACTTCAACAAAACCAAAGGTGGTTTTCTACTCTTCTGGCTCTGCAAGACCAGGGTGGGTATACCCAAGGATGATTCAAGATTGAGAAAATTGTATGAGGATTATTTATAGTTTCATTCTTATTCTCATCTCAAATCCTCAAACACATACACAATTCTTGATAACTTGATAAACACATCCCATATAACAGATATGGCCAAAAATTCTTCTATAGATCTGTAGATGTTCTTAACAATAGTGGCTAATTGAAGCTAAAACATTCCATGCAGACAAGTACTAGCCAGCTTTGAAGATCTACAAGAAATAAAAGTAAAATTTGATTTGATGCTGCATTTTGACAACCATTTGTAATACTTTTCTTTTTTAGTTGGATCAAATTTGATCAGTGCCTAATCCACTTTCTAATAACAACCAGCCAGCTATACTGACCAATAAGAAACTGCCATATGAGCTCATATTGTCTAACAACATTCCATACTAGCAGATCCCATATCTTCTTCTGAGCAAGCAAGTACTTGGCATCATTCAGTCCACGTGTCGTGTTGGCGCATTCTCGCTTTCCTTATCTATCAAGCATCTTGAAATTGTGGGCTTGCGCCAGTCATTGATCTTCAAAAGATCAATGGTGATATTGATTCTACCCTGCAGGGCATCTAAGCAAAAAATTTTGATGTCACCATGGACATGTTTCTGTAGGGAACTTTCCCGCTTTGTTTAAACTTTGCTCAAATTCAAAATGTGGGCAATCACCTTTTGTTGATCAGGATAAGGATCAACAATGAGAAACAACTCTCATTTTATGCTTGCATTATCCACTTGGGCCAATGACATGACTCCTTTTAACCTGTGTGTTCTAACTATTATGTTTATTTTTGACACCTTTTGGGCCCACATCATAAGTAGCTCTAGCTAAGCACAATTGACAGATCCTACGACATGACTTCTGCATTTTTCATAGTTTGGCCCCACTATGACATGCATCGCAAAGGCTCATTCCCACTTTTCTTATCTAACTTGCAGCTTCATAATGTGGGATTGTGATAACTATATATCTTCAAAAGATCTACGGTTGATAAGACTTCATTTCCATTCAATAGTCAAACTCCTTCAGTGGCACATCTAGCAGTACATGTCATCAATCGTTTACAATGTAGCACACTACATTACAAATACCTAACCCCACCTTTCCACATGTCAAAAATACGCTTGCCTGCATTATTTATTTCCTATACAGTTTCAAGTTGTGGGCATGCGCTAGCCTTTGATCTTTGATAGATCAACGGTTATAGAAACTTCACAATTTGAGTAGCATATTGACTAAAGTGACGAATGATGTTCCTCCACTTGTTCCAACTCATTTGGCACAAACCATGAAGGACATCTCACCATTATTTTTAATAGCAGGCCCATCTCATCAAACCATGCCACTTTTCCAACTTTCTCTTCCCCGCATTATTTATCTGTCGAGCATCTCCTTCTTGCAGGAAAGTGCTAACCCTTGATTGAGATGAAATCAATGGATGATGCTTCTTGGTGATAAATTGCATATCTCTGCTGGCGAATCCACCAATAATATCATGGGAAAATTAGGATGTGTGCAAAAGTTCTAAAAAACTTTCAAAATTTCCTAACAATTTATGATTTACTGGAATTTAGGAATGTAAAGGCTACATGTCACCAAGTTGCATGCCCGCATTATTTAAATTCCTTCCATCTTGAAATTGTGAGCATGCAATACTCGTTGATCTGAATAGGATCAATGATTAAAAAGACTTTGCATCATCAGAGGTAATTGCTAACAGAATGATTAATCAATTTGTATGCTAAGCACAGTCACGCAAGATTAAACAAAATTATAATGACCTCATGCTTATGCAAGCCCTCCCTAAGGGAAAAAATATATCATTGAAAGCATTTTTCTAAAAATAATTTTGAGGGTATTCTAAAACTAGGGCAATGTAATGATTTGAAAAAAAAACACAAGGAATAAAACATTAATTTTCAAAATTTCAAGACTTAAATGATTTTTCACAAGATTTTCCCTTAACCTCTGCATAGTGAAAAATTAGACCAACATAGTCCATACTCCATTGAAAAGCATCAAATTCATCCCCACACATGGGAGAGTTTCTCAACTACATGGTTGAGCCCAACTAACCCCTTAACCCAAGCATCTCTTCCCTCACAAGGGTGAGTGATGCTTCACACTCATTTACACAAACAAGCAACAAGAACAAAGCAAGATTCAAGGAAAATATACACATAAACTTCTCACATTCAACAATACTTACAATAAGATTCTTCGCAAAGCCATAACAACACCATATCAATACCTACAATACAATGAAGAGAACACCATGGATCATGGATACCAACTTTACTCCAAGCAATGACAATGGGAGTTTTTGTAGAGCTCTTTATCCTCCTTCTTTCAAACCCTAAGTGTCTCTAAAATTAGAGAGGGGGTAAGTGGGTTCCTAATTTGGCCAATCCTCTATATAAGACTCCCATTTTCGGATTCAATAAAAAAATGCATTCTTTTTGGGTTCTCCTAGGTCTTCTAGGCACTCTAGTGGTCACTTTTAGCCCCCTAACTTGAAGTATTATCATGGGTAAGGTTTATTTTCATCACAAATACACTTTGGAGCTACTTTTTGGCCCTCATAATGCTAGGTCAAGATCAATTTCAAATTTCCTATGGCAGTAACCTTTGTTTCCCTTACTAAGTCAAGGAAATATGTCCAATTCTTAATTAAAGATTTTAACTTGAGATAAGGTGGCCGCATAATCCATCTTAAGAGAACATGTCATTTTCACATAACAAGTACAAGTGTCAAGTGACGCACACAAAATTCACTACACAACACACATGACATTTTCTGAATCTACTCATGAAATACATACTACACACATACATCTCACATTTTCAAAATAAACACATCACAATGAGGTTTATGAATCTTCTAAAGATTCACCTTGACAGTGTCATATTAACATGTGTTTATACCTTTTCTCCCCATTATGTTTCTATGGTTCCTTTCCTGCACACTAAACTTGAGCATTAGTAGTCCAATGAAAAGTCACATATAAAATACATATGAAAGTAATGGTACATGTGAATTCCGTTATTCCACAATTTACATATAACAAATTTCATAATTAACTTCCTATTCTCCATCATTTGCTTATAAAATATTTAATCATTAAACCTCAAATATCTGCAATTTATTGACTTTCCCAACAAGATCAATTTAAGCATTTTGAATCATGTCATAATTCCATTTTCTATCATAATAATGAAGTACTGACTAAATATCCATTAATTCATTGACTATGCCAATTAAGTCCTAATACATATCATAATGGAAAATCACAAGGTAACTATCATCGGATAAGCAACAAAAATTATTGTCCATCAAGTCTTAAAAAAATATATGTCGAGATATCTAGTCCTAAGTAACAAAATGAAAATATGGTATCTATGCTATGATGGGTCGGGATGAGGCCTCACACACTTCTATCCAACAATATCCCCTTTACTTTAATCAGCATTAGTCATGTCCAACAATTTCTTTATAGAGTATCCTTGTAAAGAGCTAATTGTTTACCATAATGGAATAAGTTACACCAAATAGATCTATTCCAATAGATGCTCCCATCCTTCTCCATTAAATTGCTACCATCAATTTTTAGTGCTCCAAATCCTCCAAATAGTTATAAAAATATCAAAACTAGTGACTTTAATACCCACCCTTATTTAGCATGAGTAGTGACAAACCTCAGAATGTTGTTCCTAATAGGAATCATCCAAGGCTCATCCCCTTGGCTTGCTATTGACAATCTATTTTGTAGCTAAGACAACCCTTTGAGTCCTCAAGTCCTTTAATCCTAGACTCGCTAGTTCTCTACTTCTTGTGCAACAATCCCAACTAACAACATGCCTCTTTGTATTGCCCTTTCCATTAGAATATAAGAAATATTGGATATTTTCTTGCAAGAAATTAAACTATCCATGGTTAAACAACCAAGATTAGGAGAAATAAATGGAGTAGGAGGATAATAACTTCTAATAAATCTAAATTCTACTAGAAAGAGATATAAATCTATTGTTCCACATATTGAGTTTCTTCTCAACTTCAATTCTTATCCAGTCCCACACATTCTTCAAATTGGGACTAATTGCAAATGGGATGCCTAGATATTTGACCACATGATTAGGAACCCCCCCCCCCCCCCCCCCCCCCCCCACTAAATAGAGAACTTACCATACCAAGATGGAAAATTCTCATCCCATACAAGGAGAATGGATTTAGATAGGAAACTTTACTACATGATGCTAAACAACATAGATCCAACTTTTTCATGAGATTTTTCATGTTTTCTTCATTTAGACTAAACATAATAGTTATGTCATTTGTAAATTGTATATTCAGGGTCTCACTATTCTCTAGAAAGACTACTCCATCCACCATGGGAGATATGGATTCATCTCTTAGAACATAATTTTTTGTAATTACAAATAGGGAAGGTGTCAGAGGACATCCTTGTCTAATAGATTTAGAAAGAGAAAGTTATCCTAATCTAACATCATTGATCTTGATAGAGGCTACTATTTCATTCATAAGACTAGAGACCATTTTACATAAGGTTGGAGGAAACACAATTCCTTCTAACAATGCAATAATAAAACTCCATTCAATCCTATCATAGGCCATTTCATAGTCTATCGACAACATATTACCCACATTTTGACCTAGAGACCTGGTCTAATCCATAGATTCCCAAGAAGTAATGAGATTTTCCAAGATGCATCTATCTTTAAGAAAACCAATTTGAGAATGATTGATGATATTTGGGAGAGATTCTTCCATTTTGATCACCAACACTTTTTCTAAAATCTTATATGATACATTGAGAAGGGTGCTTAGACTCTAGTTTTTTATCAAAGTCTTGTCTTCAATTAGTCTAGGGTTAATGTCTGAACCCAAGGACTTATTGTTAATTTCTTCAGGCCATAAATCTATAGTAGCTCATCCCTAATCCATTCCAAATTCTTCTTGAAGAACTCTACATGCAGACCGTCTAGTCCACATGCTTTGTCATTACACATCTTGCATATAGCATTCCTAATCTCCTTAGCTAATATTTCTAGGCCCAACATTCCAACATCTTCCTCCAAGACCTCGGTTGGGATGAGCTCCTTGATATCACACTTAGCCTCATCTATACATCAACCCTCATCTTCTAACTTAAACAACCTAATATAGAAAGAAGCAAAGGAAAAGATGGTATCCTCCTAAGAGTCAAGAGTTGTCTCATCATCTATAATGAAATCTATCATATCCTTGGATTCCTTAGTTTTAAGAGTTTTAAAGAAGAACTCTGAATCCATATTCTGAGGGTTGAGATAATAGGTCATGTTCTTAACCGTAGCTCCTTGGATCCTCTTTACTAAGAAATCTCCATTGTGCATCTCTAATATGCGACAAGAGATCACTTCATTACATATTAGAAGGGTTGGACTGCACTCCCAGTTCAACCTCCTGAAGTGAGGGGAAAAGGCACACCTCATCTTTCCTTGCATCCTTGGCCAACTTCTTACCTACCACTTGGAATACTACTCTCTAAGAAACCACATTCTACTTCCATCTCTCAATGGCACTCTTATGATTGGGAATCTTTTGATTGAACCATTTAATAACATATACTATAGCTAAAACATCATCCTCACATAGGAGAGAGGTATTAAGGGTGAATCCACACTTACTCCTTCCTTCCATCACATTCAGGTATTTCTAAAATAAAATGAGTTGACAATAGGGTGGGGATAAAATAAATAATATGAGATCACCTCTACACACCCACCTTCAGATCTATTAAGACAATAAAAAAGTCCTTCTTCATATAGAATCTATCCAGCCTATTATACATTCTCTTGGAACCCTTCTGAAAATGGCGAACCAAATATGTTTAGTCTTAAAAAAATTTAATACTTTTGGTTGTGAAAGGTTAGAATAATTGATTAATTAACACACATACTATTTTTAAATAATTAAAATTTTCATCTAATAGTGCATCATGTTTGTAGTGGCTCATGATACAACTACCTTGACTAGAGTTGAATGATGAGTTTTATAGTGTAGGAATGGCCAACTTCTATTATGTAGCATATAACCTATGACATCTTGGACCATCACCATAGTTGGATAGTTTCTTTCTAGTAGGATTGAAATTTGAATTTTATTTTTTCCTAATTTTATACAACATATTGTAACTTCAAAATTGATTAGATTATCTAAATTTATATGTTATAAAAATGTATATATGATCTTTTCAATTAATAATAAAACTAAAAAAGATCTCCTAGATATAAATAACATATTATTAAATACAATAAATTATTCTCACTTGTAATGTGTATATAAGCCATTTTTTGACATTCTTATAAAAGTATAAATATTTTCAAAATATTAATTTTTTTAAATTTTTAAAATAATTTTTAATATGAAATATAATTTGAATTCATGCATTTAGAAAATTAATTTAGCAATTTCTAATTTGCTTTTGCCGCGATGCTACATGTTACTTTATTTTAGCAATTTCTAATGTTTTTTCTCTTGTGCTCTTAATTTAGAAAATGCTAATATGTTAATTATTAGTGTAACAATTGCAATTCTATTTCTTAGTAAGTCGAATGTCGTAGTAGTAGTGCAGATGAAGAATGCCATCTACGCACGTTCAACACAGAGGAGAAATTGTCATGAACAAAATAAGAAAGTTACCATACTATAAAACAATCAAACTGTAGAAAATTTATAGTTAAACCAAGATCAAACCTTTCTTGTAGCAACCCATCGCACAACCCAAAAAATGGAAAAAGAGCGGGAAATTTCAAAGAGTAGAATGGCAATTGGTGAGATAATAATGAGAAGAATCGTGGATCCAGCCAAGCATTTTATTAAAGAATATGTTGTAAAATGCTTCAACTTCATCTCGAGGAAGTGCACGTTTGAACAAGCAGTGGAGGAAGATGTGAAAGATGCAGAGCCACAATGGAGAAAAAAGGCAAGGACTGAAAAAAATGTCAGTTTTGCGCTGCAGCATGGAGAGCCAAAACAGAGGAGAAAGGAAAGGACCAAAAGAATTGTCAGTTTTGCTTTAGAGCATGCAAGGGAAGAACAAAGGAGAAAGGTAAGGAAAGAAAAAAGTGCTAGTCTTCCATTAGAGCTAAAACAAAGGAGAAAGGCAAGGAAAGAAAAACAAGCCAATTTTTCTTTAGAGCATGTAGAGCCAGAACATAGGGAGAAGGGAAGGAAAGAAAAACATGTCAGTTTTTCTTTAGAGCATGTAGAGCCAGAACAGAGGAAAATGGTGAGGAAAGAAAAAAATATCAGGTTTATTTTAGAGCATGCAGAGCCAGAACAAAGGAATAAAAGGAGGGAAGGAAAAAATGTTCATTTTTCTTTAGAGCATGTAGAGCTAGAAAGGAAAGATAAAAATGCCAGTTTTAAGAACAGAAAAACAAGTCAGTTTTGTCCTACAATTGCATGGAATACAATTGCAGAACAAGAATAGGGGAAGCAGGGGTGAGAAATCAATGTTTCTACATCTGATCCTATCAAAATTGCTAAAGATTACATGGCTAAGCTATCTCATGAGAATTTTGTGAAGAAGCCATTTCAAAAGCATCAAATTGCTGGAAACAGGCCTCAGTTTCTCAAGCATAGCAGCAATTTATTTACAGTTGCAGAGGACACCAACATAAATACCTCAAAATTGGGGAGGGCACCATTGCAATCTCCAATTACAGGTGAAAGACAGGTGAGAATCTAAATTTCACAACATTTTTCTCAAGTTTTTTCATTCTCTTTGATTTTGGTTTTACGGATTAATTGTTCACAATTCTCTCTGATTTCCATTTTTGTTTCTAGATTTGATTGTACTTGTTTTCTACAATCAATCTTTTGGATCACACTCTATGATCCATCATCAAAATAAGAGAACGAGTGTGATCCATCATCAAAATAAGAGAATTAACTCAAGATGATAGATGAGTTGCTAGTTATGATTTGCTCTGCAGGCATTGAAAATGAGGAGCAGCTTAGAATTTGAAGACCCTTTAAGGAGGACTTGACGAAGGATGGGCTCTTACACTTCATGGGGTAATTTTAATTCATATAATTCAAAATCTGTAACTCTGTTTAGATAAGTTTTGATCAAATGATTTCTTTATCATCATGATAGGAATAAATCTTAATCTTCATAAAATGCAAACTGATTGTAGTTAACAAGAAACTAATGGACATAGAGAAGCAGAGTATTTTTCTAGTAATTGAACAAGGAGTGCCACAGTAGTCGAAAGAAAATGCTCAGAAAATTTTAGAGCATGTGGAACAAGCTCAGTCGCGTTTTAAGGAAAAGTATTGAAGGTTGTACACTGATGATCTTCCAATTTTATCACAATCTTTAGAACCTTTGGATTTAACATTTAAAGGTAGGTGCATCTTCTTCATATATACAATTATTGACATATTGTTTAAAGGTAGGTGCATTTGAGTTTATATGTACAATTACAAAGGATACTAATATGAATACACCCATAAACACCCTAGAATCTTAGAAGGTACCTCAACACTCTGCAATTATAGGTGAAAGACAGGTGAGAATCTATGTTTAACAACATTTTGCCCAAAAATTTCTTTGATTCTCCTTAATTTTGGTTTTAGAGATTAACTATTTGTTTATGATCTATAGATATTAAAAAGAGGAGTGGATTAGAATTCAGAGATCTCTTAAGGGAGACCCAACAAAGAATGAGCTCGTTCACCTCATTAGGTAATTTTAGTTCATTTTTTTCAATTAGGCCAACAACTACATTCAATAGTATATCAGATATTCTTTATCACTTCAATGAAATGAATTATTTTTATCATTATATGTGAACACTTCTTAATCTAAATGAAATGCAAATTGATTGCAGTTAACAAGAGACCAATGGAAAAGGAGAAGAAAAATGTTCCATGGGCATTTGATTTCAAAGTGCCACCACATTTGAAAGAAACATTTCAAAAAACTTTAGAGAAGGTGGAGAGCATTCAATCACTTTCTAAGGAAAATCCTATGACTGAGTTGAACTTGAAAGATCATCTTCAAATTTTAGAACCGTTGGCTTTCATATATAAAGGTAGATGCACCTCTCTCAGATATTCAATTATCAACATATGCTAAATTAAATCTGCATATCATAGTTAAGAAGTAGAAAAAACAAATATTTTGATATTTTTTTGCATTTGAACAAATTATACTTTATTTCTTTTCTAATAACGTCTTCTTATTTAAACATGTTAGTTTTCCACAATCTATAATTTATTTTGTATTGTTTTTAAATTTGATTTATTTACAATCATAGTCAATGATCATATTCAATTTCGCTTCTTGTTTGTTTGGCAGAAAACTTGAGTCTTGATTCAACTTCAAAGGATATCTCTACATCAACTTTTACAACACCTGCAGTGACAACTTCGAAGGAGGAGGTAGCAAGACATTTGACTAGAGTACATCTTGAGTTAGGTCATTAGATTTTGGAAAAAATGTCTAAGAACTCGACCCCAATATCAAGTTCAAGTGAAAAGGCTACAAGACATTTGACTAAATTAAAATGTGAGCTAGGTCATAACATTTTAGAAAATCTAGATGCAATTACATATTCTCTCAAAGAAAATTCTCAAGAAGCCATTGAATCTGGGAAAATTATAGAAGAAAATGTCAGACTTCCCTTGACAAATTATCAGGAAGCAACTACATCCCATACAATTGAGGATATAGCTATCCAACATTCTGATGTAAGTTTTGTTAAGGCAGACACAACATTACATATTCTAGATAGTGTTCTCTTGTTCTAGAAAAGATGAAAAATGTGTTGTTCTAGTATTTTATTTGACATATGTGCTATTCAATAAAAAATCTAGATTTCTACTTTATTTGGAATGCTGAAAATGAGAAGTTCTTCATGATAGTAATAGCTCAAAAAAATTAGTATCTTGAGTTGCAAACATTGTTGCTATGTAGGTGCAAAACACAAGAGATAATGTTGAAGGAAGATCCATTGCTGACACACAAAGTGAAGAATGGGGAATGATAACTGATGACACTATTTATGATTCTGATGGATGGCCAGTTCATAAAGATATGAAAGATTAACAACAAAATTAATATAGATTTGTATTGTTACTTATTAGCATTGAGGATTGTTGTTCTTTTGGAAGCTTTGTGATCAAATTCAAGTCATACCCATTTGAGATATCTTCAGAAAAAGCTCAGAGACATTGGCAGAAGTCACAAGAGGTCAATTTGGTCTTGTGAGATAAGAAAATGAGCCCATTGTATATTGCATAATATAGATTCACTCAAAAGGGGGACTGAATATGCAATTTGTAATCTAGACTTGGTATTTAAATTGGTCAAATGATGAAAATGGGAACACAAGTTTGCAATTTGAAGTTGCATATTAAAACTTCCATAATTGTGCTACAAAATAGAAAGCATACCCTCTTCTTTTGGTTGTTCTATGTTTTAAGAGTTTCTATATGTTTTGGTGATAGATGCTGATTTTATTCTTTAAATTGTGGATAAGGAACGTCTGGTGGATTAATTAAGTATTTTTTTTTAAATTTTTGCTTATATTATTCTAAGTTATATTTCAATGAAGTAATAGATATGTTAAAAGATAAGGAACGTCTCGTGGATTAATTAACTATTTTTTAATTTTTGTTTTTATAATTCTAAGTTATATTTCAATGAAGTAATAGATATGTTAAAAGATAAGGAACTTGTGGTGGATTAATTAACCATTTTAAAAATTTTGTTTTTATTATTCCAAGTTATATTTCAATGAAGTAATAGATATGTTAAAAGATAAGGAACGTCTGGTGGATTAATTAATCATTTTTAAGTTTTTGTTTCTATTATTCTAAGTTATATTTCAATGAAGTAATAGATATGTTAAAATCTTAATTCTTGGGAGGACATATAATATTATTTAAATTTTAGTTATGTTTTTAGATTTACAATTGCGTGAAAGTTTTTTTTTGTCAAAGGACATGAACAAAAGGGTTATTTTTTATATCAAGAAGCATAACACGAATATTTACTAGTTATGTCTTAATATTTTGCGATTTTGTATATTTCAATTTCTATTTCTACCAAAAACTTATTTAAATTTATCAAATAACTATCAAGATTTAGAGTCAAAATTTAGATCCACAATAGATATTTTGATAACATGATCTTGAGCATTAGCCACTTGTTTCTAATGAAATAACTCACAAATTTAACATCCAAAATAATTTCTCTTAACTAACAATACCATAAATAACAATAGCTTTTAGAACAGATTTACAATATCTCAAATAACAATAGCATCATTTCTATAATCTTTATCACAACTTCTTCTCTCATACACAAGTTTAAATATATTATCAAAAACTTAAGATCTAAAATTTCATTCATATTCATTTGCAAGATTGCAACAATAATTATCAAAACCGTTCACACAAGTGCCCTTTTCCACCCTACCATAATGGCATCATGAGGCCGCTTGTGCCCTAGCCATACCCCCGGGAAAGAGAACTCATTTCAACCAAGAGATCATGTATGCAATCCTAAGAGTTCTCTCTAAAACATTATGAAATAATTTTTCTAACAATATTTCATCTCAATAAGTAAGAACTACTCTAAATGCATATAAGTTACTTATCTCTTCAAGAGCTCTCCCTTTAGATAGATCTTCATCTTCAACCAAGAATCATTCCTCCTCTTCCTCCATCTCCTCCTCACTACATCAAGAAAAATTTGTCTCCAAAATGTAGAGTGGTTGAATAATTGGAATGTTTTCCCCTACTCTTCTTAAAACTCTTTCCTTCTTCTACATCTCCCAAGCCTTTTTGGGAAGGGTGTGGGTAACATTGGTTTCTCCTCCTTACCTATCTTATTCACATTAATTTTCCTTGGTTGGTGTTCCTCCTTTTACAATCTTCAAGAGAAGCTTTTGTCCTTCCAAGTCTTCACATTCTTCAAGAGTTGTCCTTCATTTTCGGCCACCTTGGTAAAACCAACTTTTGGGTGGTCCCCCAAGTCCATAATAAGAGTATAAATGATTAAAAATTCCCCAAACCCCTAGGTCTACCATGTGGGCATTCAAAACAAGTCCTAAACTAACACTAGGAGTCATCCTAACCCTTTGAAAGCTCACTTAAAGTTTGCATACGAATTTTACTTATGGAGTGAGGAGGAGATAGAGGAAGAGGAGGAATGATTCTTGGTTGAAGATGAAGTTCTATCTAAAGGGGGAGCTCTTGAAAAGATAAGTAACTCATATGCATTTATAATAGTTCTTACTTATTGAGATGAAATATTGTTAGAAAAATTATTTCATAATGTTTTAGAGAGAACTCTTAGGATTGCATCCATGATCTCTTGGTTGAAATGAGTTCTCTTGCCTGGGGGTATGGCTAGGGCACAAGCGGCTTCATGATGCCATTATGGTAGGGTGGAAAATGGCATTTGTGTGAATGGTTTTGATAATTATTGTTGTAATCTTGCAAATGAATAACAATGAAATTTTAGATCTTAAGTTTCTGATAATATATTTATACTTGTGTATGAGAGAAGAAGTTGTGGTAAAGATTATAGAAATGATGCTATTGTTATTTGAGATATTGTAAATCTGTTCTAAAAGCTATTGTTATTTATGGTATTGTTAGTTAAGAGAAATTATTTTGGATGTTAAATTTGTGAGTTATTTCATTAGAAACAAGTGGTTAATGCTCAAGATCATGCTATCAAAATATCTATTGTGGATCCAAATTTTGACTCTAAATCTTGATAGTTATTTGATAAATTTAAATAAGTTTTTGGTAGAAAAAAAAAATGGGCATGGCATTTTGGTATTAGAGCTTTGGGTTTTCAATACTAGGACCTACGCTCATTACATTTTTGGGTTGATAGAAGAAATATAAATTAAACTAAAATTTTTGATCTATGACTTTTTAAGACCATTCAGATTAGAAATTTGATTTGTTATTATATTTTATTGTCATAAAGTGCTATATAATAGAAATCTACTAGTTGAATCCAATTTAGTTGTTATATTTCTTTTATTGTAAGAACAAAAAAAAATTAAAAAAATGTAAACTTAAGAGTTAGCCCAGATTGTATTTCTTAAAATTAAAAATAACTCTAACTTGAAGAATTATCCATCACTTACTCAAATATATGTTGTTTTAGTTTTAGGCGTGTTGAGAAAAAAAAAATGGGCATGACAATTCTGATGGATGCAACCTTGTTGATCTTTTGTTGTGATCGATCATGATTGTGACCATGAGTGGTCTACACCATTGAGGTGTTTGGATTTATGTTTCTGTATCAGTTGTTTTGATTATGCTTTGAGTGATTTAAGAGAATGTGATATGATTTATGGTTCATTGAGGTTTGTGCCAGTGCTTACCAGGATCAATGTGGTATCATGAGGTTGTTCCATGATTACCTTGAGATGTGTGCAGAGATTGCACTATGTTCTATTACCATGCTACACTAGACTAGGTTCTGATAGCAGGGGTTAGTCATGTTTATGACTGTGTTCACTTATGTATTTTAAGTGCATTTTCATGTTGTGTTAACAATCATTATTAAATGCTTAAATTATTGAAATGGATTTTTCATGTTGGATTATTTGGTTATGTGCTGTGGACATTTACCTTATTATATTTTGATCTGATAGATATCTGTTACTTATGTGATGTTTTATATTTGAGAGGACCTAAGGGTTAGATGTTATACTTTGATTTTAATATCATATATTTTAGACTACTATGTTGTTTAGTTGATCATATTGCATTATGATGCCTTTTTGAGATGACAATGTGTTTTATGATGATATCTGGTTAACCAACATTTGGACATATCACTAATTATGTTATGTGTTGGATTTAATGCTATGGTTATTTACTCCATTCCTACATTGTTATGCTTTATATGAACATCAGTGATGTAGATATATTATTTTAATATAATTAAATAAGTGGTTGAATTAGGTGATTTAATGCATTTATCGCTTCAACTATGTTATTATATGCAATTGCACTTGATCGTGTTGTTTAGTGTGCAGGATCTATATCCCTGGCAGTGGCACATGGAGTTAGTGATTAAACCATTCATATTTTACCAATGTCATCCTTGTATGGTTGACGTATCCTTATTTTAATTATTTTATTAAACCTTTCGGTGATTATTAAATCCGAACTCAGTTGCATTATGTGATTAGACTAGTAAGCATTTCTGTGCATTTAGAGGTTCACATTGTCACGAAAGTTGTTAAGGCAATTTATGTGTTTTTGGGTTTTCGGGCTTTTTAATTGATTTATTTTAATTTCTAGCAGCTTTTCCATAGATGAATTCCTATTTATAGGAATAGCTTGTTTTCGTTTGGGTCAATTCAGGGTTTAAGTAGGTTGGTTGGTTATTTTCCCTAATCGATTATTCACTTGAAAAGTGAATAAATATCAAAAAAAAATTTAATTCCTCACTTCTCACTTTTGAATTAGAAAGTTGGAGAGTAAAACCCAAAATCCTCTTCATGAGGATTTACTATTTTGTTCGTTGTGGGAACTACGAGTGTAGGATCATCATGAGGTTGAGCTCATTGGATCCAGCTCGGGAAAACCTTGGATTGCCACGATTTTTAGCTACTTCTGCGAGCTATTTATTTTATGGTTCACATTCTTGTTTTTCCCTTTTGGCTATGAGGTAGGGCTTTCCTGTTTTATTGTTTCTGCTCTGTTTTTGCTTTTGTTTTTGGTAGCCATTTTTTTGGAGGCTAAGAACTAGTGTTCCCCTCCATTTCTGTATGCTAATTCTACCCGATTGGATGGGTATGAACATTTTTCTATTTTTTGAGAGGAGGGTTTGGGGTTTTATGCCGTTATGTTGGCTATTTTTGCATATGGTATCTGAATTTGATTATTTTTGAATTTTTGGGATTTTTGTCCCCAAAGGCCAAATGGGTTTTGATTTTGAAGTTTTCCAAATTTTGGAGTTTTTACCTCGTTTTGTGTATCGCCCTATTTTCTCAGGTTTTCTTGGCACAATGTGGGTCATGTACCTTGATGATCTGTTTGGATATTAGTCAGACCACTATTGCACTTTTATGTTGCACTGGGGTGCATGTCGCATCCGTACTCCTAACACTATAGTTGGTTGAGTGATTTTATACCTGGTTTTATGGTTTCTTTTGGACTTTTGTTTTTGTTTCATGGACACTAGGATTCATGTATAATCCATACTCTTGGATTGAGGCTAGTTGAGTAAGTTCATGATTTTTGTTTTTGTTGCATCATTGGGATTCGTGTAGAATCCATACTCCTGGATTGAGGCCATTTGAGTGATTTCATGATGTATGGTTTTATTGGTTTTGGGATCCATGTAGAATCTATCCTTCTCGTGTTGCTTTTAGTTGGATGTTATCTTTTGCATTGTGTTCTCATCTTGTCCTTGTGTTTTGATCTTTGTGATGGTGGTGCACCACACACAAGTATGTGTGGGTACATTTTTCAGGTGACTTGCAAGGCTTGATCTTTTGTGGTACTTCCAAAAGTTATGATCATTGGAGTTGGGATGGGAGTATGCATGCCCATGGGCACTTGTCATAGGATGAGCATGGGTAGGGTAGGGTAGGGTAGCATATGGAGGGGGCTTCTATCTCACAGCTTGGTGTCATGACACCATAGGGTTGGCAGAGGAAGTTTTAAGTAAGTGATAACTAAATTAAATTTGTGAGTGTTAATAAAACTAAAGATAATAAAATAGTGCTTCAATGTATGAGCCTTCTGTTGAGGTAGTTAAATCTACACAGTGTATGAGCCTTCCATTAAGGGAGTTGAATCTACAAAAATTTGAGCTTGGGCTTGTCGATGCCAAGCGACTCTCCATGATGTCAACCCCTACTTAGTAGCCTATTGAGTGTCTGACCAGGACCTGTACTCCTTGCATTGTCTTAAGTTCTCGGTTACAACCATCATACTATCTGGCGTGAGTGTTAGCCATGGATGTTGTTTTTGTGTGTTTTTTGTTGGATCATTATCTCCATCAGCACATTGGGTGTGGACCTATGGGTGCCACGTGGTTGGGAGGCATAGCTACCTTCACCACTTCTAGGGGCTGGTGTACAGAGACGATTTCTTATCCTAGTGCGACCGTTGCTAGATGTTTTCACTTGATGCTTTGGGTTTCGCAGTATGCTTTCTTGTGATTTATGCTTTCATTGGTATGCTTGGATATCATGTTTAGCTAATGTTAGTTTATTTGATGCATTCCCATATTATGATTTTTAGCATATGACTTGATGATGTGAATTGTTGTATTGGATTATCTTATGCTTTACTACTAGCATGTTGGATTTCCTTATGCTTATATTGTAGCATGTTTTAGTAGTGACATCTCTATTACAATAGTACCAACAATCTAATCGATGGCTTGGGATGTTATGCATAGGGGATGGCTAGGGCCCACGATGGTCTTATGAAGTCATTGACGATTGGGAGGAACCACGTACTTAGTTGTTTTATCACTTCTATTCATTGTGATGTTTCTTTCAGTATGTTCTTTACTACTTTGATTTAGATGGATAGATGTTCCTCTTTCTTGTTCCTTGGCATATTGTTGATTATGCTCTCGATTGTTTGCTCCTCGATCTATGTGGATCCGATACTCCTTGATGTGGAGGTTCTAAATTCAAATTTTTTTTTTCCCCTGTTGTGTTTTCCTTAAGTGTTTTTTTGTTTCTATGGGCAACATTTTATAAGCATGGTGTGACACAAAAAAGTATCACACGCCCATTGAAACTTTGTCGTGTGTCCCTTGATTCTATCGCACACCTTTTGGAGAAATATCATGTGATACTAGAAAGTATCACACCTCCTTGTGAGAAATGTCGTACGACACCCTAAAAGTGTCGCATGCCTTTGGGAGAAGTATCACCCAATCCCTGAAAGTGTCACCTATCTTCTTTAGAAATGTCGTGCAATACTTTTCTATGTTGTATTAAAGTATCGCCTAATTTTTGTAAAAACCTGTGTGAGTGGGCAACGGGCACTTTTCGGTCTAGTTAAAACTTTTTGATAGTTAATTTGGATACCCTCTTCGGTGTTCTTCAACCCTATGGTGTTGCTTTTGTATTTCTGTTGTGTGTGTTTCAGTAGTCTATCTATTGGGGTTTAAAATATATCATTTTAAGTATAAGTTGACATATATTTAATTTCTTAAAATATATTTAATTCCTTATACTTAAGATATATTTTAATATATGTGAGAAATCTTTTGCGATAGGTTTCAAACCTCTTCGAGATAAGATACAGATTCTAGAAAATTTCAAGGCTTCAAAAATCCAGACTTAGCCAAATTTTAGATTATGCATTCTATCCCAGCTTGGTGTTTTGTTGATGTGTGGTCATTTCTTCGATCCCTCATCTTGTGTGTGGTTGTTGTTGGCTTTTGTTTGCGTGTGTTAGTTTGGTAGTGGCATTTAGAGATCTATTGGTTGCTGAGATTGTGGTGAAGTCTTTTGTTGTGATCTTTGTGATCCCTGAATGATGATGTCATGTGCATTCATACTTGTAAAAAATAAAATATCTTGGCTTGTATTGAATCCTTGTTGCAAGGATCTCTGGGCAAGGCATTACAACCTTCATATGGAACCATACTTTATTATTAGTTTGATCTGATTTATGACTATTTATGATTTATTAGATTAGGGTAATTTATCTAAGAATATACATGGTAGTGGCTTGTAATAAGCATCGATGCCCACAAGTGACTACTAGGATCACTTATTGTAAGTAAGTTAATAAATCTATTAGGATAGGAGTATTAATAATACATGTGCCTTACCCATGCCTGGCTACTTGATTGAGATCTTGATTATGATGGGAGTGGCAAAAGATACTTGATTAGGTCCTGCAAAATTATTATCCTTGTATGTATGAGAGGTTTATTGATGTCACATGTGTTCACTTGATTATCAAGGTCTAGAGAGGATATCAAGATGAGAATCAAGGGTTAGATTTATGTGATGACACTTCCCTATATACATGTAGGGTTTCCTACATGTGGTGTTGCCTTTGGATTAGTGTGTACTAACTTTGCATTTGAGTATTGACTTTGAGATTAGATAAATTTTTAGGATTCCATCCTTGAACTTTGTGATTGGTTTATGGTTTAACATATGTGTGGAGTCTATGGTTATCTTCTTATTATAGAGGAAGTGGGCCTTTTTGGGTTCTATGAGGTCGGGTGGTATTGTGACCTTTATCATTGAGATATGTTCTAGATTCCTATTCTAGTGTTGGATGATCCTTGTGGAAGTTATGTTATCATGATTCATCTTTAGAGACTTGTTTTATCTTCTTATATTATTCTTGTATATTAATTTATGTATTGGTCATAAAACCTATGGTGTATTTATACTTTGATCTATAACTCATGCCCTGTGACATGTGTAGTAGATGTAGAGTCTTTATGTGTTTTGATATTGTATCAATTAGATTTGGGATTCTCATATGTGGTGATGTTCTTATTGATTCATCTATATTAGGTATAGTTGTATATATCATTTGTATTTAGTAGATTTTAATATATATGTAATTCTATGTTATGGAACCCTTGAGATTTGTAATCTATGTTTTGACTTGTAGTGTATGCACATGTTATCTTATTGTTTCTTACTTCCACATTATTTTACATTATTGTTTGTAAACTCCTAAGGAAAAAAAAATTCAATAAGCTTAGTTTCACTATTTAGGTTAATCTCTCTTTGGTTCCCTAGCGAGGTGTTATAGGGGACCCTTGTATATTTTTGCAAAAATTAACACCTTGTCTGATATTTACCAAGAAGGAAGTTAATGTCATAATAGTTTCCAAAAAGAACCTAGGAATTAAATTACTTTGGGAATTTGAAATAATGTTAATAATTGTTATTCATTTGAAAAGATACAATCTGAGCAAGGCATTTGTAATTTTGATCAAGCATTCTAATGCAGCTTGAGAAGGCATTCAAATTTGAGTAGGTATCCATTATATATGAAGTTATAATAGCTAAAAAATAAGAAATAGATAGAATTATTTATTTTTTAAAATGATAGAAATCAGTTGCTTCACTTATATAGTGTTGCTAAGTGATCTATTTGCCTAGTTGTGTAACAATGAATGAGATCTTATAAAACTTGAAAGGTCAAGCTTCTTGCAGATGTCATCTTCAAGAATGATGAGGTTGAAGAAGAAGACAGAAAGGAATTAGATTTTTTGTTATCAATACATTGCATAAGAAAATTAAATGGATTATTTCATTTATTTGGATGAGTTTTTGTGAATTTTATAATAGGAGAAAATAATGAAATCAAAGAAGAAAAGAAAGAAATAGTTGCAATTGATAGCAGTCCAGTAATAATAAAGATTAAAGAAAATTCTAGAATAATTATTATGTCTCCTCTCACTCGACTTCAAATTTGTAATAGATTTTCCATAAATATTTCAAAATGTATTCTTAATCCTATAAACTATAAATTCTAAGCCTTGTTTATGTAATAAGATGTATCATTAAAAATTTGTGCTAAAATTTTAGAGTTTCTGTTTTATGATTATATATTATATTTGGTTCAAAAATATAGTATTTTAATAGTACTCTAAATGTAGAGAGAACTAAAATTTAAAATATCTAAAGTAAATGATATGTTATATTGATTATATGTAATTTTTGTGAATATCATCCTTGCAAGAAAAGACATTTTGTGAAATGCAAATGATTGTTGTGAGAGAATGTGAAAAAATACAAATTTAAAACATAGAACATGACTTTAAAAAAATTATGCAAATGAAATATTATAGAATAATTAAAAATACCAATATGCATAAACAAATTTAGAAATTGTCATAGAATGAAATTTGGCTTTTTGTAAGAAGTTGTAGTTATTACAATTTATGAAGCCATGTTTCTTTATAATATCTATTTTTAAACTTTACATTCAATAAGCACTAATGTGGACGTCATTAAGAAGTGGAACCATAGATGATCTTTTCAATGATGGGTTGAGTTGTGGGGGTGTGTGTTGAATAACATTTATTATTAATTTTAATGAAACGTAAAACATCTTTACAAACCTTGCATCTCAATTTTGAGAAGGCAAAAGAAACACTTTCATTTTCTTTAATCTCACCTATTTGTGTGTGTTAAAGTATCTCAAAATTTATCGTACAAAGTCTAAGAATTTGTGAAGGAAATATCATTTCTTTGGTTAAAGACTTCATAGTTTGAGAACTGTAGTATTATTATAATTATTATAAGGTTGAAATTTGACTATTTTTTGGGAAATAAAATTCTCCATGGAATGTTTTTATAAATGTCCTAGTTTGAGTAATGTAGTATTATTATAATATTAAAATTGTAGATTATAAGAAATGTTATATTTAATAATTAGAATTTAACAAAAAAAAAATAGAAAATTTTTAAGTTTTTTTAATTCTAATTATACAAATTAAAAAATATAATATTCATATATTTTTATCTTAAATCTTGAAATATTTTATATATTTAGAAATTTATTTTATCTTAAAATTTTCTTGGAATCCTTGGTAATTATTAAAATTTAAATTACATGACACATTTTCAGAGTTTTTTATATTTTTTTGTCAAGAATAGTTGGAAAATATTTTAATGATGTGTACAATGGTACAAATTTAACAAATTTAATAGTTTTCCATAGTGATGAAAAAAGAGTGTTATTTGTTAGACTTTGAAAATAATTTTATCAAATAACCAATTCAAAAATTGAGAAATGGTGTAGATAAAATCTTCTCATAAGGTGTGTTAAATTTGCATCTTAGTTAAAGTATGTGTTTTAATTACTTCCTTATTATAATATTGGGTTAAGTCTTACCTTGATAATTTAAATTTAAGATGTACGACTTCAATTCAATAGTTCATATAAGAATGAATGAATTCTAAAATTAAATTTTAATGGTTTTCGTTAAAAAGAATGCTTCATTTAGACTTCATTATTTATTATTAATTTTGTTTCATATTCTTATTATTTGTAGATGAGTACTTTGAAAAATTCAATAATTTAATACATAAAATATATAAACTCATCATTTTTAATGAAAATAGAAAGAAAATTTTAACAAAGATGAGATGATGAAAAATTAAATAGAAAATCTAAAGATGGAACATTTAGAATTAGAAGGAAATTACATATTACAACTTTACAAGTACAAATTAAAGAAAATAATGTAAAAGAGGGTCAGAATAAAAATACTTATATTTCGATCCAATCATGAAACACTTTAACTTTGAAGTGAAAACAAAAAATAGAAATACTTTCACTTTGAAGTGAAAATACAAAATGGAGCAACTATTCTTAGTACTTACAAAAAAAATGCAAAGAAATTTTAAAGATTTTTCATTTTCACCCAAAATTCTAAGAGTGTTATTGTAGAGATATTTTTCATTTATGTGTGTCTATGTGTGTGTGAGAGAGAGAGAGAGGGAAAGAGAGAGAAAGTTATATAAAGAGAAAATTAGAGAGGGGGAGTTAGAGTGTCAAAGAAATAATTAAATAGATACAAAGGGATATATGAAAGAAAATATAGATTAATAAAAAATATTCTAATATTAGTACATAGTGTGCTCATGAAGAAGCCTTCTTACATCTTATATTTTATTATTTGATTATGATATGTGATGTGGAATGAGATGGGGTTATAAAGGAGTGGATAGATTCAAAGAAATAATTGAATAAAGACAAAAAAGATTATGTAGACATGCAAGAGATTTTAGATATGCCATACGAGATAAATATACATAGAAAATTTGTTGGTAGTGTGTTTTTGTAAATGTCAAAAATGAAGAGAAAGAAATAGTAAAAGATAACATTAATCATTGATTTATTTTATTTTATATTCTAATGTGACTATTTTTTGCAAGCTAGTATTATTCTTAATGATCATTTGTTGAAGTTATCTCTTTGTCTCACTTTCCTCTCTAACTTTAATTTCTCAAATATATGTTTAACTAAGAGTAAAGAAAAACAATGCTTTCCATTTTGTGTGTAATGAATGACAACAATTCCTTGTGTTGTAGATTTCTAAGTTAAAGAAATCTTTAGATCAAATACTTCTACTTAAATAAAGTTGCACTAGATTATAGATAGTGGTAGGATAGAAAACACTATGAAAATGAGATACTAGATAAGTCAAGCCTTACAATAATTAGGCATCCATGTCCTTATAAAGTTTCATGGTTGCAAAAAGGTCAACAATTGTTGGTAAGTAAATAGGGTCATATTGATTTTCAGATTTTTAGAAATAAGAATAGTGTTTAGAATTTGACAAAGGTTTTTCATACTCTATGCAAAGTCAAATAGAAAAGCTAAAGATTTCAATTCCTCAATCATTCTATGATAATAGAATCCTATTCCAGCATTTCAGATTTTTTCATATTCCCCTTGTAGTAAAACCCTACAAAATATTTATTCATATATTTTAATTTTATTTTGATAGATTTTGAATAAGATTAAGAAATAAGATTTATGAGTAATGATTAATTAAAATTATGGTTTTTGTAGTTTTATTAATAGTTTAAGTTAGGGTACATGTCAATTTAATTCAAATAAGTCAACCTTTAATATGGTTAGAGAATTAAATGAAGAAAGAAGAGAGATAAAGAGGTGAAATTTTGGAAATGATAAGACATAGGGAGGGAAAATTAGTGAAAGAATTTATGAAGGGAAATATATAGAAACTAGAAGTGGGAGGGATAGGAATAGAAAGAGGAGAGCAGGCAGATGAAGATATAGAATAAAGATATTTGAGGTGATAGATAGTATAAGATAGATACATATATAAGATCAAAGAGAAATTGAGAAAATATAATATAGATAGTGAGAGTTGAATGGTAAAGAGAGGGGTAAGACAAGATAGAGATAGCAATAAAGGAAATGATAGGGAGGTAGATAGTGATAATTTGCAAAATAGAGAGATATACAAATATAGAGTAAGATAGAGAGGAAGAGATTGATGAGAGTTAGAGGGATAGATAATTATAATGATAGGGTGAGGGAGGCAGGGGAGAGTGACCAAGATGAATAAAATATAATTAGTTGAAGTGTGTTATGGTCTCACAATGCACACCCCATTTTGAGTCACAAAATGGAGAACCCCTAATTTCAAAATAATCTTAGATCACCCAGTTAGGTGCCTCAGTCATCTAGGACCCTCCTCTAGGTTTGCAATTAGGCAGTATCGTGCATGTGAAAAGGGGTAAAATCAAATTTTGGGGTTTTTTAAGTGTTGAAGTGTGCACTTGCACACATGTGCTTAGTGTGCACCTACACACTCACCTCCTTTAAAGGATGTGCACATGCACACTTTCTCATGTGTGCACCCTCAGATGTGTGCACGTCCACAAGTGTACAACCTTGGAGGTGTACATTAGAACCCTAGGTCTATAAATATCCCCCCATGCTTATGCTCTCTCTATCTCTCTCTCTCTCTCTCTCTCTCTCTCTCTCTCTCTCTCTCTCTCTCTCTCCTCACTTTTCTTCTCTTCTCTTGCTCATCAATGCACTTTTGCACCCTCTTATGCCCTGCATGTCCACATCTCCAAACCTTCACATCACCAAAACTTTTACCTATTCTAAGGTATAAACACCACCTATTGAGGTATGTAAATACACGTGCATACCCTCAATAGGTGCACATGTACACATCCTCAAAAAGTGTGCATGTGTATACCTAAAAACTAACAAAACCCTTTAAAGACATAGACAAACACATCTGCATGTGTGTAGGTGCACAATGTGCACAATTGTGCACATTGTTTTAAAATTGCAAATTTACAAGAACACTTGTGCACCTATGCAATTGTGTATTCCAAGAACTTAATGGGATTTTTGGTTTATTTTAGCCTATTTTGGGTTAGTTAGTTGTCAATCTGGGTCCCATCTTAGTGTCATCATGGTTTTTATAACATCAAGATATTGATATTCCTTCCTTTTTACATATATAATGGTGGCATCCTCATCCTCCATGGAAGCAAAGATGACACCAAATTTGGTTGCTTTCAAGTATCAAGGAGCATTGAAGAAATCCCAATTCCAAAATAAATACATGGATATCCGAGACACTAAATTGGGGCACACTAGCTGGAACATATTTTTCATGTTGTGCAACAACCATAAGGAGAAGTTAGGTATGGTTTCATCTCTAATCTAAAATGGATTGATGGACATGGCTTCTCACCCAACATCAGTTCAATCATTTGAATTAATCATGACCTTAGCACATTACTACATGCCTAAGGAGAAGGTCTTCAAGAGTGTAATAGGAGAGATAGTCCTAGATCTCATGTTGTAAAACATTGAGAAGGTTTTCCACCTTCCACAAATAGATCAATACCTTCAAATATCCTATAAGGGTGTAGACAAGTGGTATAGGGAAGATGAAATAGAGGCCAAGGATTTGGTACAATAAAAGTACCTAATTGATGGGACACCCTTAGACTGAAGAGTGGGGAAAGTTGATATGACATGTGGATATATGATTGATGATATTGGATACACAATAGTTCTCTTGAGTGGAGCTATGGACCTTGCCACATCAAGTCACTCAAAAACATGGATGGTACACTTTATAGAAACCATTAGGATGGGAAAGATGCCTATTGATTGGGCCATAATTCTCAATGACAATTTGTATGAGTAATAGATCTTAATGAAGAATCACCCCCATTTTTATATGATCTCATACATGGTGTATCTCTTGGCAACGAGGACTATGGGTTATTTAGGATTGTATAGAAAGGGAAGCATATAGGATGCAATTACTTGGCCTTATGTAGTATTTCCACAGCTGGTAGAAAAGAAGATCCCACTACAAAGTGTGGAATATAGGGTGGTCAATGATTGTTTCATATTTTTCAATATCAAGTTCATTGAGGGGGAATATGCAAAGATGACGTGAGTAGAAGTTGTAACATGGATAATAGAGGTTGGTGCTTACTACATCTAGTTTAAGACCTTCACATATCTCTAGGTAGTTAGTACTCTCTTGTGCCCAAATAAGCTCCTCTAATATCCATATGAAAGGTTGATATTACTTGAAATATCTTGACAACTTACCTCTACATATAAAAGGTAAGAAAAAAACACAAGAAGACATGGGTGTGGTTGATCACCATCACAGCCTTTGAGGTAAAGAAAAAACAAGATATTGCTACATTTGATTCAAGATGGGATCAATATCCTCTTGAGGATTAGTAGGCACCTCATCCATGTTTTGACAACATCGAGATGGTACAACATTACGTGGGGAAGAAAATTGTATATGAAGAGGCCTTGGAAGTCCACTGGCTAAATGCAATAGATAACTATGATATTTGCATTAGGGACTATTGTAGGATGAGCCTATAGCTAAAAAAAAAGTTGCTAAACATGTAGATACACCTCAAAGCATGGGACAAGGATGTCCCTAAGATAATAGATCCCTTGTGCAACAAGGACAAGATCTATGAAAGACCCATTATAAATGCAGAAATTGGGTGTGAGGGGAATGATGATATTAATCATCATGGTCAACATGTGGTTCAATTAAAAAGTGAATGGATTAGGAAACCTTTTTGGATGGATACAATTCCTCAAGCCCTAACTCTTTAGGCTACAACCTAACCAAAGAAAGGAAAAGGAATAAAGGTCACCATACCAACCTACCCTACCAAATCACTAGTGAAGCCAAAGATGGTACACTAGCATGAGAGATAGGTTGATTATTTTGAAACAAAAAAGGGTAAGGGTAAGAAGATAAAAGCAGCCCCTAGAAGGAGAGAGAAAGAGGAAGTGGCACAAAAAAAAAGGTATTCAAGAAGAACAAGCTCAACAAGAGAAAGAAAAGGTGCAACAAGCACCAAAAAGTTTTCTACCACCTCAAGCCTTAGCAAAAGAAGACTCCCCATCAGTGCCCAAAAGAGCCTAATTAGAGATGATGGTTATAGGTGTGAAGATGAGACTAAAGAAGAAGATTAATCGCTTACCACAAATGCCAAAAACCATCCATGAGGTGGAAGATGAGGGGGAAGGGAAAAATTAACTTTGTACCTTTGAGTAAGAGAACTCACTCAACTACTATGGTTAAAGAAGAGAGGAGAAGAAGTTCAACTTAGATACCTCCATCTATCCATAGGGAGCCCATTTAGGTTTAGACCTTTGAAGATGAGAAACAAAGATAGATTGTAGAAATGGAGGGCAAGGGGGAAGAATATTTTGACCTCTCAAACTTTGATTTTATGTCTGTAGAAATCGAGATGGTAGGACAAAAAATATGGGACACCCTTAGGAAGGAGCCATTGGGGTAAGATTGGATTCAACTACCTCCACTACCACAAGGACCTCTTGGCATCCCTCCCCCACTAGAATAGGGTATGCCCAAATTAATAGATCAAGGATGAGTGGTGCCACCTCCTCTGATGATTGAATCTAAATGTCAAAATCTAGAAGAAGGAGAATATGTTGCATGTCGATGAAGTATCCAAGGAAGGATAGATAGTAGAAGAAAGGAAATAAGATCCTCTACATATAGAGGCTAGGTCTCCAACCCAACATGATATAGAAACTTGATCTAGAGTTCTTCCTCAACATAAGAAGACTCTGGAGAAGAGCAATAAGCGAAAGAAACCTACAATAGAACCAAACTCTTTAGTATAATATATGTCATCAATGGGCATGAAACCATCATGGTTGAAGAAGGAGGTTATGTTCAAACAAAAAAGATAGATGGAATTAACTGAACAAGAGGAAATTTTGGAATTAATAAAGGCAACCCAGAAACTTGAGCCACTTAAGGGTGATGTTAGAACACTTGCCTTCATAATGAATATTCAAGATCAAGAACTCTTGGCACACATTTTCATTCCACCTCCCATCCATACATTGAAGAGTTGACTCTAAAGGACTATTAGATGAAGGAGGTCATAATGGGTAAGCCTATGGTGGATATTTTAAATCTCTTGATTACCTAAATGAGGTAGTGGAGCCAATAGACTTTGTGTATCCTAATATTTCTCTAGAAAATGCATTGGAAAGTAGGGAGACAGGGCCACAAACAGATTCATTTTTGGATGCTTTTCAGAAATGGCATCATAGTTTGGAGGAAAGGAAAGTGAAAATAATACAAGGTAATTTGAACCTTTTGCACAACATCCAAACAAATGCTTACAAATTGGTTCTCTTTATTAACCATAATTTTGGGTTGATGGATGAGGTATGTACCTAGGCCAATGAATTGAAAGCACTCAAATCTATTAAAGGGAAAAGGTACTAGATGCTTATGGAAATATACTTGGTGAAGGAACTAGATAATTTGGATGGCTAGATAGAGAAGATATCTTTTGGGAATAAAGTCATGGAAGGACTACATGAGGATATTCAACAAATAAACAATAAGACTCGAGAGAAATTTTTGGAAGTGGATAAATATATCTCTTTTGTGGTTACATTTAAGAAAAGTTGTGCAGATTGGTGGTTACCAACAAAGACCTCCTTGTGAACATTCACATTTATCTTCAATTGAGTTACCTACTAGGTTGTAAAATAGCCATCTAGAACCTTGGAGTTGGTCATTGATCAGCTTTTCAAGAGAGAGATCTAAAAGGATTTCTTTCGTTAACCATTGTGCAAAATGATGACTGAATAAAGTGTTCCCATGCAGATTTTTAGTTCCTACAAAGGAAAAAATAGGAATATTTTCCTATATTAATGTCATGCCCAAAAAAATGGGGCAAAGATACATGAATTATTTTTTTAAAGGTCAATAAGTCCACTATGTTGATGCATGTTTGACTAAAGCTCACATGACAATTGGGGTTTGACATGATTCTATATATTCATTTTACAAGTTAAACTATAGGTATATTAAAATGCAGCCACGGGCTTCCCTAACACTACATTAATACATTACCTAAGGATTTATTACTCAAGGATGCATTAATGTTTCATCAAATCAAATAAAGTAGCAAATACAATTTTCCAATCATAATATAAATTTCATCTTATTGTTAAGTTCATGATACAATTATAAAGTGAGATACATTATTTATCCCTAATATAACATCCCCACTAACTATCTTCACTAACTAACTCATTTCACTTTTGAATCAAAACAATCGATTATTTAAAATAAAGCAACCATATACAATTTACTTAAAAAGATCTAAAACATTAATACTTTTAAATCATAAACTAATTAAACAAACTATTGTAACTATTATCCACTAACTAATTTCTAAAATAACATTACTTTCTACTTCTAACCCTTTTTAAAGCTTTATTAAAAATATATCAAATTAAATTATAATAGGTTAAAATAATAATTTATAAATACTAATTCTAATTACAAAAGAAAGTTAACTAAAAACAAACTTAAATTTTACTATATTACTATTAATTAAAACTAATTATAAATCTAAACACTTAACAAGAAAAGTTTATCTAAGACTAAATAATACTAACTAACCAAAAATTAATATTAAAACATTTAAATAAAACTTACTACAACTATCTACAAATAGCACCTAACTACATACATATTAACCATTCTACTAACCACATCCTGACATATCCTAACACCTTAATCCCTTGCCTATTATCTAACCTTAACCCCTTAACCCCACTATCTTTTCCACGACCCCCTTTCCATGCTACCCTAGGCTCACGTGGGCACCCCAAACATGGATCACACTATCCAAGGAAGATCACAGGTGGGTGCAACTTGGAGTGTGTGGAGGAAAAGTCAAGGGTGGTAGATGTACGTCTCCTCCCCTCTACCAACTTTTTTTATAATGTTGCACCCCACCTTTCATCAACCAAACTCCCTCCACATGTCATCAACATATTGTTTAGAAGCTTTCATATGGACCTAGGCATGTACTCATAGCCCCAAAGTATAGACCCTAACCTTAGTATGCAAGGTTTCATAAAGACTTGCTTTGAAGTGTAAAATTTCATTGGAGGATGTGGTTTAAAAAGATAGTTATGTTTATGTGTTAAAGTTAATTAGGTAAAGCTTAGGATAAACATAGTTACGTTTTTAAATATTTTATTTTTTATTCATTTCTTTTTATTACATAATTCTCTTTTAAAATGTATCCAAAGATACTAAATGGAATCTTAGAAGGAATATTGATGCAGAAGCATCCTAGGTTGCCTTGTTATCCTACTCATTTTTTGTTCATTATAGATGTTGATACCGAGTTACTATAGCTCTAGTGGATGCTAAGTTATTGTACCTCTAATGGATGTCGAGTTATTGTGGCTCTAATGTGTGCCGAGTTATTATAGCTCTAGTGGATGTCAAGATACTATAGAAATCTAGTGTTAATCAAGTGTTCCTTCATGTGCCGAGATACCTAGTGTATGCTAAGTGATTCTTCATGTGCTATGTTACCTAGTGTATGTCGAGTGACCCTTCATGTGCCAAATTTTCCTAATTTTAGGTTTAAGTATATTTTAGTTTTGAAGTATAATTGTTCATGTTTTGAAAATATATAACTAAAAGTTTAAGTTCTATTTCAGTTCAACTAGTTCAAGTTTCAATTTGTAATGGATATATATAATAGTTTAATTTTTGGTTTTAGTTCAACTAGTTAAGAACTAGTAGTGTTCCAATATAACCAGAGCTCCCAATCTAGAAACTTAGGCTCTAGTACTAGATGTAACACCCCACCAAGGGATCCAAAAGAATTAACCTAAAGTCTTACTAAGTTTTCCAAACATTTTGTTTTAAAAGAAGGAATAACATACACTTCAAACATTAAGTAGTGGAAGCAATAACATATAGTCATAATTAAGAAAACAAAATAAATTGCATTCCTTAAGGATCCCAAGATGTTGAATCACATTTAAATATAATTAATACTAAGTCTAATAAATACCACATCCACATGAAAGAATAATTCAAAGTCCAAAGTCCATATAATAATATACATTTGTTCTAAATGGCAATTGGAAATAAAATTTAGAATGCTCAATCATCCACTGTACATGTCATAGGGTATGAAAGGCTAAAAGAATATACAATTATTAAAATACAATTACATTATCCCATTCAAATCCATGATACAAATTAAAATACAATAAATGAAATCATTCATCATAAATACATAGCTATCCATCATAAAGATACAACCATCCATCATAATACACAAGAATAGAATGAAAGGAAATGAAAACAAGGAAACTCTAGCCATGACATCTATAGACGGATCTCAATGGTAAGAGTAAAAAGAACTACTACCTAACCACATGGTAACCCAAAAAGGCCCACTCCAACCATGCTAAGGAGATAGTCTCAAGTCCCAAATAGGATATCAATCCAAATATCAAAAGTACTCTCTAAGTCTAGGAAACCCTAAAAGTAATCTAACTCAAAGGTTCCAAGATAAATCAACTTCTAGACCTAGAGGCACACAAAACACATAGGAAACCTACTATGTAAGTGGATAAGTGTCATCACAAGAATCAATACTAGAGTTACCCTAGTAGTCTCTCATAACCCCAACCCCCTAGTGTTCCTATGTGGCATACTAACAATGCAAGGTCCCAACTGAGCATTCTCTCTACTCCCATCCTCATCTTTATTAGCACTTAAGGCATGGACGAGAACATACAAAGACTCTTATTAGGTTCATTTTACTCTCATTTAGTGTAGTGTTTCACTTATTAAACAACTTACAATGAGTTATCCTAGTAACCACTTAGGGCCCTGACCTCCATTGTTAGCCACTTCCTAACATTACATATAGATAACCTACCCTAAGCTTATGAAATCACAAATCAAAAAATCATAGTAAATCACCTTAGTCCTATACAAATGACTAGAAAGCATCAAAAGATAAATCACAATACCCATCAATTCTCTATTAGCATCCGGAAATTATTCCAAAAATACTGATTGAAGACTCAAAATGTTTAAGTCAAGTAGGTCATAACTTTCATCCTATTATCCCATAATAACACTAAAAACAATAACCAACAATATAAACAAAATCATCAAGGAGAATACCAATCAGATTACCATGGTTGAGTTTAAAAGATCAATCAACATAATACCACAATCACAGAACTCCCAAGCCTTTGGTAGATGTCTTAATACTAGTCAACACTCTAGTCAACCCAAACCAAAAACATAGACAACATACATACAACATAGTGTAGGTTTCATAGTTTGGTTTGATCTTAAAAATATATTGTTGAGTTAAATGTAAGGTTTTAGTTTTCATTTCATTGTATATTCTAGGTAGATGAGATTCATAGTTTACCATACAATTTAACTCATTCATTTTTTTGAACTAACTATAGAATTACCCACTACTAACATTATTCCCCTTTGAAAGTGATGAAATAGGTTAGCAAAACAAAACAACTAAGATGATTTTACTTATAATAATTTTTTAATATAAATCATTAATCAAATATGAAACCATAAAAGGATTGTTGAAAACCTTTTTTTGTTTCTAACTTTATAAAAGTTAATTTTTCATAACAAAGTCATAGACTAACATTTGAACAATTCATTGAGAAGCCAAAAATAGAGTCATAGGCTAGCATCAACAATGATTGAGAAGCCAAAAACTATTATTTTTATTGATTATATTTGAGATTTTACGATGTACATATTAGTAATTTATAGCATAGATATTCAAAATAGCTAATTAAATTAGCTTGATTTTACTGTTTCCTAATGTGCATTAAAGGACAAGGCCTAATCTGAAGAAAAACAAATATCTTTAAAAAAAAAATTTGGCCAAAGGGTAAGGGTCAAGGAAATAGGAAATAGGGAACCATAGAATAGGGAGGATTAGCAGGATAAGGGCTTGAAGCCTTCAATTAGAAAGGTCTTCAAGCCTCTCTATGAGGAATCTCTTGGAGGTGATAATATCAATAAATTCATGCAGCCATGTGAAGTTGGTGTCGCACATAGAGACACCCCTCAAAGAATGGGACACAGATGTCCCTAAGATAATAGATCCCTTGTACAACAAGGACACAATCTATGAAAGACCCATTATGAATACAAAAATTGGGTGTGACAGGAATAATGATATTAAACATTGGGGTCAACATGTGGTTAAATTGACAAGTGAATGTATTAGGAAACCTTTTTGGATGGATCCAATTCCTCAAGCCCTACATCTTTAGGCTACGACCTAACCAAAGAAAGAAAAAGGAACAAAGGTCACCATATCAACTTACCCTACCAAATCACTAGTGAAGCCAAAGATGGTACACTAGCATGACAAGGAGGTTGATTATTTTGAGACACAAAAGGGTAAGGGTAAGAAGATAATGGTAGCCCCTAGAAGGAGAGAGAAAGAGGAAGTGGCTCAAGCAGAAATGGCTATTCAAGAAGAACAAGCTCAACAAGAGAAATAACAGGTGCAATAGGCACCAAAAAAAATTCTGCCACCTTGAGCCTAAGCAAAAGAAGACTCCCCATCAGTGCCCAAAAGAGCATGAATATAGATGATGGTTGTAGGTGTGAAGAGGAGACTAAAGAAGAAGAGTAACCACTTGCCACAAATTCTAAAAAACATCCCTGAGGTGGAAGATGAGGAGGAAGGGAAAAAAATTAAGTTTGTACCTTTGAGTAAGAGAACTCACTCACCTACTATGGCTAAAGAAGGGAGGAGAAGAAGCTCAACTTAGAAACCTCCTTCTATCCATAGGGAGCCCATCTAGGTTTAGACCTAATTTGAAGATGAGAAATAAAAATAGATTGTAGAAATGGAGGGCAAGGGGGTAGACATTTTTTACCTCTCAAACTTTGATTTCACATTTGTAGGCATCGAGATGGTAGGATAGAAAATATGGGACACCCTTAGGAAGGAGCCATTGGGGGAAGATTGGAGTCAACTACCTCCACTACCAAAAGGACCTCTTGGCATTACTCTTGCACTAGCACAAGGTATGCCAAAATTAATAGAACAAGGATGAGTCGCTCCACCTCCTCTGATGATTGAATCTGAAAGTCAAAATCTTGAAGAAGGAGAATATTTTGCATGGTGATGAACTATCCAAGGATAGATAGTAGAAGAAATACAACAAGATCCTCTGCATATAGAGGCTAGATCTCTAACCCAACATGATATAGAAACTCACTCTAGAGTTCTTCCTCAACATAAGAAGACTCTAGAGAAGAGTGATAAGGAAAAGAAACTTACAAAAAAACCAACCTCTTTAACATAATATATGTCATCAATTAGCATGACACCATCATGGTTGAAGAAGGAGGTTATGTTCAAACAAAAGAGATAGATAGAATTAACTGAACAAGAGGAAATTTTGGAATTAATAAAGGTAATCCAGAAACTTGAGCCACTTAAGGGTGATGTTAGAACACTTTCCTTCATAATAAATAATTAAGATCAAGACCTCTTGGCACACATTTTCATTCCACCTCCTCATCCAAATACTAAATAGTTGACTCTGAAGAACCATCAGATGAAGGAGGTCATAATGGGTAAGTCTATGGTGTATATTGTAAAGCTTTTGACTACCTAAATGAGGTAGTGAAGCCAATAGACTTTTTGTATCATGAGATTTCTCTTGCAAATGCACTAGAAAGGAGGGAGACGAGGCCACAAATGGATTCCTTTTTGGATGCTTTTCAAAAATGGCATCACGATTTGGAGGAAAGGGGAGTGCAAATAATACAAGGTAATTTGAACCTTTTTCAACATTGGGGTCAACATGTGGTTAAATTGACAAGTGAATGTATTAGGAAACCTTTTTGGATGGATCCAATTCCTCAAGCCCTACATCTTTAGGCTACGACCTAACCAAAGAAAGAAAAAGGAACAAAGGTCACCATATCAACTTACCCTACCAAATCACTAGTGAAGCCAAAGATGGTACACTAGCATGACAAGGAGGTTGATTATTTTGAGACACAAAAGGGTAAGGGTAAGAAGATAATGGTAGCCCCTAGAAGGAGAGAGAAAGAGGAAGTGGCTCAAGCAGAAATGGCTATTCAAGAAGAACAAGCTCAACAAGAGAAATAACAGGTGCAATAGGCACCAAAAAAAATTCTGCCACCTTGAGCCTAAGCAAAAGAAGACTCCCCATCAGTGCCCAAAAGAGCATGAATATAGATGATGGTTGTAGGTGTGAAGAGGAGACTAAAGAAGAAGAGTAACCACTTGCCACAAATTCTAAAAAACATCCCTGAGGTGGAAGATGAGGAGGAAGGGAAAAAAATTAAGTTTGTACCTTTGAGTAAGAGAACTCACTCACCTACTATGGCTAAAGAAGGGAGGAGAAGAAGCTCAACTTAGACACCTCCTTCTATCCATAGGGAGCCCATCTAGGTTTAGACCTAATTTGAAGATGAGAAATAAAAATAGATTGTAGAAATGGAGGGCAAGGGGGTAGACATTTTTTACCTCTCAAACTTTGATTTCACATTTGTAGGCATCGAGATGGTAGGATAGAAAATATGGGACACCCTTAGGAAGGAGCCATTGGGGGAAGATTGGAGTCAACTACCTCCACTACCAAAAGGACCTCTTGGCATTACTCTTGCACTAGCACAAGGTATGCCAAAATTAATAGAACAAGGATGAGTCGCTCCACCTCCTCTGATGATTGAATCTGAAAGTCAAAATCTTGAAGAAGGAGAATATTTTGCATGGTGATGAACTATCCAAGGATAGATAGTAGAAGAAATACAACAAGATCCTCTGCATATAGAGGCTAGATCTCTAACCCAACATGATATAGAAACTCACTCTAGAGTTCTTCCTCAACATAAGAAGACTCTAGAGAAGAGTGATAAGGAAAAGAAACTTACAAAAAAACCAACCTCTTTAACATAATATATGTCATCAATTAGCATGACACCATCATGGTTGAAGAAGGAGGTTATGTTCAAACAAAAGAGATAGATAGAATTAACTGAACAAGAGGAAATTTTGGAATTAATAAAGGTAATCCAGAAACTTGAGCCACTTAAGGGTGATGTTAGAACACTTTCCTTCATAATAAATAATTAAGATCAAGACCTCTTGGCACACATTTTCATTCCACCTCCTCATCCAAATACTAAATAGTTGACTCTGAAGAACCATCAGATGAAGGAGGTCATAATGGGTAAGTCTATGGTGTATATTGTAAAGCTTTTGACTACCTAAATGAGGTAGTGAAGCCAATAGACTTTTTGTATCATGAGATTTCTCTTGCAAATGCACTAGAAAGGAGGGAGACGAGGCCACAAATGGATTCCTTTTTGGATGCTTTTCAAAAATGGCATCACGATTTGGAGGAAAGGGGAGTGCAAATAATACAAGGTAATTTGAACCTTTTTCACAACATCTAGACTAATACTGACAAATTGGTTGTCATTATTAACCATAATTTTGGGCTGATGGATGAGGTATGTACCTAGGCCAACGAATTGAAAGCACTCAAATCTATTACAATGAAAAGGTACTAGATGCTTATGGAAATATACTTGGTGGAGGAACTAGATAATTGAAATGATTGGATAGAGAAGATATCTTTTGGGAATAAAGTCATGGAAGGACCACATGAAGATATTTAGCAAATAAAGAATAAGACTTGAGAGAAATTTTTGGAAGTGGATAAATAATACAACATCGCTAGCCTTGAGATATTTGAAGATGATTCAAAGACTAAACTATCCTTAGTACAAATAGTTGTTCAACAATTTAGGGATACATTTGAGACAACTTCATTAGAAGATAATATTGGACAAGCTTTCAAAATAGAAGAAGCATTATTAGAAATTGATTCTTAGCTTGAGGATTTTGTGGATATGAGGATAGAAGTGAGAAACTATAGACAAGTAATTCAAAATAAGTATGATTCATTAGATTTACTAGAGGCTAAGGAAGTAATGTAGATAATAGAAAAATTCAAAAAAAAGCATCTAGATATCATTTTGGTATAAAAGGGAAGAAAACTTTGATGATAGAAATCAAGTTTTGATAGTTAGAAGAATTTTTGGATTTTTGGGTCTTGTCACCAAGATGCACTTTTCCAAGGTGCACTTTTTGAAGGTACACTTTTTGAAGGTGAACTTTTCTAAGGATCACTTTTTGAAGGTGCACTTTTTAGAGGTGCACCAACAATTTTGAATAAGAAGCAATGCACTGATAGTTAACTATCAGTTACTATTTTAGATCATTCTATGCATCAAAAGCACATTTTGATGGTAGTTCAACTCCCAGAAATACCTAGAGAAGGTTAAGCTTCCATTTTTAGAGCTCTCAGTGACTCCTAGATCATCTCATGGCTTCTATCTTCTTATATCCTTCTTATTTTATTCTTTTAAGTCATGTAGAAGCTCATACACACATTAATTGATAAAAACAAGGGTGGAGACCTAATTAACACCATTACAGAGTTAGTTTGTATGTAAATAGATTTATTTTATTAGTTCTTTTAATATGAGTCATATTAGAAGAGCTCTCACTCCTAAAACAAAAGGAGGAGAGGATCTATTTTAAACACATCGATGTAATATGTACTCTAAGCTGTTATTTTGATGCAATAATATATGTTATTTTTGCTCTCATTTTGAGTGTAGTAACTCTTGTCAGAGTTTATTATTTTTGTGAATGCATGTTCATGAATAATAGTGAAGCTAGTGGTTTTTTTATGTTTTTATGATCATGTGGTCTTTTAGTTCTAATATTTTTCTTTTTTTAACAAATTTTGTTGTTGTGACAAATTGGAGAAAGGATTAGTATTGTTCTTGCATAGCATTTTATCTCATGTGAACACACTTTTTGTGGCCTCACAATTTGATGAAATGTGAAACATCTTTTGGCTATTATTGAAGTTCCTATTGACAATTGCATGAGTGGAGTTGAGGATGTGTTACTCCTAATTTTAATGGTTTCCTACCATATCCTTTCGATAATAATTTGTAGACATGTTGTTACTTTGGCTTATATCCATTAGGAATTTCCCTTTGAATAATTTTATTTAGTTTCTTGTTACTTTATCTTTATTATTTTATTTTTAGAACATTCGGTTAAAATAGGAATTCATATATTTGTATTGTTTAAAAATTTCATTCATCATAAAACATAAAATACAAAAAAATATCTCTTTTGTGGTTTCAAAAAAGTTGTGCAAATTGTGGGTACTAGCAAAGGCCTCCCTGTGAACAATCACATTTATCTTCAATTGAGTTACCTAGCAGGTTGTAAAATAGCCATCTGGAACCTTAGAGTTGGTCATTAATCATCTTTTCAAGAGAGAGATCTAAAAGGATTTATGTCATTAAGCATTGTGCAAAATATTTGCTCAACAAAGTATTCCATGCAAATTTTTCGTTCCTACAAAGGGTAAAATAGGAATATTTCCATATATTAGTGTCATGCCCAAAATAATAGGGAAAAGATACATGATTTTTTTTTAAAATCTTAATAAGTCCACTATGTTGATACATGTTTGACTAAGGCTCACATGACAATTGGGGTTTGACATGATTCTAAATATTCATTTTACAAGTTAAATTATAGGTATGTTGAAATGTAGACATAGGCTTCCCTAACAATACCTTAATACATTACCTAAGGATTTATTACTTGAGGATGCATTAATGTTTCATTAAATCAAATAAATGAGAAAATGCAATTTTCCAATCATAATATGAATTTCATCTTATTGTTAAGTTCATGATACAATTATAAAGTGAGATACATTATTTATCCCTAATATAACATCCCCACTAACTATCTTCACTAACTAACTCATTTTACTTTTGAATCAAAACAATCGATTATTTCAAATAAAGCAACCATATAAAATTTAATTAAAAAGATCTAAAGCATTAATACTTTTAAATCATAAACTAATTAAAAAGACTATTGTAACTATTATCCACTAACTAATTTCTAAAATGACATTACTTTCTACTTCTAACCCTTTTTAAATCTTCATTAAATATATATCAAATTAAATTAAAATAGACTAAAATAATACTTCATAAATACTAATTGTAATTACAAAAGAAAGTTAAATTAAACCAAACTTAAATTTTAATATATTATTATTAATTAAAACTAATTATAAATCTAAACGCTTAACAATAAAAGTTTATCTAAGACTAAATAATACTAACTAACCAAAAATTAATATTAAAACATTTAAATAAAACTTACTACAACTATCTACAACTAACACCTAACTACACACATATTAACCACTCTACTAACGATATCCTAACGTATCCCAACTCTTTAACCCCTTACCTATTCTCTAACCTTACTCCCTTAACCCCACTATATTTTCCACAACCCCCTTTCCATGCTACCTTAGTCTCATGTGGGCACCCCATACATGGGTCATGTTGCCTAAGGAAGATTGGAGGTGGGTGCGACTTGAAGTGTGTGGAGGGAAAGTCAAGGGTGGTAGATGTACGTCTCCTCCCCTCTACCAAATTTAAATATGACCCCATTTTCAACCAAACTCCCTCCACATGTCATCAGTAGATTTTTTAGAAGGTTTCACATGGACCTAGGCATGTGTTGGTAGCCCCCAAGTGTAGACCCTAACCTTATTATGCAAGGCTTCATAAAAGATTTGCTTTGAAGTCTAAAATGTGATTGGAGGGTGGGGTTTAATAAGATAGTTCATTTTATTACATAATTCTCTTGTAAAATGTATCCAAATATACTAAATGGGATCTTAGAAAGAATATTGATATAGGAGCATCTTGGGTTGCCTTGTTATCCTATTCATTTTTGTTCATTCTGCATGTTGATGTCAAGTTATTGTAGCTCTAGTGGATGTTGAGTTACTATGGCTTTAATGGATGCTGAGTTATTGTGGCTCTAATGGATGCCAAGTTATTGTAGCTTTAGTGGATGTCAAGTTATTATAGCAATCTAGTGTCGATTGAGTGTTCCTTCATGTGCTGACTTACCCAGTGTATGCTGAGTGACTTTTCATGTGCCAGGTTACATAGTGTATGTTGAGTAACCCTTCCTATGACAAGTTTTCCTATTTATGCTGAGTGTCGGCATTTGGACATGATTTCTATGAGCTAATTTGTGGGATTTATTTTGATCATGACATTCATGTTATGATCTTTCTTTGGGATGTATCCAGACCATTGTTCGGTCGCCCTTCCTCTTATGTAATGTTTTAAAATAATCTATAATCCATTTTGGCAAGTACATATAGAGCATTTAGGCTTAGAGTTAGGGTAGTTTTTGAGGGATTTTGGAGCAGAATGTGAAATTTTGGAAAGTTTGTTGCATATGTATCTAGAGCTACAAACTTGATGTTGGATCTTTGATCTGGAATATATTTTTTATCTATCCATAACCCAGAAGGCCTTATAGTTGGGCATGTATGCTGATTATTTTATGAATCAACAAGTTTTTTCTTTTCTTCCTTCTTTGGTTGTTGTTTAGTGTATTGTGTTTCCGCTGTGTTAACTCATGAAAGGTGGTTTGGATAGCTAGATGTGCCTTTGGCCTTAGTTATTCATCCCTCCTTGTGTTAGGTGGTATCAAATCTCGAGGTTCATCCTTGTGGTGATTGGATCATGTAGAACCTTGAGTGAATTGGGTTGTAGGGTTGCAGATCTAAAAATTTGACCTATAACTTGTAGAGGGTTATGATCTTGTAGGAACTTGATTTGTAAAGATGGTTTGAGGTAGAGGAAATGTTGATAATGCAATATTAAATACATTGAGAAAAATTGCAGCCATATTAGATGCTATGAAGACATCCCAGAGGATAGGAGCACATCTAGATGATGTAAGTGATGATGAAGTAGTAGCACCAAACCCTAATCTAGAACCTAAAGAAGACCAAGATGAAGCAAGGTTGTTGAGAGTGTTGTTTAGGGAAAATTCAAAGCTTGTTGTAGAAGTTGTTCATTATGATGGAAAATTGGATACCAATGTTGTGTTGGATTGGATCTCAAATATGGGGAAGTTCTTTGAGTATGAAAACACTCCTAATAATAAGACGATGAATATTGCAATTACTAGGTTTAAAGGTCATGCTTCACTATGGTGGGAGAATTTGCAAACTCATAGACAAAGGAGAGGAGAGGAGAAGATCAGAAATTGGCCAAAGATAGTGAATAAGGTAAAGAAAAAATTTCTTCCTGTTGATTACCAAGTTAGCTTGCTAAGAATGATGCCAAATTTGAGACAAAGAGACATCAGTGTGAAGGAGTATACTAAGGAATTCAATAGATTGGATATCTAATCTAGACATGTGGATGATGATGTTGAGAAAATTGCAAGGTACATAAATGAATTGAGATCTAGAATACAAGATGAAACAAGTTTTATGAAGTTGGAAAGTGTGGAAGAAGCATACCAATATGCCTTTAAGGCTGAGGAGATCTTGACAAAGAAGCATGAAAAAAGACAAAGAGGTAGAGGTAGATCTTATGGTGAAGGTGGTATATCTGACAATTTTGTATAGGATAAAGGAAAATTTGAGTGGAAGAATGATGAAAAAGACAAGAATGAATGGAAAATTAATAATTCTTACTAAGGAGGTACTAATTCTTACCAAGGAAGAGGTAATTCTTATTCTAGAGGTGGTTTAGAGGTGGTTTTCATGGTGATTGTTTTAGATGTGGTAAAGAGGGACATAGATCTTTTGAATGTAGATCATTTGAAAGTGGACAAGGTAACATAAATGTTATGATTCAAGGAGATGATGAGGGTTCACCAAGTGGACCTAAGGCTGGAGAAAATCTAATGGTAAGAAGAACCTTATGTAATAATGGAAGTGGTGAGGAACTTGTTTTGAGGAGAAGCCTTTTCAAGACAAGATGTAAGATGGATGGAAAATGCTACAAAGCCATCATTGACAATGGAAGTTCTACAAATTTGGCATTAGAAGAGTTGGTTACAAAGTTGCAATTGCAAAGGCTGAAGCATCCTAAACCCTATCATGTTTCATGGATCAAAGATGAGCACAAGATATTGGCAAGTGAGCAATGCCTTGTGAAGTTCAAGATTGAACATTACTTTGATGAAGTTTTGTGTGATATCATGCCTATGGATTTTTTCATATTTTGTTGGGTAGACCTTGGAAATACAATAGATATGCTATGCATGATGGAAGATTGAATCAATATACTCTTTTGGTGAATAGGAAGAAACAAATATATCTGCCTTTAATTAAAAGTCCAGCTGAGCTTAATTATACTGCTATAAAAATTTGTATAGTTAATGGGAAACAATTTGACAATGAAATGAAAAAGAGTCAAGTTTTTTTTTGCTATAATTACAAAGAAACTAAGTTATGTCAACACTAACCAAGTGCCAAAAAATAGTGTTAACCGAGTGCCAATCAGTGGTGACCAAGTGACAACTAGTAGTATTGATCGAGTACCAGAAGAAATTATAGAATTGTTGAATGAATTTAAAGAGATTATTATAGAGAATATACCTGATGGTTTACCTCTAATGAGAAGTATAGGTCACTGTATGGATCTGATTTTTGGAGCTAGTTTTTCGAACAAAGCACCATATAGATTTACACCTACAAAGAATGAAGAACTTAATAGACAAGTGCATGAGTTATTGCAGAAAGGTTTGATCAGAGAAAGCTTGAGTCCATGTGTTGTACCTATTGTATTAGCAACTAAAAAGAATGGAGAATGGACAATGTGTACTAATTCTAGAGCTGTTAACAAAACCATAGTAAAATATAGGTTTCCTATGCCAAGGATGGATGACATAATTGATTGTTTGAGTGGAGCAAAGTATTTTACAAAGATTGATTTGAAGAGTGGCTATTATTAGATTATAATTAGAGAAGATGATGAATGGAAGACTGCTTTCAAGACAAAAGATGGTTTGTATGAATGGTTGGTTATACCTTTTGGTTTGACTAATGCACCTAATATTTTCATGAGGTTGATGAATTAAGTTCTAAAAAGATTCTTGGGTAAGTTTGTGATTTTTTATTTGAATGATATTTTGATATTCAACAAAACTAAGGAAGAAAATCTTAAGCATATTAGACAAGTATTACAGGGGTTGAAAGAGGAAAAGTTGTTGATCAATCTAAAAAAGTGTTCTTTTATGCATGAGGAGATTATTTATTTGGGATTTGTGATTTCAGATGATGGACTGAAGATGGATCCTTAGAAGGTTAAAGCAATTTTTGAATGGCCTACACCTAAGAATGTGGGTGAGGTAAGATCATTTCATAGTTTGGCTAGTTTTTATAGAAAGTTTATAAATAATTTTAGTGTTTTTTGTAATGCTATGACTTAGATAATGAGGGGAGATAAAAAGGAATTCAAGTGGACACATGGAGCTGATAAGAGTTTTGAGACTTTGAAATAAAAGGTTGTTGAATTGCTTGTATTGGCTTTGCCTAATTTCAACAAAGTATTTTAAGTTGAATGTGATGCAAGTGGTAATGCAATAGGAGCTATATTAAGTCAAGAAGGTAACCCTGTTGCTTTCTTTAGTGAAAAGTTGAATGATGTTGAAAGGAAGTATTATATGTATGATCAAGAATTTTATGCTATTATTCAAGCATTGAAGAAGTGGAGACATTATTTTATTTCTAAGGAGTTTGTGTTCTATACTGATCATAAAGCTTTATAATACTTGGGAAGTCAACATAAATTGAATCAAAGACATATGAAGTGGGTTGAGTACTTGCAAAGTTTCACATTTTTCACTAAGCATAAGAGTGGAGTTACTAACAGAGTTGTTGATGTATAAAATAGAAGATGTTCTTTCTTGACTAAAATAAGGTTGAAGTTATTGGTTTTGATGAAATGAAAGAGTCATATGATACTGATCCTAATTTTTCTAAGGTGTGGAGAGAGTGCAGAGCACCAAATCTGACATATCACATAAGTAAGTATGATGAGTATTTCATTCAAGAAGATATGTTGTTCAAAGGCATTCATTTGTGTATTCCTAGAAGTTCTATGAGGTCAAATCTAATAAAGAAAAACATAGTGGTGGATTGGCTAGATATTTTTGAATTGATAAGACATTGAAATTGCTAAAGGATAAGTATTATTGGCCACAAATGTATAAGGATGTTCAAAAATTTGTAAAGAGTTGTGGAGATTGTCAAGTTGCAAAAGGAGTAAGTCAAAATATTGGTTTGTAAACACCTATTACTATTCCTGAGAAACCTTGGAGTGATGTTAGTATGAAATTTTTTCTTGGATTACCTAAGGTAGTGAAGGGGTATGATTCTATATTTGTTGTGGTGGATAGATTTTCTAAGATGACTCATTTCATACCATGTAAGAAGATATTAGATTCTAAGCATGTCGTTGAACTTTTTTTTAAAGAGATTGTGAGATTGCATGGATTACCAAGAAGTATTATTTTTGACAAAGATAGTAAGTTTGTTGGTTATTTTTGGAAGACTTTGTGGAAGAAGATGGGTATTGAGTTGAAGTTTAGTTCTACATTTCATCCATAGAAAGATGGATAGATAGAGGTTGTGAATAGAAGCTTGGGTAATTTGCTAAGATGTTTAGTTGGAGATAAGACAAGTAATTGGGAAGTAGTGTTGGTACAAGTTAAGTTTGCATATAAAAATTCCGTGAATAGGACTACAAGGAAAACACCCTTTGAGATTGTTACTAGAATGTAGCTTAGAGGTATATCAGATTTGAGAGATGTTGCTGGTGAAGAAAAGAGAAGCATTGTAGGAGAAGAATTTTCTAATTTTATAGAGTCTTTACATAAAGAAGTGAAGTTGAGGTTGGAACAAACTAATCAGAAGTATAAGGAGAATGCTAATAAGTCTAGAAGACATCATGATTTTACAGTTGGTGATGAGATGATGGTTTTTTTAAAGAAAGAAAGATTTCCTATTGGAACATACAATAAGCTGAAGATGAAAAAATTTGAACCTTGTAAGATCTTGAAGAATTTTGATAGTGGTAATGCTTATGATTTTGAGTTACCTGATGACATGGATTTATCTCCTATATTCAATATTGCTGATTTGTATAAGTATCATGAGTTAGATGATGAATTTTTTATATTAGAAGATTATCCTAAGAAGCAGATTGAAGAAGTTGAATAGATATTAGATCAGAGAGTTGGAAAGAGCACAAGAGGAAAAGATTACATTGAATATTTGGTGAACTGGAAGAGTAAGCCTATTGAAGATGCTTCATGGATTTTCAATCTAAATTAGATTCAACTTAGATTATGACATCTCAATGATTTAGGAGAATCATTTTTTCAACTATGATTGTCTGATGCAAGAGCATCCTAGGTTACCTTGTTATCCTACTCATTTTTGTTCATTTTGCATGTTGATGCCAAGTTACTGTAGCTCTAGCAGATGCTGAGTTGTTGTAGCTCTAATGGATGCCAAGTTATTGTAGCTCTAATAGATGTCGAGTTACTATGGCTCTAATGGATGTCGAGTTATTGTAGCTCTAGTGGATTCCAAGCTACTGTAACAATCTAGTGTTGATTGAGTGTTCCTTCATATGTTAATTTACCTAATATATGCCGAGTGACTCTTCATTTTCCAAGTTACCTAGTGTATTCTGAGTGACCATTCATGCACCAATTTTTCTTGTTTATGCCAAGTGTCAACATTTGGACGTGATTTCTATGAGCCAACTTGTGGGCTTTATTTTGATCATGACATTTATGTTAAGATCTTTTCTTGGGATATGTCTAGACCATTGTTGGGTCAACCTTCCTATTATGTATTATTCTAGAATGATCTATAAGCCATTTTGGCAAGTACATATAGAGTGTTTAGGCTTAGAGTTAGGGCAATTTTTGAGGGATTCTAGAGCAGAGTGCAAAAGTTTGAAAAGTTTGTTGTATATGTATGTGGAGCTAAAAATTTGATGTTGGGTTTTTGATCTGGAATATATTTTGTAGTTGGCTGTAACCCAGAAGGCCTTATAGCTGGGCATGTATGCTGATTATTTGATGAATCAACAAGTGTTTTCTCTTCTTCCTCATTTGGTTGTTGTTTAGTGTGTTGTGTTTCCATTGTGTTAACTTTTGCAAGGTAGTTTGGATAGCTCGATGTGCCTTTGGCCTTAGTTATTCATCCCTCCTTATGTCAAATATTCTCTATTATAAGAGGAAAAAATTTCCTCATACAAAGGGCATAGTGCAATTTTTCTCTAGAATAATAATTTTTCTTAAGACTTTTTTTTACAAGTGTTAAATTTTCATTTCTATTTACATGGCAAAAGGAATATTTTTGTTTTCATTTTGTAGGATTAATTAGAAATAGTGTTTGAAGTTATATTTATCCATTAAAGTAGGAATTTATTTTTCTTTTCAATAGTTACTAAAATACAATGAAATACCAACTAAATAAATCAAATTTCCTTAACATAGTTCAAAATTTAAATTCCATAACTCTATATAACATCAATTCATCTATTTATCGATAAACATATGCATACAAATTTGAATCATAAAGAATATCATATGAAAGAAAATTGCTCATTTTCTTTCAACATACATGGGCTAGCCACTTCTCATTCATTTTATTCAAACCCCTAATTTAAGGACTCCCTCAAGAAAGAACCAGGGAAGAAAATCTGAGATCATAGCCATTTCAAAAATAAGGTTAACAATAAGTTTTTACAAAAAGATTATTATCCCAAGGAGAAGTCTACCAAACATTTGAATGTAAACAACAGAATTGAATTCCTTCTTGGCCCCATATCAAGGTAGCCACTATGAAATCTGCAGATTACATCAAGGTAACCATGGAGAACTGAAACCTAACTGAGAGACAATCAGATTCAACATAAGGACACATACAACCCAATACCCCCAATTTCAACTTCGCACAATAGGTTCATTATCAAACTAGACTATGGAGAAAGTAGATTTTTTAGGGTAGGAGAAGTCAATCACAACACCATAACAGATGTGCCTTTCAAGGCTATAATCATAAGAACTTTTGTTTTTTCACTTCTCAATTTCTAAAACACAAAATAGTTTGTATGGATGATTAGGGGCTCATATCACACTACTCTCGCCCTCTCCTTATCATGAGGAGAGACTCTACATTGTGTAGAGTCCAAATAAAGCCCTTCTCCCATACATGGTCACTTTTTCCCTATCCGAGGGTGAGTAATAACAACACAACCCTTAGAGTTTCTCTTATAAAACAAAATGTAAAACATGAAAATAAAATAATTAATAACCCATCACAATCCCATCCCTTACATGTTTCATCATACATTTGAATACACACACATGTAGAAGGCCTGCTTAAGTAATGAAAAACACACCATGAAGAAAAAGAGCTTGAAGGATTCCTACCTTCACAAATGGTTATGACAACTAAAATTTTGAGAAGAGCTATCCCTTCCTCCTCTTTCAATCCTAGCTTTACTCTCTCTAAATGTAGAGATTGGGTGAAAACTCTTCAACCCTCAAATTTATCACTAAATAGGCTCTTAACTCAACCACCTAAAAATTGTAATAACTTCAAATTTGACTAAGGCATTCTAAGGTCTTCTAACTTAATTCTATCATAAAGGAAAACTTATGGTGGAGTATAATCTTGTCAAACTCATGGTGAAGTTAAAATTTTCACACTAAAGTAAAAATGAGATATTTGGGTGGTCACAAAAGTCAACAAAAGGGTTTAGAGGGATGGAAAATTCCCTCAACCCATACATATACCCCTTAGGCACTTAGTTTTCATAACTTAGTTTTCATAAATTTTGGTCTCTAGGACTATTTAAGGACCTATTAAATTGGCTTGAAATAATTAAATTTTCTAAAAACCCTAGGAATGCAAATCTTACCACTAAACCCTAATTATACATATATAGATTATGAGTGTCAAGTGACACTATAACATCATTGTTACATAACATTAAACACTTTATGATTTCAGAATGATACACACATTCAGATTATGATACAAATAAAATAAAAAATGACAAGGTCTATATCTTTATTAAACTCAACCCTGGTTTTCACAGATTGTACATAGGGCTGATTACCAATTCTTTGTTAGATTTCCTAACTAATAATTTTGGACACTCATTTCACACATCAATAGCTTGAGAAAAATGACATGTATATAGTTAAAACTCATCCAAATAATCACATAAATCAAAACATCAATCTTTTATATAAATAACAGTTATTTCATTTCTGCTCGTATATTTAACCATTAAAAATTGCATAATTAAGGTATTAATCATATTCCTAATTCTTCATTCATTTATTGTACTACATCATAAATATGTATGTTCATAAAATATTAAATAATATAATTAAGCATCTTAAAGTAAAACATCACACGATATAAAATAACATAAGAATGTCCAGTCCATCCAACAATGTCTTGACATACCAAATCATAATGTATCAATTGTACTATGATGGTTGGGGTGAGGCCTCACAATTAGTGGAATAGGTATTATTTAGCAATTGAAAATAAGCTATGGTAGAAAATGGGGGGCATAAAATAGGAAACACCTACTTATTTTAAAAAGCTATGGATAACATCATATATATTTTCTCATTTGCATGCAATTTTGCATCTTCATTTTATTTACAACAAATAATATTAAAATTTTATTTAAAAAATACATCTAAGATCAATTCTTAAAGATAAGAAACAAAATTTACTTTCAAGGGGTATTAGCTCATCAAATTATTGCTAGAAATGTTGAGCAGTAGCTACTAATCAAGATAAGCCTAGCAACTACATGAGAACATGCACTTATTGAAAAAAAATTATTTGTCATCATAAAATTACTTTCCTCACTTTTTTTACTCTATATTTTTATTTTATTTTTATCAATAAATTTTCTCTCTAGTTTTTATATAAAAATTTGATATAAAAATGGTTAGCACCTGCATGCCACCATAAGCTCCCCAAAATACTCCTAAACTTTGCAATGGCTTCTAGGAAAAATAAGCCTAGCAATTGCATGTGGCCTTGTTGTTAGAGGCTTCTATTTTTATACTCTTCTAATTAGAAATATTTATGTACTAAGTTTTTTAAAAAGTAGGATATATGAAAGATGCAAAAATAATATCTTACTTTTCTAATTGAAATTCAAGACATTCTGTTTCTAAAGTAGTGAGAAATATCTTATTTTTCTAATCAAAATATAAGAAAAGTAATTTTAAAATATAAATATAAATATAACAACAAAATTATTATTTTTGAAGTGTCTTTTTTTATTCTTTTATAAAAGATTCAAACTAGTATAAAAATTTATAAGATGTTTCTATATTTATTAATTGCATGGCATTCTTAACTTTTTTAATTATTTAATATTCTTATATTTAGAAGTACCATTTTTATCAAATATATTTAGAAGTACTTAAATAAACTAAAATTATGTGATTTGTCTTTTCATAATTATAAATATAATAATAATAAATTATTGATTTATTTTAATTTGTAAGAGTTAAAAAATTTATTAAGATTTATTGCTTTATATTATGAATAATCTTTTATGAGTTCTTTGGTATTGAAACAATATGATTAGCATATAAAGGGGATAATATATCTATATAATTACATGAGCAATAAAATTTAGAGAGGAATAATTCATAGTAACATTTGTCATATGATGAAGGATAGTGAAGTTTCTTAATTATTCTTATAACATATTATTAATATAATTCTTTTTTTTATGAGATTGTGAAATTTTTGGAAATATTAATTCACAACCCGAAGTATAATTAAAGTGAAATGGTGGGGCTTCTTTCCTATAGTTATTATAACCAAGGTTCAAGTTTCCACAGGGTCGCTCTCTATTGTGGTTCTTAATTGAGAGTTTTTGATGTTGATCCTTGGTGAAATAAAGGGGCTTCTTGCATGTAGTGCTTAAAACCAAGGGTTAAAGATAATGGCTTTGGCCTATTACCAAAAAAAATTGAGAAATGGAGCAAACTTTGACAGGGTAGGGTTATGGGTTGTTGGCAAATCATAGTCTTATAGAAAGGAGATTCAATAGGTACAAAGGTACATGGGTGAGACTAGGGACACTCAATGCTACACAATCAAAGATAGGAGACTCAGACCCATTACAACAATATCACTAGGGTTAACAATTTTCTAAGGGCTCAAAAATGGAATGACAAATTTCAAATACATAATAATAGTCGATCCACCTAACCTAAAGATTTTGGGGTTAATACTAGATGGAGGCAATCTAGTAAGGCTCAATTTCATGCTTTGGTTAACAATCATTTCTTTAGGAAATTTAGAGGATGATATCACAAAGATGGGTCTCCACTTGAAGTAGGACAAAACCATACTGATAAATTTTTAAATAGATCATCACAACACCAAATTCACCCTACATTTAAAATATGATCTAGGCCACTACATCTTGTGGAGATTAGGTCTATCAATGGAGAACCTATGGGAGATTTCAACTATGATATTCCATCTTATGTCTCTTGGCCAAAATTTGTGGCCATTCAATCACCTATATGTTTTTCATACTCAAATAATCTGTCAGTGACTAAAGGTGTCCCTCACCATAGAAGGAATGGATTCACACATCAAGTTAAACCATTGATGGCTAAAGGTGCCTCTCACCATAAAAAGAATAGATTCACACCTAAAGTTTCTAAAGTTTGGAAGAAGAAATCTTGTTCAAATAATCCATAGTCATAGTTAGATTCTCAACCCACTCTCCAACAGATGAAGGAGCAAGGTGTGCATAACTTGTCACTGAATTCAGAGGATGGTTTTCTTAAACCACAAATAACATTCATGGTAGATTCAACATTGATTTATAAGGTTTTTTTCTTTCACTCCAATCTCTAAACTTTTGGTATGGGAAAGAAAGCATTGGTATGGATTATCTGACATTTTTTACATTGATCATGACTTTCTATTTTTTATTGCCATTTTTAAGACTACAATTTCTAGACATAATGAGTATTGGGTTAAATCTTGGTTATGCAATGGCTTATGTATTTATACCATGTTTTGGGTTCTTAATTTCAAATTTGATTGTTATGCTTGTGGTTTTATGTCATGTTGGATCTAGTTTCCTACTTTACCTTTAGAGTATAGGGACTTAGATATTATGGAGTTTGTAGTTAGCAAGATTGGAGTTTTCCTTAGACATGATTTAATCTCATTTGAAGAACCTCACCTTCTAGTTAGGGCTTGTGTGATTTTAGATCCATTGAAGTCATTTCCCTCTTCAATTACACTTAACTCAAAATGGGGCTCTTGGCAACAAGATAATGTTATTCAAGATGAAGAATTTATTCTAAAGTATGCAGATTTCTTAGGGCATTACACTAATTAGGGTTTAGAGCCTAATTGTTCACAACTAGTAGTCTATAAAGGTCATTCTTCTTACCCTTCAAAATATTCCATCACCATGCTACATGGTACTCCTAAGGAAGCTTCCCAATTCCCTTCTAGATCTGCTCCTGCTACTTTGGGACCTTGTTCTCCATATCATTTTTTTTTTTCGGTAATCCTCATCTTCATCCCAAAAAGAGGGTGAATAACTTAAATCCAGTGAGCTCTCACAATTCATCCTATGATTTGGAATTGGGTCATACCCTTAGTAAGGAGCTCTCAATGCCTATTGATTTGAATAAGAATGTTTCCTCTTTTCTTAGTATTGATATTATGATGTAGTTTATCTCTTTTATAAAAAAAGTTATTCCTATTATGATATCTTGGTTTTTTGCTGATAAAAATGGGTATTTTCATATGAAGATTTTTGTAAATATGAACAAATTTATTTTTGACTTTAATAAGTCTATTATTTTTAATATGGAGTCATTTTCATGTTGATATTTGTGTCATTGTGCATGAGTTGATTTTTAATGACCAAGAATTTTCTAATTATATGCATGCTAATGAAAAACGTTCATAAATTATGCTTGAAGAAGGATATATTCTAGTCCCTCCTCATCTATTTGATAGTCAAAATCACACCTCTAGACCAATGGATAATAAAAGGATACATTTTTCACAAAGAGATATAAAAGATATTGACTCTTCAATTTTTTGTTCTTCTTTTTTAAAGCCTAGGATTGATAAACATTTGGTTGCAGATCCATATCATTGTAAATATAATCTCAAGCAAGAGATTGATAAAATGGTTAATGATTCTACCCTACCTATGGATAAATCAATTTCTCATCCCTCCCCTATCCTTCCTAAGTTAGATCATGACATAATCCAGACTACTAATTCCATATGTCTTTAGTTTACTTTTGATTTTTATCAAAAATTGTCGACTGTGTAGACTCCTCTTTCTTCTCTGAGTACTTCAAAAGGATCTAAGCCTAGAGATTTCCTACATAAGATGGTAAAAAAAAGAGAGGCATTGATGTAGGTCTACAATATACCTTAGGTAGAAGTTTTAATTGTGTTAAAATATGTTTGAAAAGGAGAACTAAATGTTCTCCTTGTCCACAATAAGATTCTCTCTTGGAATGTATGAGGCATAAATGCCTTTGACAAAAGATGTAGAGTCAAGAAATATCTTGACTCTCTACAAGTGGAATTTTTTCTTTTATAGGAAACCAAGTTTTCATCCCCAAATTTTATTAAACTCATTGGTTGTTGGAAATCCCTATAATTTTCCCATGTACCTAGTGATAGTGCTTTAGGGGATCTAGCTATTTTGTGGCATGCTAACTTAGTCGAAGGACAATTAATTTAGCAAGAGTCAAACTAACAATTTTTATATTTATGGATATTTGATATGACTTTTTTATCTCTTTAATTTTTATGGCTTTCAGTCTATAATTGACAAGTCCAGATTGTGGTTATCTTTGTCTTCAATAATTCAAAGACTTCATATTGATAAAATTGTAATTGTTGTGGATTTTAATGTTATATTACACACTCACAAAAAGATGGGGGGAATTTCTCCCCTACGAATATGCAAGATTTTAACCATAATGTAATATTTCATGTACATACTTTCTCTGACTCATTTACATGGACTAATAGGAGATTGGGTTTCCACCGAATAGTTGTTAGACTTGATAGATTTTTGTGTTCTCAATCCTAGAAGCTTGAAAATGTTGATTTTTGTTTGGAAATATTTCCATATTATGAGTCTCATCATTATTCTATCTAAAAAAATATTTTTCCATCATTTGGTGCCCCTAATTATTTATTCAGATATTCCTTTAAATTTGAGAGTGTTTGGTATAAACATCCCTCATTTGATGGTCTCTTAAAATAGTGGTTGAAGCATTCTCCATTGGAACCAAGTACTAAGATGTTTCAATTTCATAAGAGAATGTAATATGTTAAAAGCCTTCTTAAGTTCTAGAAAAATTATATCTTTAAAAATATTTCTAAGAAAGAATAAAAGCTAGTTGATGAAGAACTATCAACCATTAACCTACATGTTATCTCATGTGGCCTTACTATTGATATGTGTGTTAGATAAAAGACTTTGCAAGTGGAGTGGGATGAATTATGTAAGAAGAAGATGAATATTAGAGACAAAAATCAAGGGATCTATGGTTCTAACAAGGATATCAGAACAAAAAAGAAAAAAAATCATATGTTTGAAAAGGGCTAGCAATACTATCATTTTCATTCATGATCATGAAGGTAACTTAGTGTCTAGTGCTTAGGGTGCTCAATCAGAGGGTGTTAGATTTTTCTTGGATCTTCTCTCACCACCCCCCACCTCTCTTAGGTTGAAAGATGTGAATGACTTTCTTATTGTTATTCCCTCTTTGATTATTGATAAAGATAATTTAGCCCTTATGGCCCATTTTACACTCCAAGATATCTAACATATAGTTTTTCTTATGCCCCCTGATAAAGCTCCTAGTCCTTATGGATTTATAGCTATATTTTTTCAAAAAATATAGGATGTTATTAGTTTTTATTTTCTTGAAGTCCTTGAAGAATCTAGGCCAAATGTCTCAATTAGAAAAAAAACATTAATATCACTAATGTTGCTATTATTCAGAAAGTAAATGATCCTCACTCTTTCTTAGATTTTAGGGCTATCTATTTATACAATACCATTTGTAAAATCATCACTAAATTAATATATGTGTACCTTCAATCTCTTATTCCTAAGATAATTTCACCAGAACATGGGGGGTTTTGTTCTGAGTTGGGAGACTATTAAGGTGGCACTAATTGCACATGAAACTTTTGTTAATCTTAGATTGGTTTCAACAAGGCAGTGACAAAACACTTAATCATTTTCTATTAGTACTATAGTGCAATTTGAGTGATTAGAGTGAGCCAAGAAAGCAATGCAAGCTAATTTATAAAAGCATGTTGAGCATCAATTGTTAGACGATACATGTTGAGCAATATACCTAGTATGTGTCAAGTCACTCATGAGCTGAGTAGTCTATACATACCGAGTGATTCAAGAGTTGAGTAAATAGTGTATGCCAAGCCATTCAGAAGTTGAGTTACAACATTGAGAATGTAGTGATGCTCAAGCATCAAATTCTTCAGATGTTGAGTGAACAATTTTGGACATAGTTGTTTTTAATGGCACAAACTTTGATATAAACCATTTTTGGGTTGACATAATAATTGTTTTACAATTCTAGAAGATAAGTATGGAGGTATATTATGAATACCTATGTAGTACATGAAACCAATCAAATTATGGGATGCTTTAAGTAGCAATATGGATCAACCTCAGTCATTGGTTCTTACCTAACCCTACTCCACCTTTGTTTAATTAAGTAGGAAAACCCTAAAGAGTTTGTGAGAATATGAAATGTTCCAAAGGAGAGGAATACTAAGTGAAGAGAGAACATTCATGATGGCTATTGAGATTGTGACAATGATCTAAATTACAAAATCAGCTAGAGAGAATAGAGGAAAGCAAAGAGAGGACATAGGAGACATATCTAATCAGAAGGATCAAGGATTCATTAGTAAAGAGAAGATCTAACATCTAGCAATCACATGCTAACTGAAGGATCATGGTGTTGAATCATTTTAATAGGTGATAGAGAGTAAAGCTCCTAACAAAGTAGTCTTAACATACTTGTGTAAATCTCTTAACTAATTGCTTGCTTTATTGTAAGTTTAAGTCCTCTAATAAGGAACACTTTTAGCAAGGTGTTAAAATCCTTTAATAGGGTGAGACCTAAAAATATTTGTAAGCCTTTGATAGGGAAAAATCCTCATAGGGTAGATCATAGTTTATTTTCAAACTCATTGTAACCTTACTTGGCTACACTTTATAGGTGCAGTAGTGAAGATTTGTGGGTGTCATCCCCACCCTAGTTTTACGTTCTCATTAGAGGGGTTCTGGGTAACAAATTTATTGTGTCATGTGTTATTTGTTTCATTCTATGGATGAACATGTGCAGTTATCCATTTAGTTTGCATGTTAAATTTTGAGATGAATGTGTGGTGAATTTTTTATGGTTAATGTTTTGAAGTGTCGATTCACATGCCCCCCCTCTCTCAAATTTTATTTTCCCATTGTTATTTTTAACAACTTTACATGCTATCAAGGAAAATAGTATCCCAACTTTTTTTGTTAAATTAGATATGATGAAATCTTCTGATAGACTTAATTGGTCTTTTCTCATAAATGTCCAACATAGGTTTTGGTTTCCTAGTAGATGGTGTAAATAGATCAAAGCATGCATTTCAGGCACACATTTTTTATTTGAATTAATGGTTCACCAATAGGTTTTTCTCCCTTCACTTAGGGAGTACATCAAGGAGATCCATTATCCATGTTTTTATTCATCATTATAGTAGAATAATCTAGTAGGATCATTAATTATAATAATCAAATTGGTTTATTGAAGGGCATGAATATTATAGGGACTTCCTTTTTATTACCCATTCCCTTATTATTAATGATACTCTATTGTTTGGCTTGACTTGAATCCAAGAGGTAAAAAAATTAAGAAAAATATTGAGATTTATACATCAATTTTGGGCCAGCACATAAATTCCCATAAATCCAAGATTTATATCTTCAATGCTTCTAAAATTTTGCATAGAATTGTTAATCTATTAAGATTTCCTCTAGATAAACTCCCTTTAGTCTACCTTGGAGTTCCTTTTTGTAGGCTCTAATAAACCATCATACTAGAAATTTTTTATTGACCAAATCAAAAATAGGATAGCATCTTGGAAAAATTTAGATGGCTTTCATTATCTAGCAGGATAATTCTCATCAAAATTGTTCTTACTGCCATCCCTAACTATTATTTATCTATATTGCATGCACCAAAAGGAATTATTAAGTATATTGAAACACTAATTAGGAATTTTTTATGGTCTTCAAATATGAATGGAGAAAATAATTTTGGATTGGTGTCATAATGAGATATGGCAGCTCCTTTTAGTTTTGGCAAGGTGCATTTGCATAATCTTTCCAATCAAAATAAGGCTTTTGGAGCCAAATTGGTATGGTAGATATATGTCAAACCAATATCAAAATGGTATCAGGTGCTTTAAGAGAAATATATAGATAATTTGGATCCATTAAGGATTATTACTGTGCCTGATCTTTCAAAGGTGTCAACTATTTTGGATTTTATGATGAGTTCTAGGGATCTTAGTATGTCTTTTATTTCATGGGAAGTTAAGAAAGGTGAAAGAATCAATTTTTGGTTAGATTCATGGAATAGATATCCCCCTCTTTCTTCTCATGAGTCATTACATCTTATCATGGATATCCTAGTAGATATTTGGGTAACATCTTTGCTTGATTATTTCTTGGTTGTTTCTATTCATCCAGGGAAGATTATATAGAAGGATCAAACCTCCCTCCCCATTTCCCCTAATTCTGCAAATAGATTTAACCAAATCTTATTACAAAGAGAAGTCTTTTGGTCAACAAACTTGATTATCTTTTATGGGCTCCATGTAAAGATGGGGTTTATTCAATCAAGCAAGGGTGCAAAGTACATCAATCTTGACAATATAACCAAGAAAAGTACCAAGAATTTATGTTCTACTAGAATAATTCAATCTTGCCTAAGGTTGGTTGTTCTACTTGGTTGGACCTTTAAAAAAGAATCCTAAGTAGTGATAGGTTGCAAAAGTTTAATATTATAGCTGCTTTTCCTTATGTCTTATGTAATAAAAAGTTAGAGTTTTTTTATTACCTCTTGCTCAATTGTAGTTTTTCTTAGGCTTGTTGGTAGTTTGTGCTTAACCAACTTAGTTTCCCTATACCCTTACCAAATTTTCTTTGGGATTTATTTCATGTCTAGCCAACCCCCTTCTCAAAATCATTTTTCTCTTCTTCAGAGAAGTGTATTCCTTCTCTAGTTTTCTAAGCTATTTGGTGGGAGAGGAGTAGGAGAATTTTTAGGAAAATTTCCTATGATGTAAATAAGGTTCTTAATCTTCGTGAGAAGAGAATTCTTGAATTGGTTAATTTTGTTGGACTAATTTAGAATAATTGAGAGGGGGGGAGGTGAATATGTTATCCAAGGTCTATATGTATAAATAAAACTTTACACAACTTACTGAACCCATAAAACATTATTCATCATGCATGCATCCATAAGATTATGAAATAACTTAAAACTTATAGGTTACTATCAAATCAACTTGCAAAAATGTAAACATGAAACATAATAGATTCATCAACACACTTGACCCAATGATTTATGTGGAAACCCAATTTGGAAAAAACTACCAATAACATGCTACCCATTTTCACTCTTCTGAAGTGATGCCCTATGAAAGGCCAACCTTGTTAAAGTTCACAATACACACTATTAAATGTGACCCTTTAAAAGATTTCAATCACCCTATTGGGAGTGGACCTTGTTAGAGGACTTTAGACCATTCACTTGGAATGTCACCTGGTTAAAATATTTACAAATGACTGTTAGGTCTACCTTAATCCAAAGAATTTATCCTAGACTAATACAATTGTTAGAGAGTAATAGTAAGGGTTAATCTGATAACAACTTAAAACTTCATTTATAGATTATAGATCACTATTTAGTTCGCCATTCTTCTTATGTTTCACTCATTCTATCTTTGATAGCATTTTCACCCTTCAAGCATTCATATTTTTAAGCCTTCTTGCTTAACATGCCATTGTAGACTCTCCTCTTAGGTGACTAGATGAAGAAAAACCCCTAAATCCTTGCCTTCTTTAGGTTCTCACAAATGAAAAACTTGCTTCATGACCAACCATTCCAATAAATAGGAAATTAAGATCTTTTTCTGCTCATTCTCCATCATCCAATTTAGGGTTAGGATGGATTAGGTAGGATACAATGAATCTACCCCACATTTTATAACTCTTATAGAGACTTCTCCTAGAATCCTCTTTGAATTCACCTAAAAATAGTTTACCTTGAATTCTATGGCACCAACTCATCAATCTTATCTTCTACCTGGCTCACATAATCCAAGAAAATAATGTTGTTGGATTAGATCCATTGAATTCATGATCATTCAAATAATATAGCATCTTAGCATTATCTAGCTTCTAATGCTTGGCACATACTATATTGCTTGGCATCCTCTATGAAATCACTTGACATGGACTAAAGTTTATTGGTACTTGGCATTAACTAAATAACTAAACTTTATGTGGCATCTCCTGTTCACTTGGCATACACTAGAACTAGTATTCACTCAGCTCCAACTAATTTTATTCTTAGCTTGCACTAGCTTTTCTTGGCACCTACTATCCACTCGGTCAAGCTTGGCAAACAAAATTTGTGTAACTTGTTCTTCTAAACTTTCTTAGTGTAACCATCATTTGTAACCTTAAGTAGATTAGCAATTCATCATGTTACCACTATCTTAATTGATTCTTGTACTCCTTTACATAATCATAACTCAACCTTTCCTCTAGGTGTTTTTGTTGCATATTTTGATCAAATCCTCTTCATCAATCAAATAAGTGATAGTAATTAAATTTTAAAAGTGGTTTTCTTACCAACAAATAGTAGGCTTGACATTAGTGACAAAAAAATGATTGAAACATATTATTCATACATGTATGTTCTCAACAATCTCCCTCTTTGGCATTAATTGCAAACCAAACTAATCAACCAAGTGGAAAAATCCTTGTTCAACCAAACTGACTAGGTTAAAATAGTAAGACCAACAAAATAAAAAAAAGAAAATAATTCCTTGTATTGAAATCTCTCCCTCTATTAGCAAATTCCATCTTTTGAATAGATTAGAAAACTCTTCCTTATAACTCCTTCACTATATCTCCTTCTCTTTGTTCTCTTAATCAACAACTATATTCTTCAGCAATTATCTCCCTCTAGGATCAATAAAACTCTCCATCTCTTTGAAAATAATCTCTTGATATATCCATCTTGATCAGTCAATCTCAATCTCTCCCTCTTTGACAAAAATGTCAAAGATGTAGGCCAAAAAACTTGTCATCTTAAAATGTATATATAGCTTTTTTCACTTTCTCCCTTTGTCACCTTGCTTGTGAGTTATTTGTAGTTCCAACTCTTTGATTACTTTAGGTAGCTCCTAAAGTAATATCCACTACACCAATGTGTAACATATGAATATTAGCTTGTTTGATGTAGGGCACTCCTCTTGTTACTTAGATAGCCTTTGATAGGAGTATCAACCCTAGTTTACCTCTTAGATAATCATGAGAATCCTTAGGTAATGCTTTTGTGAAGATATCAACAATTTGTTCTTTTGTGTTAACATATTCTATCTTCACCTCTTTATCTTGAACTAACTCTCTCAAGTAATGATATTTGATTGTAATGTGCTTTGTCTTTGTGTGCATGATAGGATTATTTGATATATTTATAGCACTTGTATTATCATAATAAAGTGTTATAGGGTTTGTGATCTCTTCCTTCATTCCTTTGAGTAGTTGTTTAATCCATACAATATTTGTGCAATTTATAGCAATAGCAACATATTCAACTTTGATAGTAGATTGTGAAGTGCAATTTTTTTTTTGCTAGTCCATGTAACTAGCCTCTTTCCTAAGAAAAATGCTCCTCTACTGGTGCTCTTTCTGTAATCAATGTTTCCAGCCCAATCAATATCAGTGTAGGCTCTTAATTCAAATTTCTCATTTTTCTTGTAGTATAGACCAAACTCTTATGTGCCTTTTAGGTATCTCATTATTCTCTTTATAGCCATTAAGTGATTCTCCTTGGGATTATCAAAGAACCTTACAACTATCTCTATAGACAATGCAATGCCATGTCTTCCATGCACTACATATTGTAATTTACCAATCATAGACCTATACAATGTTTGATTCACCTTAGGTGAATCATCATTCTTTGACAATTTGTGTCCTATCACCATAGGTGTACTTCCTAGTTTGGAATCCTCAAATCTAAAAGTTTTCAATATTTTATTGGCATACTTTGATTGAGTGATCTATATACCATATTTCATCTGATATACTTGCAAACCACAAAGAAACTAACCTCTCCAAATATATACTTCTCAAATTCTTGTTTCATCTGATTTGCAAAATCCTTAACATAAAGCATCTTGACCTCAAAATATGATATCATCAACAAAAATTTTATGTAACAAACTACCTTTGCCTTTCTTTGTCTTCATATACAGATTGTTGTTATCATCAATCCTTTGAAATCCAATCTTCACAAGATAATTATGAAGTCTTTCATACCATGCTCTTGGTGCTTGTTTCAAACCATATAGAGCTTTGTGTAACCTACATACCATTTTCTTATTGCTAACATCAACAAAAACTTCAGGTTGATCTATGTAAATTTCTTCTTCTAATATATCATTCAGAAATGCAGATTTAACATCCATTTGATAAAAGTTGAAACCTTTGTATGCAAAATAAGCAAGTAAAGTTCTTACTTCTTCCAACCTAGCAATAGGAGTGAATGTCTCTCCATTTTCAATTCCTTCCTCTTGTGCACATCCCTTGCAAACTAATCTATCTTTATTCCATGTAACTTCACCATTTTCATCTAACTTGTTTCTAAATACCCATTTTGTGCCAATCACACTTTTGTCTTCTAGTCTAGGAACTAAACTCCATGTTTTATTTTTCTCTATTTGTTCAATCTCTTATTCCATGGCTTTACTCTAGTCTACATCTTCTAATGCATCTCTCACTGATTTGGGTTCCTTCATGCTCAACAAACATGAATCATATCTCAATTTTTTTCTTGTCATTGGTCTAGCATCTTTGTCTCCAATAACTTGAGTAGTAGGCTAATGTCTTTTTACATATTTAGAGAATCTTGGTTTAGCTCTTGTTTCTTCATTTTGTCTTCTAGCTTTAGAGTCACTTTTTACATCTTTGTCAGGTAGTTCAACATCTCTTTCATGTATACTAATCTCAAAACCAGAATGTACTCCCACTTCATTTTGTAACTCGACATCTGAATGCAGCTCAGTTCCTAAATGCAACTTTACATTCATAGGGTGTGACTCGGTAGTCACTAAAACTTGTTTTTGGTTTGTAGCTTGATTTCTAGCATCTTCTTCAGCAAGCATACTTTCATAATAGTATACAAATGATTTCTATTCTTCTAGTTCTTTCATAGGTTTAGCCTCATGTACTTCTATATATTCATTAAAATTTACATTTGCACTTTTTACAACTTTATTAGTGTTAGTATTTAAACATTTATATGCTTTACTTTTAGTGGAATATCCTTGGAATATACCTTCGTCACTTTTTGCATCAAGTTTACTATTCTTTAAATCTTTAAGAATGTAACATTTACTTCCAAACACCTTAAAATATTTTACATTAGATGAGTATTTATACCATAGTTCAAAAGGTGTTGCATGAGTACATTTCTTGACTTATACACGATTCAAGGTATAGACAACTATACTTATAGCTTCTCTCCAATATTTTAAAGCAACATTATTCTCCATCATGAGTATTCTAGCACAGTCCATTATAGATATGTTCCTCCTTTCATCTATGCCATGTTGTCGAGGTGTTCTAGGGGTAGATGTTTGTCTTTTGATTCCTCTATCATTATAGAATATCTCAAATTCATTTGATGTGAATTCTCCTCCTCTATTAGATCTTAAACATTTCAATTTTTTTCCTATTTTATTTTCAATTTTGCTAAATACCACTTAAATTTTTTGAAAGCATCAGATTTCTATTTCAAAAACATAATTGTCATCATTCTAGAATAATCATCAGTAAGTAGCATAATGTACTTATCTCCTTTGTAGCTTTGCACATCAATCAGACCACACAAGTTAGTATGGAAAATCTCTAGTATTCCTTTAGATGCATGAGCTTAAATTTTGAAACTTGTCTTTGTCATTTTTCCTAACTAACATTGTTTTCACATTATATTATTAAGCTTCTTCAACTTATGAAAACCTCTAACTTTTCTCATGTTACTGATACTGACCAGGTTATCAAAATTGATATGACATAACCTATGCCATGGCCATTTATCATCAAGTTTTACAAGAAGACAAATAGCATCCTCTATGTCAAGATAGAATAGATTACTCCTAGTTTGATCACCCTTTCCAATCAGTTTCCCATTAGTGTCATATATCTTAGCAATCGTGTTTTCAAATTCAATTTTACATCTCAAATTATTTAGTTGTGACACAATCAAGAGATTATAGTTAAGACCTTCAACATAGTAAGAATTGTCACATAAAATCTTATCTGTGAGCTTGATAGAACCTTTTTCTTTTATCAAACATGGTGCATCATTACTAAATCTTACACTATTTGCATCATAACAATTCAAATTAATGAACTTACTTTTGTCTCCAGTCATATGATGTGAACATCCATTGTCAATGATCCATTTATTATTCTTGTTTGCATAAGTCACAAGTGTAGTTGCCTCATCTTCATTAGATTCATCCTTCATTGCAATATACACCACTTCATCATTATGTTCATCAGAATCATCCCTTGTTTTCTCTTCAATAATATCACAAGACTTTTTCATTTGTCTTTGTAGTCCTTGATGTCTTTATCTCTTCTACTTTTTTACATGTCACCACCTCTATATTTCTTCTTTTCTGGACATCTAGTAGAAGTATGACTAACCTCATTGCAATTGAAACAAATGATAGGTAACTTACCTTTGAATTTTCCCTTACCTTTGTGGAATCTTCTTGCTAGTAGTGCTTTAAGTTGTTCTACATCCTCCTCATCTTTGTCATTGTCACTAAGCACATACTTCTTCTTTTTATTTTTCTTTTTCATCTTCTCATTAGGTTCATTCAGTGACACTTAAGCATTGAAAGCAGATTCAATCTTTCTAGGTTTGTAGTTATCAAAGTTAGATAGCTGAAAAGTAGCGAGTCTACCTACCAGACCTTCAAGTGATAGTTTATTCCCTAGTATACATCTTAGTTCTTGAAATGCAAAAACTCTAATAGCATATATAAGTAACAGTGTTATTATAACTTTTCTTGGTACAGTATGATCATCTATATTACTAGTAGCTCCTTTTACTACATTAACAACTTCATTTATCCTCTCAACATATTAAACAATTTTTCCACCTTCTTCCATTCTCATATCATCAAACTTACCTCTAAGAATCTCAACTTTGGCTCTTAGAATATTTTCATCTCCTCCATAGATATTGGTTAGGGAATCCTAGATTTTCTTTGCACTATCAAGACCTTTGATATCATCAAATTCAACATAACTTAGGGTAGAGGCAATCCCTAGCATTGCTTGGTTGTGTTCTTTCTTCTTTTTCATATCCTCAGCAATTGGGGCACTAGCAGGATTAACATGTTGAATAGTAATGGCAGATTGTGCATGATATCCAAGTCCTCCAAGTTGTAGCTCCATCAAATTTTTCCATGTAGGAAAGCTATCTCTCTTAAGCTTGGGTACTTCTCTTTTTGGCATCTTGATCTTTGTGCTTCTAGTACCTTCAAACTAGTCCTCTTAAGAAGATGGCTCTGATACAAATTGTTGGAATACTTTAGAATAACTGGGGGGGTGAATCAATTATCCAACATCTAGATGTATAAATAAAAATTTTAATAGCTTAACAAATCCATAAAACATTATTCATCATGCATGTATCCATAAAATTATGCAATCCCTTAAAACTTGTAGGTTACTTTCAAATCATCTTGAAGAAATGTAAACATGAAACATAAAAAATTCATCAACACACTTGACACAATGATTTACATGGAAACCTAATTAGGTAAAAAGCACCAATAACATGCTACCCTTTTTCACTCTTTTGAAGTGATGCCCTATGAAAGTCCAACCTTGTTTAAGGTTACAATACACATTGTTGAATGTGACCTTGTTAAAGGATTTCAATCACCCTATTAGGAGTGAGCCTTGTTAGAGGAATTTAGACCATTCACTTAGAATGTCACCCGATTAAAAGATTTACAAATGACTATTAGGTCAACCTTAATCCCAAGGATTTATCCTAGACTAATACAATTGTTAGCGAGTAACAGTAAGGCTTGATCTAATAAAAGATTACAACTTAATTTGAAGATTATAGATCACTATCCAGTCCTCCATTCTACTTACCTTTCACTCATTGTAGCTCTAATAGCTTGTTCACCCTTCTAGAATTCATATCCTTAAGCCTTATTTCTTAACCTACCATTGCAAACTCTCCTCGTAGGTCACTAGATGAAGCAAAACCCTTGACTCGTTGTCTTCTTTAGGTTCTCATGCATGCCAAACTTGTTGTTAGATTGTGGTGACTGATCAAGAAAGTACTATACATACTTCATATGTTGTAGCTGACATATGGTCGACATATGGCCAACATGTTGTAACCCTAAAATGAGATAAAATACTTGTATAAAAGGGCTTAGGGTTAGGTATTTTTCATGATGTTATGTTGTGATTTGAAATTTGGTTCTTGCAGTAGTAGAGCTATAAGGGATTACAAATTGTAATCAAGTTGTAATCACTGGATCGTAATAATATTGGACTTGTTGTTTGGTGGATGTAGCCTAGGGATTGGGTGAACCACGTTAAATCTTAGTGCCTTATGTTCTTTTTTGTGTGATCTATTATTTTTTGTTATTGGTTATATTTGCATATAATTGTTAATTTTTTTTGTGGTTTAATCCTAACAAGTGGTATCATAGCAAAGGTTTTTTTTAAAGTTATCCTCTACAGGAAAGTCTCACGGTTGAGGTAGAGTCTCACAATTGAGTGGGAGCGATGGCAGATGAGAGTAAGCTGAGGGTTGACAAGTTTAATGGGAAAAATTTCTAGTTATGGAAGATGCAAATGGAAGACTGTCTATATCAGAAGGATTTATAAAAGCCCTTGGAAGGAAAAGCCAAGAATCAGGGATCTATGTCAAATGATGAATGGGATCTTTTGGATAGAAAGACACTTGGAAGCATTCGATTATGCCTGGAACCATCAATGGAATTTAATATTACAAAAGCAAAGATGACAATAGAATTGATGAAAAATCGAGCAACACTGTATGAAAAGCCTTCCACTTCAAACAAGGTATTTCTCATGAAGTGTTTATTTAATATGAAAATGGCAGAAGGTGGATCTATTATAGATCATTTAAATGAGTTTAATACTATTACTAGTTCGTTATCTTCTCTGAGTATCAATTTTGAAGAAGAAATTAGGGTCTCTTGATTTTGTGTTCTTTTCTTGAAAGCTGGAATGGCTTGGCAATGGCTGTGAGTAATTTTGTTTTTCGATCTAGTACACTAAAATATGATGATGTAATCGATGTTGTTTTGAGTGAGGAAACTCGTAAGAAATTCTTAGGTGGATCTACATTAGGAAGTGCTCTCAATGCACAAAGTAGGGGTAGAATGAGTGAGAGAGGAAGTAACTCTAGAAATTGTGGAAAATCAAGAGGAAAATCAAAGGGGAAGAGGTCTCAATCGAGAAGACCAAACAACTTCAAGTACTGTGACAAACTAGGTCATAAAAAGAAAGATTGTTGGAATCGAAAGAAAAATGAAGGACATAAACTACATGGAGATAAGGAGGCAAATGTGGTAAGTAACAAATCCGAAGAGGATGCTTTGATTTTTTCTTTAGAAAGTGTTGATGATTCATGGGTTTTAGATTCTGGTGCTTCATTTCATGCTACACCTCATAGAGGTTATTTCATTGATTATGTCCAAGTGGATTTTGGGCTTATTTATTTGGGAGATAATGAACCCTATCAGATTGTTGGAAAGGGAAAAATTAAGATTAAGTTTCAGAATAGGAATCATTGGCTACTACATGAGGTAAGAAATATTCCAAGGCTGTGTAGGAATTTTATTTCAGCAAGGCAACTCGGTGATGAGGGTTGTGTAGTTACTTTTAATGATAAGAATTGAAAGGTTCCAAAAGGTTCCCTTGTAGTAGAAAAATGTGTGGAAGTAGGCACCTTATATCTTTGTACAAGTCATATTGTTCCTTCTACTTCCATTGTGTCAGAGAAAAATGAGTGTTCAGGAACAATTGCTATAGTTGAGTAGGGAGAACAAATAGCTGCTATAGATTTTGATATAGTGCTATGGCACAAAAGACTTGGGCACATGAGTGAGAAAGGTATGAAAGTAATTCATTCAAAGAAATTTTTACCAGGTCTAGAATGTGTTAATATGGATTTTTGTGAAATTTGTGTGTATGAAAAACAAAAGAGAGTGAGTTTTGTAAAGATTAAGGAGGAAAACAAAAAGGAAAAATTATAGCTTGTGCATATTGATGTATGCAGACTGGCTTAGGCATCTTCCCTTGGTGACTCTAATTATTATGTTACATTTATTGATGATGCAACTAGAAAAATATGAGTTTATTTCATTAGACAAAAATTAGATGTATTTCAAACTTTCAAGAAATTGAAATGCTTGGTTGAAAATGAGATAGGTAAAAAATTAAAATGTCTTAGATTTGATAATGGTGGTGAGTATTACAGTCATGAATTTGAAGATTATTGCTCCACTAATGGTATTCGTAGATAGAAAACTATTCCAAGGACTCCACAGAAAAATAAAGTGGCTGAACACATGAACATGACTATAATGAAATACACAAGGAGCATGAGGTTGCATGCTGGGTTGCCCTTACACATGTGGGAAGAGGCTATCAATACTAATGTATACATGATTAATAGAGGGCCATCTACTCCTTTGAGCTATGGTATTCTAGAGGAGGCAGGGACTAGTAAGAAGGTGAGTTATTCTTTTCTCAAAACCTTCGGTTGTGAAGCATTTACTCACATAGATTCTAAAAATAGAACCAAGCTAGAAGCTAAGTCAAAGAAATGTGTAATTGTTGGATATGAAATTAATGAGTTTGGTTATAGGCTTTGAGATTTTTAAAATTAGAAAATTGTAAGAAGCAAGGATTTCATATTCAATAAGAAAGTGTTTTACAAAGATATGTTGAAACAAGATGAGAAGAAAGAAGATAATTATGTAGTGCTAGATGATACTCCAAAAGTTGATGTTCTAGTTATTCCTCATGATGTGCAACAACCAAAACAAAAAATACCACACACAACAATGAATGTTGGATGGTCAACAAGGAAAATTAGACCTCCACAAATATTTTCTCCCTCTTTGTATTCTATTTTACTTACTGATGCTAGTGAACCTGAAAGTTATGATGAAGCTATGTAGGTGGATAATAAGATTCAGTGAGAGTCTGCAATGAAAGATGAAATGGACTCTTTGCTAAAGAATAAGACATAGGATTTGTGCAAGTTGCCTGTAGGTAAAAAGGCTTTATAGAATAAGTGAGTTTGCAGGTTAAAAGAAGAGGATGGAGGTAAGAAAAGATTTAAAGCCAGGTTAGTTGTAAAAGGATTTGCACAGAAAAAGGGAATTGATTTTGATGAGATATTTTCTCTTGTTGTTAAAATGATTTCTATCCATACTATATTAAGTCTTGTGGCTACTAACAATTTGCATTTAGAGCAACTGGATGTTAAAACAACCTTTCTTCATGGAGATTTGGATGAAGAGATATATATGACTTAGCCACAGGGTTTTGAGGTCAAAGGTAAGGAGAACTTAGTGTGCAAATTGAAGAAAAGTTTATATGGCTTGAAGCAAGCACCTCAGAAATGGTATCTAAAATTTGATAGTTTTATGCATGAGCATGGTTACAATAGGTGTCATTTAGATTATTGTGTCAACTTTAGGAGGTTGGATGATGATAGCTACATTATTTTATGTTTATATGTTGATGATATGCTTGTCACTGGGTCTAACATGGATCACATTAAGGGGCTAAAAAGCCAATTAGAAAATGCATTTTCTATAAAGAATTTGGGGGTAGCAAAAAAAATCCTTGATATGAAGATTTGTAGAGATAGTAAGAACAAAACATTAACACTATCTTAGGTTGATTATGTGGAGAAGGTGTTGCAATGTTTCTCTATGAAGAATGCTAAAGATGTCAACACACCTTTACCTAGTCATTTGAAGTTGACTAAGGAGATGTGTCCTAAGACATAGGAAGAGGAGGATAAGATGTCCAAGGTACCCTATGCTTCAGCTATAGGAAGCTTGATGTATGCTATGGTATGTAATAGGCTAGATATTGCACATGCAGTAGGAGTCGTTTGCAAGTATATGAGACATCCAAGAATTGAGCATTGGAATGTAGTCAAATGGATTCTTAGATATTTGAGAGGAACATCCAATAAATGTTTATATTTTTGGGGCTCTAATACTTATTTAAAGGGCTATGTTGACTCAGAACTAGTAGATGATATTGATACCAGACAGAGTACTATAGGTTATGTCTTTACTGTTGGTGGGGCAACTATGAGCTAGGTTTCTCAATTATAGAAGTTTAATGCTTTATCCACTATAGAGGCAGAGTATGTAGCTACTATAGAGGTAGCAAACGAGATGATATGGCTTTAGTTCTTCTTGGAAGAATTGGGACATCCTCAAAAAGGTAATTATTTGTTGACAGATAGTCAAAGTGCCATTCATCTTGCAAAGAATTCAACTATTCATTCTAAGACCAAACACATATAATTGTGTTACCATTTCATTCAGTTAGTTTTGGAGGATGGAAAGTTATAGCTGGAGAAGATACATACAAATAACAATCTAGTAGATATGTTCACAAAGGTAGTAACAAGGGAGAAGTTGAACTCCTCTTCAGCTTTGGTTGGTCTTCTAGACTAAACATGAATAAAAGAACAACAGAGTTTAGGGTGCTTTGATCCAGTGGGAGCCCCATGTGGTAGTCATATTACTATAGGATCAATCTCCAAGTGAGAGATTTTTGTTTAGTGTGGAGCCTAATTAGTCCCCAAAAGAGATATTGTTAGATTGTAGTGACTAATTAGGAAAGTACTATACATACTTCATAAATTTTTTGGGTCATGGCCGATGTTGTAGCCGACATATGGCCAACATGTTGTAACCCTAAAATGGCATAAAATGCTTATATAAAAGAGCTTAGGGTTAGGTATTATTCATGATGTTATGTTGTGATGCAAAATTTGGTTCTTGTGGTGGTATTGAGCTATAAGGGATTACAAATTATAATCAAGTTGTAATCACTGGATTGTAATAATATTGGACTTTTTGTTTGGTGGATATAGCTTAGGGATTGGGTGAACCATGTTAAATCTTGGTGCCTTGTTTTCTTTTATGTGTGATCTATTATTTTCTGTTATTGGTTATATTTGCATGTAATTTTTATTTTTGTTTGTGGTTTAATCCTAACAAGTGGTATTAGAGAAAAGGTTATTTTTAGTTATCCTCTATAGGAAAGTCTCACAGTTGAGTGAGAGTCTCATGGTTGAGTGGGAGCGATGATAGATGAGGGTAACCTGAGGGTTGATAGGTTTAATGGGTAGAACTTCCAGTTATGGAAGATGCAAATGGAAGACTATATGCATCAGAAAGATTTATGGAAGCCGTTGGAAGGAAAAGCTAAGAATTAGGGATCTATGTCAAATGATGAATGGGATCTTTTGGATAGAAAGGCACTTAGAAGAATCTGATTATTCTTGGCACCATCAATGACATTTAATATTACAAAAGCAAAGACAATAGAAGAATTGATGAAAACCCGAGTGACACTATATGAAAAGCCCTTTGCTTTAAACAAGGTATTTCTCATAAAGCATTCATTTAATATGAAAATGGCAGAAGGTAGATCTATTACAGATCATTTAAATGAGTTTAATATTATTACTAGTCAGTTATCTTCTATGGGTATCAATTTTGAAGAAGAAATTAGGGCTCTTTTTGTGTTCTTTGCTTGAAAGCTGGAATGGCTTGGTAATGGCTGTGAGTAATTTTGTTCTTGGATCTAGTACCCTAAAATATGATGATATGATCGGTGTTGTTTTGAGTTAGGAAATATGTAGGAAATCCTCAAGTGGATCTACATTAGGAAGTGTTTTGAATGCACAAAGCAGGGGTAGAATGACTAAGAGAGGAAGTAACTCTAGAAATCATGGTAAATCAAGAGAAAAGTTAAAGGGGAAGAGGTCTCAATTGAGAGGACTGAACGACTACTAGTACTATGGAAAACTAGGTCATAAAAAGAAAGATTGCTGGAATCAAAAGAAAAATGGGCATAAACTAGATGGAGATAAGGAGGAAAATGTGGTAAGTAACAAATCTAAAGAGGATGCTTTGCTTTTGTCTTTAGAAAGTTTTGATGATTCATGAGTTTTAGATTCTGGTGCTTCATTTCATACTACACCTCATAGAGGTTATTTCATTGATTATGTCCAAGGGGATTTTGGGCTTGTTTATTTGGGGGATAATGAACCCTATTAGATTGTTGGAAAGGGAAAAATTAAGATTAAGTTGTAGAATGGGAATCATTGCCTACTACATAAGGTAAGACATGTTTCAAGGCTAAGTAGGAATTTAATTTCAGCAGAGCAACTTGTTGATGAGGGATGTGTAGTTACTTTTAATGATAAAAATTGGAAGGTTTCAAAAAGTTCTCTTGTATTAGCAAAAGGTGTGAAACTAGGCACCTTATATCTTTGTACATATCATATTGTTCCTTCTACTTTGATTGTGTCGGAGAAAAATGAATGTTCAGGAACAATTGCTACAGTTGACCAGGGAGAACAAATAGCTATTGTAGATTCTGATATAGTGTTGTGGCACAACAGACTTGGGCACATGAGTGAGAAAGGTATGAAAGTACTTCATTCAAAGAAATTTTTACCAAGTCTAAAATGTGTTGATATGAATTTTTTATTAAAGTTGTGTGTATGAAAAACAAAAGAGAGTGAGTTATGTAAAGACTAAGAAGGAAAACAAAAAGGAGAAATCAGAGCTTGTGCATACCGATGTATGGGAACTGGCTTAGGTATCTTCTCTTAGTGGTTATCATTATTATGTTACATTTATTGATGACACAACTAGAAAAGTATTAGTTTATTTCATTAGAAAGAAATCAGATGTATTTAAAAATTTTAAGAAATGGAAATGCTTGGTTGAAAATGAGACTGGTAAGAAATTAAAATGTCTTAGATCTAATAATGGTGGTGAGTATTGTAGTCATGAATTTGAAAATTATTGGTCCACTAATGGTATTCATAGATAGAAACTTGTTCCAAGGAGTCCACAAGAAAATGGAGTGGCTGAATGCATGAACAAGACTATAATGGAACACACAAGGAGCATGAGGTTGCATGCTAGGTTGCCCTTACACATGGGTAGATACTATCAATACTATTGTATATTTGATTAATAGAGGTCCCTCTACTCCTCTGGGTTGTGGTATTCTAGAGGAGGCATGGACTGGTAAGAAGGTGAGTTATTCCTTTCTCAAAACCTTTGGTTGTGAAGCATTTTCTCGCATATATTCTGAAAATAGAACCAAGCTAGAAGCTAAGTCAAAGAAATGTGTATTTGTTGGATATGGAATTAATGAGTTTGGTTATAAGATTTGGGATTTTAAAAATCAAAAAATTGTAAGAAGTAGGGATGTCATGTTCAATGAGAAAGTGTTGTACAAATATCTATTGCAGAAACATGAGAAGAAAGAAGATGATTATATAGTGCTGGATGATACTCCAAAAGATGATGTTCTAGCTATTCCTCATGTTGTGCAACAATCGCAACAACAAATACCACACACACTAGTGAATGTTAGATGGTCAATGATGAAAATTAGACCTCCACAATTATTTTCTCCCTCTTTGTATTCTATTTTACTTACTGATGCTGGTGAACCTAAAATTTATGATGAAGCTATGTAGGTGGATACTAAGATTCAGTGGGAGTCTGTAATGAAAGATGAAATGGACTCTTTGATGAAGAATAAGGCATGGGATTTGTGCAAGTTGCTTGTAGGTAAAAAGGCTTTATAGAATAAGTGGGTTTACAAGTTAAAATAAAAGGATGGAGGTAAGTAAAGATTTAAAGTCAGGTTAGTTGTAAAAGGATTTGCATAGAAAAAGAGAATTAATTTTGATGAGATATTTTCTCCTGTTGTTAAAATGACTTCTATCCATACTATTTTAAGTCTTGTGGCTACTAAAGATTTGTATTTAGAGAACTTGAATGTTAAGATGACCTTTCTTCATGGAGATTTGGATGAAGAGATATATATGGTTCAACCACAAGGTTTTGAGGTCAAAGGTAAGGATAACTTAGTGTGCAAATTGAAGAAAAGTTTATATGGCTTGAAGCAAGCACCTTAGAAATGGTATCTAAAATTTGATAGTTTTATGCATGACTATGGTTATAGTAGGTGTTATTCAGATCATTGTGTCTACTTTAAGAGGTTGGATGATGATAGATACATTATTTTATGTTTATATGTTGATGATATGCTTGTTGCTAGGTCTAACATGGATCACATTAAGGGTTTGAAAAGTCAATTAGCACATGCATTTGCTATGAAGGATTTGGGGGAAGCAAAAAAAATCCTTGGTATGAAGATTTGTAGAGATAGGAAGAATAAAACATTGACACTATCTTAGGCTGATTATATGGAGAAGGTGTTGCACTGTTTCTCTATGGAGAATGCTAAAGCTGTCAGGACACCTTTACCTAGTCATTTGAAGTTGAGTAAGGAGATGTGTCCTAAGACATAGGAAGAGGAGGATAAGATGTCCAAGGTACCCTATGCTTTAGCTATAGGAAGCTTGATGTATGCTATGGTATGTACTAGGCTAGATATTGCACATATAGTGGGAGTCATTAGCAGGTATATGAGTCATCGAGGAATTGAGCATTGGAATGTAGTCAAATGGATTCTTAGATATTTGAGAGGAACATCCAACAAGTGTTTACACTTTGGGGGTTCTAATATTGATTTATAGGGCTATCTTGACTTAGATTTTGTAGGGGATATTGATACCAAGTGGAGTACTATAGGTTATGTCTTTACTATTGGTGGGGCAGCTGTGAGCTAGGTTTCTCAGTTACAGAAGGTTAATGCTTTATCCACTATAGAGGCAAAGTATGTAGCTACTATAGAGGTAGCCAAGGAGAACATATGGCTTCAATTCTTCTTTGAAGGATTGAGACATCATTAGAAGGATAATTATTTTTTCACAGATAGTCATAGTGCCATTCATCTCACAAAGAATTCAGCTCTACATTCTAAGACCAAACACATATAGTTGCAGTACCATTTCATTTGGTCAATTTTGGAGGATGGACAGTTAAAGTTGGAGAAGATACATACAAATGACAATCCAATAGATATGTTCACAAAGGTAGTAAGAAGGGAGAATTTTAACTCCTCTTCAGCTTTGGTTAATCTTCTAGACTAAACATGAATAAAAGAATAGTAGAGTCCAGGGTGGTTTGATCCAGTGGGAGCCCCATGTGGTAGTCGTATTGCTACAAGATTAGTCTCCAAGTGGGGGATTGTTAGATTGTGGTGACTGATCAGGAAAGTACTATACATACTTCATAAAAATTTTGGGTTGTGGCCAATGTTGTAGCCGACATATGGCCAACATGTTATAACCCTAAAATGGCATAAAAGACTTTTATAAAAGGGCTTAGGGTTAGGTATCTTTCATGATGTTATGTTGTGATATAAAATTTAGTTCTTGTGGTACTATTGAGCTATAAGGGATTACAGATTATAATCATGTTGTAATCACTAGATCGTAATAATAGTGGACTTGCTATTTGGTGGATGTAGCCTAGGGATTGGGTGAACCATGTTAAATCTTGGTGCCTTGTGTTCTTTTTTGTATGATCTATTATTTTCTGTTATTGGTTATATTTGCATGTAATTTTCATTTATGTCTGTGGTTTAATCCTAGCAAGTGGTATCATAGCAAAGGTTGTTTTTTCAGTTATCCTCTATAGGAAAGTCTCACAGCTGAGTGGGAGCGATGGCAGATGAGGGTAAGCTAAGGGTTGACAAGTTTAATATGTAAAACTTCTAATTATGGAAGATGCAAATAGAAGACTATCTGTATTAGAAGGATTTATGAAAGTCGTTGGAAGGAAAAACCAAGAATTAGGGATCTATGTCAAATAATGAATGGGATCTTTTGGACAGAAAGGCACTTGGAAGCATTTGATTATGCCTAGCACCATCAGTGGCATTTAATATTACAAAAGCAAAGACAACAGAAGAATTGATGAAAACCCTAGTGACACTATATGAAAAGCTCTCCTCTTCAAATAAGGTATTTCTCATGAAGTGTTTATTTAATATGAAAATAGAAGAAGGTGGATCTATTATAGATCATTTAAAAGAGTTTAATACTATTACTAGTCAGTTATCTTTTGTGGGTATCAATTTTGAAGAATAAATTAGGGCTCTCTCGATTTTGTGTTCTTTTCCTAAAAGTTGGAATGGCTTGGTAATGGCTCTGAGTAATTTTGTTCTTGGATCTAGTACCCTAAAATAAGATGATGTGATTGGTTTTTTTTTGAGTGAGGAAACTCATAGGAAATCCCCAGGTGGATCTACATCAGGAAGTGCTTTGAATGAAAAAAGTAGGGGTAGAATGACTGAGAGAGGAAGTAACTCTAGAAATCATGGTAAATCAAAAGGAAAGTCAAAGGGGAAGAGAGGTCTCAATCGAGAGGACTGAATGATTGCTAGTACTATGGAAAACTAGCTAATAAAAAGAAAGATTGCTAGAATCGAAATAAAAATGAGGGACATAAATTAGATGGAGATAAGGAGGCAAATGTGGTAAGTAACAAATCTGAAGAGGATGCTTTGCTTTTGTCTTTATAAGGTGTTGATGATTCATGGGTTTTAGATTTTGGTGCTTCATTTCATGCTACACCTCATAGAGGTTATTTCATTGATTATGTCTAAGGGGATTTTGGGCTTGTTTATTTGGGGGATAATGAACCTTGTCAAATTTTTGAAAAGAGAAAAATTAAGATTAAGTTGTAGAATGGGAATCCTTGGCTACTACATGAGGTAAGACATGTTCCAAGGCTAAGTAGGAATTTAGTTTTAGCATGACAACTTGGTGATGAGGGTTGTGTAGTTACTTTTAATGATAAAAATTGGAAGGTTTCAGAAGGTTCCCTTGTAGTAGCAAAAGGTGTGAAAGTAGGCACCTTATATCTTTGTATAGGTCATATTGTTCCTTCTACTTTGATTGTGTCAAAGAAAAATGAATGTTCAGGAACAATTACTGCAGTTGAGAAGGGAGAACAAATAGTTGTTGTAGATTCTGATATAGTGTTATGGCACAACAGACTTGGGCACATGTGTGAGAAAGGTATGAAAGTACTTCATTCAAAGAAAGGTTTACCAGATCTAAAATGTGTTAATATGGATTTTTTGTGAAAGTTTTTTCTATGGAAAACAAAAGAGAGTGAGTTTTCTAAAGATTAAGAAGGAAAACAAAAAGGAGAAATTAGAGCTTGTGCATACCGATTTACGGGGACTGGCTTAGGTATCTTCCCTTGGTGTCTCTCATTATTATGTTACATTTATTGATGATGCAACTAGAAAAGTATGGGTATATTTCATTGGCTAGAAATCAGATGTATTTCAAACTTTTAAGAAATGGAAATGCTTGGTAGAAGATGAGTCTGGTAAGAAATTAAAATTTCTCGAATCTGATAATGGTGGTGAGTATTGCAGTCATGAATTTGAAGATTATTGCTCCACTAATGGTATTTGTAGATAGAAAAATATTCCAAGGACTCCACAAGAACATGGTTTGGTTAAACACATGAATAGGACTATAGTGGAATGTGTAAGGAGCATCAGGTTGCATGTTGGGTTGTCCTTACACATGTGGGTAGAGGATATCAATACTTTTATATATTTGATTAATTTTGGGCTGTGGTATTCTAGAGGAGGTATGGAATGGTAAGAAGGTGAGTTATTCTTTTCTCAAAACCTTTGGTTTTGAAGCATTTGCTCACATAGATTCTAAAAATAGAACCAAGCTAGAAGCTAAGTCAAAGAAATGTGTATTTGTTGGATATGGCATTAATGAGTTTGGTTATAGGCTTTTGGATTTTGAAAATTTGAAAATTGTAAGAAGCAAGGATGTTATATTCAATGAGAAAGTGTTCTAAAAAGATTTTTTGTAGCAACATGAGAAGAAAGAAGATTTTTATGTAGTGCTAGATGATACTCCAAAATTTGATGTTCCAGCTATTCCTCATGATGTGCAACAACATCAACAACAAATACCACACACACTAGTGAATGTTAGATAGTCAACAAGGCAAATTAGACCTCCACAAAGATTTTTTCTTTCTTTGTATTCTATTTTACTTATTGATGCTGGTGAACTTGAAAGTTATGATGAAGCTGTGCAGGTGGATATTAAGAGTCACTAGGAGTCTGCAATGAAAGATGAAATGGACTCTTTGTTATAGAATAAGACATGGGATTTGTGCAAGTTGCCTTCAGGTAAAAAGGCTTTTTTGAATAAGTGTGTTTACATGTTAAAACAAGAGGATGGAGGTAATAAAAAATTTAAAGCTAGGTTAGTTGTAAAAGGATTTGCACAGAAAACAGGAATTGATTTTGATGAGATATTTTCTCCTTTTGTTAAAATGACCTCTATCCATACTATTTTAAGTCTTGTGGCTACAAAAGATTTTCATTTAGAGCAACTGGATGTTAAAACAACCTTTCTTCATTAAGATTTGGATGAAGAGATATATATGGCTCAGCCACAAGGGTTTTAGGTCAAAGGTAAGGAGAACTTAGTGTGAAAATTGAAGAAAAGTTTATATGGCTTGAAGCAAGCACCTCGGCAATGGTATCTAAAATTTGACATTTTTATGCATGAGAATGGTTATAGTAGGTGTCATTCAGATCATTGTCTACTTTAAGAGGTTGGATGATGATAGATACATTATTTTATTTTTATTTGTTGATGATATGCTTGTCACTGGGTCTAACCTGGATCACATTAAGGTGCTAAAAAGCCAATTAGTACGTGCATTTTCTATGAATGATTTGGTGGTAGCAATACAAATCCTTGGTTTGATGATTTGTAGAAATAGGAAGAAGAGAACATTGATGCTATCTCAAGCTGATTATGTGGAGAAGGTGTTGCAACATTTCTCTATGGAGAATGCTAAAGCTGTCAGCACACCTTTGCTTGATCATTTGAAGTTGACTAAGGATATGTGTCCTAATAAATAGGAAGAGGAGGATAAGATGTCCAAGGTACCCTATGCTTTAGCTATAGGAAGCTTGAAGTATGCTATGGTATGTACTAGGCCAGATATTGCACATGCAGTGGGAGTCATTAGCAAGTATATGAGTCATCCAAGAATTGAGCATTGGAATGCAGTCAAATGGGTTCTCAGATATTTGAAAGGAACATCCAACAAGTTTTTACATTTTGGGGGCTCTACTATTGATTTAAAATGCTATGTTGACTTAGATTTGGTAGGGGATATTGATACTAGGCAGAGTACTACAGGTTATGTCTTTACTATTGGTGGGGCACCTATGAGCTGGGTTTCTTGGTTATAGAAGGTTAATGCTTTATCCACTATAGAGGCCAAGTATGTAGCTGCTATAGAGGTAGCCAAGGAGATGATATGGCTTTATTTCTTCTTGGAAGAATTGGGACATCCTTAGAAGGATAATTATTTGTTCACAGATAGTTAGAGTACCATTCATCTTGCAAAGAATTCAGCTCTACATTCTAAGACCAAACACATACAGTTGCAGTACCATTTCATTCGATCAGTTTTGGAGGATGGATAGTTAAAGCTAGAGAAGATACATACAAATGATAATCCAACAAATATGTTCACAAAGGTAGTAACAAGGGAGAAGTTGAACTCCTCTTTAGCTTCGGTTGGTCTTCTAGACTGAACATGAATAAAAGAACAGGAGAGTCCAGGGTGGTTTGATCTAGTGAGAGCCCCATGTGGTAGTCATATTGCTATAGGATCAGTCTCCAAGTGGGATATTGTTGTTTAGTGTGCAGCTTGATCAATCCCCAAGTGGGAGATTGTTAGATTGTGGTGACTAATCAGGAAAGTATTGTACATACTTCATAAATATTTTGGGTCATGGCCAACTTTGTAGCTGACATATGGCTAACATACGGCTGACATGTTGTAACCCTAAAATGGCATAAAATACTTGAATAAAAGTTGGGCTTAGGGTTAGGCATTTTTCATGATGCAAAATTTTGTTCTTGCAGCAGTATTGAGTTGTAAGGGAATACATATTGTAATCAGGTTGTAATCACTAGATTGTAATAATATTGGACTTTTTGTTTGGTGGACATAGCCTAGGGATTCGGTGAACCAAGTTAAATCTTACCACCTTGTGTTATTTTCTATGTGATCTATTATTTTCTTTTATTGGTTAGATTTGCATGCAATTTTTATTTATGTCCATGGTTTAATCCTAACACTTGCTTCATGACTAGCCATTCCCATAAATAGGAAATTAAGATCTTTTGTTGTTGATTCTCCATCATCCAATTTAGGATTAAGGTGAATTAGATAGGATACAATGAATCTACCCCACATTTCATATCTCTTCTAGAGACTTCTCTTAGAATCCTTGTTGAATTCACCTAAAAATGGTTTACCTTGAATTTTGTGCTACTAGCTCATCAATCTTATCTTCTACCTTGCTCACATAATCTAAGAAAATAAGTTTTTTTTCTCAAATCCATCATATTAATGATCTTTCAAATAGAAAGCTTGACATTAGTGAGAAAAAATGATCAAAACATATTAGTCATACTTGTATGTTCTCAACAATCTCCCTCTTTAATTAGCTTTTTCAATCTATTCTTAACAAATGCTAATGTATATAAGTTCAAGAGCCAACATTTTTTCATGCCATGCGATAATTTTGTTTCTCAAAAAAGAAGGGTCTCTCATTTCTTTCTCTACCTGCACCCTTATGTCCATCTAAGACTACTTTAGTTAGGTCCCACACTAAATGGATCCCTCTAAGAATTAGCCAATTTAAACTTAACTTTGATGGAGTTTCCTAGGGTAGTTTAGATAAATTTGGAATAGGTATGGTTATTAGGGATCATAAAGAAATGGTTTTAGTAGTTAATGCTTCCCTTATTCAACCAAGCATGAACAATATGGATGAAGCTTTATCTCTTGCTAATGGATTAGTCCTTGAAAAATCTTTAAAAAATACATCTTTTCATATTGAGGGTGATTCTACAATTATCAGCAATGCTTGTATTAATCATGGTATTTCAAATCAGTCAATTCATTATGTTTTATAACAAGTTTGATCTATTATAGATAGCATTCTTGAATGTTATATATCTCATACATATCACCAAAGAAATTCACTTGTGGATGGTTTGGCAAACTTAGGAGTGGATGATGTTAATACTGATTCTTCACTATCCCCTTTTTACCCTCGCCTCTATCCCACACTTTTGGACATCATTTCATCACAAAATATTTAAGCCCATTATTAGTATAATCTTAGATTCTTTAGCTATGAAATAATATGAGTTTGAGGAGGTATTGAGGGATTTAGTTGTATAGAAGGTTGGTGGCATCCTCAAAATTGTACATCATTCTCGATCGCATAGTATTTTTTTCCATCCTATATCCGATAGTGCTTGTCAACAAAATTACATGGATAATCTAGTAAATTATTCTATGTCAAACTTACTGTGGGAATCTTAGTTGAATGTGCCCTTAGTTCTACAATTTTCCCTTAAACATGGTCATTTGGAAGATCCTATGGACATCTCAAATCTCGATAGTTAAGTTTTTGATATCATTTTGAAGAACAAACTTGACTATGTGATAGAGGTCCCACAATTTACTTTCAACATTTTTTTTTGATTTTTAAGCTTTGAGTTTGACTAAATGTCTAATATTTCCTCAATTATCATTTTTTATAACTTTAATGTTTGTACTAAGGTACTATAATGTCCTATTATTTATGGGTATCTTCTTATAAGCCCTTTTTTTGGGATAGTTTTTTTCTTCACATGTTGATGGATGTCTCAGAACTAATGAATTTTTATTATATTGTTTAATCAGTTGATTTCACTATAAAAGGTTTTCTAGGCCTTTCTCTACAAGATCAGGTGCCTATGTTTAAATTAGAGTAATTTTTTATTTGTGTTTTCCTTTTGGAAAGGGTTATTAGATAGTGGCTAATAATGTAAAATGCCTTAAATTTCAGTTTGGGTTTGAAGTTGTTGTGTATATTCATGTTATAGGGTTACCTTATTTTGAGTATAGGATGCAATGTAATCCATTTTTTTTGATCCCATTATGTAGGTCAAATTGTTTATATTTTATTTTATACCCTGATGAATCTATAGAGCTTTTTAAATTTCTATTAGAAGATATAATTGTATACAAGTTGTCTTATAACCTAATGATCTTATACTCCTAAATGAATGTGCTTTGTAAGTGATTTATAATCTGATGATTTTATACTACTATATAAATGGGCTTTGTAAGTGATTTATGTATGTTGTATGAATTTTCATTTTGGTTGTTAATCAACCTTTATTTAATTCTAATAGATTTGATATTGGATTCTTTGTTCAAGGTGTTTCATTTATACTTCTATCTTGATCTCACCATTTTTTAGAGCTCTTTGATTTATTTTTAGTATAGGATATTTGATTGGATTGGACATTCTCCTTATGGTTAATTGCTGTCTTGAAATTATACCTTATGGATGATGCCCACTCATGGAAATATTTATATTACTTTGGACTTCTTTCTAATGTATTTTCTATCTCAACAATTTGAGTTATTTGGATATATAGAAATCAACATTTTTTCTAGGGGCTTTATTGTAAATTTATAATATTATAGTCCAAGATTGTCAAGTTTATATTAATCCTTAGTGGGTTGGGATTTATAATTTGGACTAGGGCTTTTTCCACACAAAATTTGTCTATTTATCTGGGAGCATTAATGTAATGGGTAATCTTGCTAGGTTTTAGGTTCGAGGAGCTCAATGGTTTGAGTCACTAATTATACTATCAGCTACTTTGGGATGTGCTTACTTTAGCATATTTTTGTATTTGACAATGACTAAAGTTTTTCTTTACTAGTTCATTTCTCCATGAGCCTTTTTGAACTGTGTTTTACTATTAATATAGTTATAAAGTTTTGCCTAAAATAAACTTATTTTTTTAATAATCATAACCCTAAGTATAATTAAACTTTATTAATGATCAAACTCTTACCATGATCAAAGTTATTGTATCCCAATCTTTACCTAACATTAACTCTAACCCTATTTGTTATTTAACCATAATACTTAGTGAATTAAAAATCTATCCCTATTTGAATCCTATCCTTCAATTAACCCTAACTATAACCAAAGTCTTAACCATGATGTGAACCCTATACCTAACTAAAATATTATCCATTACCTTAAACCTTATCCATAACCACAATCCCAATTCTAACCCTAAACCTTAATCATAATAATAAAAATCTTGACCTTAACTCTAACCATATCTAAAAACCAATCCTAATCCTAAGTCAAATCATAATTCAAACTCTATCTCTAATTTTACTTCTAACCTAAATCCTAGCCATAATGACAATTTGAAGCCTTTATTTTACCATACTTAACCAAAATGTATACTGAGGGACCATAACCATAATCCTAATTATAATGGTTAGGGGCTAGGAATAGAGTTATAATTTATCAACTACGGTTAGGATTAGGCTCTAGAATTAAGTACTATACTTTAACTTATAGGATTTAGGGTTATGATTAAGATTAGGGTTAAGGTATGGGTTCACATAATAATTAGTATTAGTTTAAGGCTAGGATTAGGGTTTTGCATCAAGGATAAGAGTTTACCATTTATGATAATGGTTTAGCTTTGGATTTAGATTTTAGGGTTTATAGGATTATGGTTTAGCAATTAAGGCTAGGGTGAGACTTTAAAATTTATAATTTAGGGCTATTGTATTATAGTTAGGGTTAGGTTTTATTAATAGTTAGGATTTAAGGTTAGCATTATGATTAAGCTCAAGTAATAAGGGTTAGTATTTATCATATATGATTAGGATTGAAATTAGAATTTAGTATTTGTGATTAGGATTTAGAGTTTTCAATATTAGGATTATAGTTAGGATAATGATTATGATATGGATTTACATAAATGGTTAATATTATGTTTACAATTTGAGATAGTATTAGATCATTTAGCAACTAGGATAAGGGTTTACATTTAGTATTAGGGTTTATATCATATTTTTAATTAGGGTTTAGTTTAGGATTATTGTTATAGTTTAATTAATAACCCAATATCTAACCCTTACCCTTATCCTTACCCTATCCTTATTCCTAAGCATTAATTCAAACCATAACCTAAATACTAATCATATCTAAACCCTAATCCTAATCCTAAGTCTAATCATAATTCTAACTCTAACCCTAATTATACTTCTAACCTAAATCACAACCCTAATAATAACTCTAAGCCTTTCCTTAACCATACCCTTAACCATGATCTATACCCTAGAACCCTAATCATAATCCTAAATGTAATGTTAATAGGAGTAGTCTAGGGTAATATAGATAGTGGATAAACACTCCTAGTATCCCCTAATTACACAAGTTACCCTTAATCACCACTAACAACTTTTCCCTTTGGATATCCTATCTATTTAGGCTTGCTCATTAACTTGAACTTCATTCTAGGCCTCCTTTAATGGTTAACTTGTTCTTGAAAGGGTTGGAGGCTCTTCCTAGGGTTTCTTGGACTTCTTTTCATCCATTTACCACACTTCATTCATTATGTTTCTATATGATCTCTTCAAACTCTTGAAAGTATCCTATTAGGTCTAGTAGCCCTCAATTAGCCCTCCTAATTCACTAATTTTGGATTTGTGCAAAAATTTCCTCAAGCAAGCTCCAAACATTTCTCTAGATCAAAATACCCTTTTCCAAGGTCTTTAAGATTCTAGGGGTCTTGTTGTGGTTTCATAATGCATGCCCCATTTCTCCTAGAAATGGGGAACCCCTAGTAAATTTTTGTCTCTCAAACCCCTAGTCTAGGGCCTAGGTTAGTTTGGAACTTCCTTGGAATTTGGATCTAGCCTTTGTCTCTAATTGAGAAGCCCTTTGGTGTCAAAACCAAGAAAATTTGGGATAAAAAGGGTTTTTTTGTTAAAAAAGTGAACTAGCACACTTAGCGCACATGTGCACCTATCTTAGGTGTGCCAGTGTGCTAAATGCACAAGTGTGCACTCTTTTTCCTTTGGAGATGCACACATGCACACCTATGTATGTTTGCACATCCAAAGAGTGTGCACACTAGGCCTGGGCCTATATAAGCTCGACACCCCCTCCCCTTACCTCATTTCTCTTGGCACTCCCAATTTGCGCATGTGTGCAACTTTGTTCATGCTCAAAACCTTAAAACATTTTTAAAAAAACCTAACACTTAAGTCTTGAAAAGGTGTACATGTGCACACCTTTTTCCAATCTTGCTAAAAGCTAAAACTAAAGAAAATCACCTAAGGAAAGGTGTGCATGTGTGCACCTCCCAAGGTGCAGACATGCACACTTTTCTTCAAAATAACTAAGAGCATCTAGGGTGCACACATACACACTTCACCAAGGTGTGCATATGTGAACCCTTTTTCCAAATATTGAAGGACTTAGTTGAATCTCCCTTGCACTTGCTTCACATGTGCACACATGTGCATGTGTGCACCTCACCAAGGTGTGCATGTGTGCACATGCACAACTACACCAAAATGGTTAAAGAGGAACCATTTGAGTGCACCTATTAAGGTGTGCTAGGTGTGTTATTTTGTATATCAGGGGTAAAAGGGGGATTGATTTGTTTTTTCTCTATTTTTGTGTTTTGGGATAAGTTTTTTGTCAATTATGGTTTGTTTTAGGTTATATTTTTAGCTATCTAGACTGATGTCTATTATTTTGTGCATATAAAATGGTGTCATCATCATCCTCAATGGTAGAAAAGATTACTCTTAAGCATATTGTCTTCAAATACCAAGGTAAACCAAAGAAATCCTGCTTTTAGGATGGACATGTAGAAACTAGAGACACTAAGCTTGGACATATTGATCAAAATGTATTCCTCACCATTTGCAACAAGCCTAAAGAAAGATCCCCAATTGTATCAGCAATGATCAGGTTGGGGCTAGTAAATGTAGCATCACATTTGACTTCTATACAATCCTCTAAGTTGGTTATGACCTTGGTAGAACATTATGTTCCTAAAGAAAAGGTTGCCAAGAGTGTCACTATGGAGATAATCCTAGACCTTAAACTATGGAATATTGAGAAGGTGTTTCATCTCCCAAAGTTTGATTGATATATAAAGATCACCTATAACTAGGTAGGAAGATGGTATAGGGAGAATGAAAAGGAAGCCAAAGAAATAATTCAATCTTCCTTCCTAATAGATAAAACACCACCAGCATGCAGATTCAAGAAAGTAGATATGGCCTGAGGGTACATGAAGGATAATATTTTCTATGAAATTGTACTTTTGAGTAGAGGCATAAGACTTCCAGCAATGGGACATCTCAACATTTGGATGGTGCACTTCATAGAGATCATCAGGATGGAAAAATGCCAATGGATTGGGCTACTATCTAAAGTGATAATCTACATGAGTAGTTGGTAGATGTAAAATTTGATCTATGATTTTACATGACATCATACATGTTGTACTTACTAATGGCTAGAACAACCAACTACCTAGGACTTTAGAAAAGGGGTAGCATGCAAGATGAAAATGCATGGCCCTATGTGGTACACCTTTACCTAGTAAAGAATAAGCTTTCAAATTAGAGCAAGGAGTATAGGATAGTGAATGAAAATTTTATATTCACAATCATCTAATTCATAGAGGGTGATTATGTTGAACAAATTTTAGTAGAGGTAGCAGCCTAAATCACACAGATTGGCACCTACTACATCCAATTAAAAATATTCACATACCTAAGGGTAGAAGGCTTATAGGTGAACCCAATGAAGCTCCTGAGATATCCTTTTGATAGGCTCATTTTATTGGAGATTTCTAAGAAACTCACATTTGCATATGATAGAGTGAGGAAATAGCACAAGAAGATGTGGGTGTGGTTGATCACCTTAGGTTCTTTTAAATTCAAGTAGAAGCAAGACATTATGATCTTTGATTTACAATGGGATTAGTATCCCTTGGAAGAGTAAAATTCCCCTTGCCCATACTTTGATAATATTGGGAGGGTGTAACATCTAGAAAGGAAGGAGTTTGTACACAAGGATACACTAGAATAACTCTAGATGAATGTAATAGATGACTATGCTATCTGAAGAAGGGATTATTGTAGGATGACTTTGTATTTGATAGAAAAGGCCTTGAAAATGAAGATACCATTAAAGATTGTCAAGAAAGACACAGAAGATGTCTTAGATCCACTATATAATATGGATAAAATTTATGATAGTCTGATAATGAAAACAGAGATTAGCAGGGATGAGAATGTAGACATTAATAAAAAATCTAGGAACATAGTCCACCTAAAAAAGGAATGGGTCAAGAAACCCTTCAAACTTGATCCAATTTCCCAAGCTATTCCTCTTCAAGCCACAACACACCTAGCTAGGGGTCAAGATGCACAAGTCATGATACCAACCTTCCCTATGCAATCCCTAGTGAGGTCAAAAATAGTGCATCAACATGAGAACAAAGTTGAGTACTTTAGGGAAGATAAAGGGAAGAATAAAAGGAAAAGGGTGTCTAAGCAAGCTTAAACTGAAGCTCTAGAGCTCCAAGCTAACCTAGAAGCTCAAGTCTAAGGGAATAAGAAAGTACCTCCACTAGGAGAGGACCAAGAGTAGGAAGAGAAAGAATAGAGGGTACCACTAACAGGATGAGAGGAAGAAGTCTCCCCCTCATTTCCCAAGAAGGAAAGGCTTGAATCCATTATGGGAGGGTCACATCAAAGATAATTGAATAAAAAGATTGCTCCTCCCCCATAGGTGCTTGAAACCATTCTGGAAGTTGAAGTAGAAGAAGAAGAAGGGGAGAAAAATGAATATGTCCCCTTGAGTCAAAGGACTCACTTGGCTAGGGCTAAAAAAGAGGAAAGAAGAAGAAGCTCCACCATAATGCCACCATCCATTCAGAAAGTACCTATTCAAGTTATTCCTTTAGAGGATGAGTAGCATCAAGGGATTGCAGATATGGAGGGTCAAGAGATAGATGTATTTGACCTCTCAAATTTTGATTTCACGCATGTTGGCACTAAGATAGTGAGGGAGAAGATAAGGGATACTCCAACAAGTCAATCCCTAGGAGAGGATTGGAACTAATTGTCACCTATACCTTAATGACCTCTGGGCCTACCTGTACTACCACCTCAAGATTTGTCACTCTTGGAAAAAGGTTCAATAATGCCACTTCCTCCTATAAAAGACTCTAAAGAACATGTAGCAGAGGAAGAAGAGCCCTAGAAAATTCAAGTTGATGAAGTATTAGAGGATGGTCAAATACACAATGAGCCTCAACAAACTCCTCAGGATATTGAGGCTGGGACCTTAGCCAAGAATAAATAGAAACTCAATTTGGTAATATTTCTCAACAAAAAGGACTCTAGCAAGGAATGACAAGGGAAAGTGACCTATAGTACAAACCCCCTCTTTAGTCTAATATATGTCTCCAATGTGCACTATATCCACTTGGCTGAAGAGGGAGGTCATGGTTTGACAAAAGAGGTAGTTAAATGTAATTTGTAAGGAGGGAATGGATGAGCTATTAAAATCCATCAAGAAGCTTGAGCTACCTATGAGTGACACACAACCATTGTCCTTCATTATGAAGAACCTAGATTAGGACTTGCTTGCACATATAGCCATCCCTCCTCCACATGTTGACACTAAGGATTTGACTCCTAGTGATTACCAAATCAAGGAGGTCATGTTAGGAAAGCATGTGATAAACACCACCAAAGTACTAATTACATTGGGTGTGAAAGACATGTCCAAGAATATGGGTAGAAATGAGTCAGAACTAATGATGCTATGAAAAAAATGAGATTATGAGAGGCTATCAACATGGAATAGTGGGACCAATAGACCTAGATCATTTAGAGATCACTATTTCTACAAAATTAGAGAGGAGTTTGAAAGGATTCTTGTTGTTAAGAATCATGAAAAATGATAAGTCAAAAGGTCTTAGGTGCTCAACATCTACCAGATACCCTAACCTTATTTTTGAAGGTTTGTTAGGGTTTAATGGCCATTTAGACTAGTCAGCAACTAAAGTGATCTTTCTCCTTCCCTAGGGATCTTTATCACCTTTCCTTGCACATTTAGTAACTTCATTTAATAATCTATCCTTCCATAACACCTATTCAAACCAAAAACTTTACCCTTTCAAGAATGCTTCTTTCCTTGGCTCAATTTCTAGCTGAGCACATCACTGTCTCGCCTAAGGCTTCCAAGGAATTGGTTTGGCCCTACACTCATAGCTCCATCCTTTCTAACACATAGTATACAAGGTTTCTACTAGAATTCCTTGGGGTTTCATGAGGTTTCAACCATGGAAAATTTTGGTAGACACCATTTTGCCAAGTATGCCTAGAGCTAGCTAGGAAGCAGATAGTTTAGAAAAACATTAATTATGATCACAAAAGGATTGCTACAAAAACCTTCTAAAAAAAAAGAAAAAATTAATTACAATGTAGAAACTAGAAATAATAGAAAGAACACATCCAATCTCATTCCAATCAAAAACTCAATATCTCTTCCAAACTATCATAGATTTGTTGATTTGTTATATGCATTCATAAAATGCCAAAACTCCCAACCATACAAAAATGACTTGGAGGGCCTTACATAATCATTTCACAAATAAATAAACCAAATTTTATTCATTGGTAACCTTTTAGTGTTTTTTTTACCCACTTTGCAATTTTGACAAGAAAAGTTGCAGTTTTTGTAAAATTGTCAATATGCAATATTTGCAAAATTGACAATTTTTGCATTTTTACATCTGAGACTTGGTAGTACTATACCTTATGACTCCAAATCAAATTTTTCACTTTTTCCTTTAATAGAAAAAAAAATGTAACATTACATTTAATTTCTTATCATGCATTACCTTGATCCTCCCCATGCATGACTCCTTATTCCTAATAGGTCTCATCTAGACCCGTATTCCTTCCTAATGACCTATCCTAGGTGCTCCTGCACCACACTCCCCCAGTGAGCTGAAAATTCCTTCTAGGAATTCAAGAGGGAATAAGAGAGAGTTCAATGCCCTTCTTCTTGAAATGACCTTCTACAACCCAGGTGGCCTCACTATCTAGTTTTCCTTGCCACTTTACAAGGTGCTTTATGTAAGTCTTGCTCTTAGTCACCTTATGCACTTTAGAACTCAAAATCTTCTCAAATTACAACTTTCTTGTAGAGGGCTTGGGTAAGGTTTTTATGATTTCTTGTAGGTATCCATCCTCTATTGGTGTGGAAGATGGAATGGTACCCTTATATGCTACCGAATTTGCAACATTAAAGGTAGTAGAAATGCCCATATCTACTGGTAGATCAACTTGGTAGGCATTGGCCCCATACTTGGCAAGAATTTTGCATGGCCCCACCTTTCTCATCTGTAGTTTGTGTGCTTCTCCTTTGGACAATATATTTTTATTAAGATGGACCATGACATAGTCCCAACTGCAAATTTCACATCTCTCTTCTTGGTATCTACCCTTTGCTTCATTTTTATTATATTCTACTTCAAGATTCATTTGACCATTTCATGAACCTCTTTCATGGAAAGGGAAAATTATTTAGCCACTCCACTCACCTCTCCACCTAATTTCATGTCCCTTAGCTCTAGAATTCCTCTACGACACCACTTCAAAAGGATTATTCCTAGTAGATCTATTAATTGTATCATTGTAAGTATTTTATACTTGTGCAATAATGTGGTCCCAACTCTAACCATACTCCTTGGTCAAACATCTTAAGAGGTTCCCCAAGCTCTTGTTGACCACTTTTTCCTACCCATATGTTTGAGGATGGTAGGTAAACCCAAATAAAAGGTTAGTGCCTAATTTATGCCATAGAGTTTTCAGAAATGACTCATAAATTTAGTGTCCCTATCAGACACAATGCTAAAAGGAAGTACATGTATCCTTAATACATCCATATTAAATAAATTAGCAATGGCACATGCATCATGAGTTATTTTATATGACACAAAATGAGTAATTTTGTTGAATCTATCCATAATGACATAAATACTGTCAAAACCTTTCTTTGTTTTAGGTAGTCCCACCACAAAGTCCATACTAAAGCATTCCCAAGGTCTTTGAAGAATGGGCAATGATTGGTATAAGCTTGCATTGATGGTAACTCCCTTGGCTTTCTGGAAAACAATACAACACTCTACATATTTCTTTACATCCCTACTCAAGGTAGGCTAGTAATAGAACCTTTGAACCAAATCTATTATTTTATGAACTCTAAAATGCTGACCCAAAGCACAATTATACTTATCTTGTATTAATTTTTCTCTAATAGATCCTCTAGTGACATATTTGATTTCCTCTGAACAAGAGGCCTTCCTACAAGGTAAAATCAGAGTATACATGATGAAAATTGTTAGCATAATTAGTACACAACTTATAAGGTTTGGAAAATTATGGATCATCAAGATACATCTCCTTGAAGTTCTCAATCACCACACTCCTAATATGTACTTCTTGTAAAGTCAGATACCTATGGCTAAGTACATCTGCAACCCTATTTACAATGCCTTTTTATTTTTGATGGTGAAGGTATATGCCTAAATATACTCCACCCACTTCATGGTGGTTGTTTGCATGATTTTTCACCATTTCTAGTTTGCGCTTTCAGTAGTAAAAAGCCCTATTTTGTGCCTTAAAATTTTTGAAACTAGGTAAAACCCTAGTGCTTTATATTATTTTTCCCTAGCCTTTGAAAAAACCTTGAAAACCCTTTTTTGAAATTTTTTTAAGGCATATTTCATTTACCCTAAGGGTGGGCTGACATAATAAAGAATTCATTAAAACCTTTCTTAAACCTTTATTGACTGTGTCCTGTTCGCATTTTTCTCAATTAGTTTATTAAGAAATATCCCATTTAGCACTGATTTGCACTGAACATTGATCTTGGTCTAATCAATAGGTATCAAATTCCCACATTTCTAAGATACAAGGTTTTTAAACAATGTGGGCATGTTCCTTGATGACATGTAGCCCTTGTCCTTTAAAATCTTAGTGCACTGCAAATATTGTGATTTGTCATAATTCATTAGGACTCTTTTTCAGACTTGTTAGTACTTTTCATGCACATTTTGAATTTCATGTGATATCATTAGTTGATCTATTAACAAAGGCATTTCTTTATTGACCAAGATTCATTGACTATTGATCTTGTTCAGATCAAGGGTTGGCACTTTCCTGCAATCTGAAGGTGCACGAGAATTAAGGAATGCAAGGAAGTGCAAATTGGACATGTAGTAGGATTTGACATCATGACCCCACCTTTCTAAAGAGTGACATTGAAGTATCTTATGTGGCAGTTGTCAAATAAGTTGGACTAGGTGGTAGTATTCTATTTGTTATTTCGGTTGACATGGTTTTCCTAGGATGCATGATTTTATAACCGTTGATCCATGTGAGATCAAGGGCCAGTACATGCCCACATTATAAAGATGAAGGAAGTTTAAACAAAGTGGGTATATGCCTTTGTGCCACATGTCATAGTGGGGCAAAAATTAGGGAAGAAAATTGAGTCACACCATGACTATATGACACATGTGCCTAGCTGAAAGTACTTATGCTATGGGTGCAAAAATTCTAGCCATTAATGTAGTTGTTAGATTTCTTAGAGCATGAGGGTGAGAAAAGTTATTTCATTGGTCCAAATGGATGAGGTGACCATAAAAGTTAGATTATCTCCTACCATTGATCTTTATTAGATCAATGAAGGGTGCTTGCTTGCATTATAAAGAGGAGGGAAGTTTAAATAATGCAGGTATGCACCATGCAAACACATGTCCATGGTGATGTCATTATCCTTATCTTAGAAGGTATAAAGGATCTAAACTATGTCATCATTGATCTTCCCAAGATCAACGACTAGTGCAAGCCCACTTTATGAGGATGCTTGTTGGATAAGGAAAGTGGGGATGTGCTAGCTTGACACGTAGAAGGAATGATGTCAAGTACTCACTTACTCAGAAGATGATATGGGACCCACTTACATGGAGATTTGTTAGAAGGTACTCACATGGAAACTTTCTATTGGTTAATATCACTGACTCAGCTTAATCAAGGTAGGATAATCTATGTTCATTGATTCAATCAAGATCAAGGGTTCCCACATACTCACAATTCCAAGGTGCAAGAAACTTAAGCAATGTGGGCATGTGTCAATGCAACATGTGGCATAGGTGGGCCCAGTTGTTACCAAAGCAGACATTGCATGCCAAGATGTAGTATTTAATTTTCTAGTTGTATCACATTGTTCTCTTGTTGCTGTAAAAGGTATGATTTCTCTTAACTGTTGATTTGGAGGAAGATCAATAGCTAGCGCATCCCCACATTTTTAAGATGCAAGAAACTTAAGTAATGTGAGGAAGCACCAAATTGATGTGTGGCAAAGCTTTAAAGTGGTAAATCAAATCTATTTTTTGAATAAAGACTGTCCAATTTGAGGAAATTGATGGATGATATTCAAATTTTTATCCAACATGCAAATAAAAGCTAAATGAAATTAATTTTGTGCAGAGTTCATTCATTTGATCTCAATTCATGAATAAAACTCATGATTTCACCATTACTGAACCACCAAAGCATAGAAAGAGTATTAGAGCATAACAAAAATTTGGAGCTAAGGTACAAAATTTTTATCCAGTGATCTAGTGAGTTGTAGTAGAAAATATAAAGAGAAGAAGTGCAAATTTTAGTAGGTAAGTACTTTGTGACTCCTCAAAATCAAGTGTCTGTTATTATATAATTTCTAGGATTTGTTCAAAATGCTTCCCCAAAAAGAATTTAGAGGACAGATAGATTATCTGAAACATTCTATACACGATGATTTTCTTGAACAATTCTCTTTATCCATACATGAAATAACTAAGGGGAGAGAGCTCATTCCAAAACCTTCTAGGGAAATTGTAGATGAGGGTTTCTATGACAAGGAAAATTGGGTAAGAATGCCTGGGTATCTATGGGAGGCCAAGAATTGTTCAAAAAATGGTTCCTAGAAAGGAATTTAGATACCCCCATGAGCAATGTCTAGGAATTTGACATTGGAAAGTTGATAGTCCCTGCAGTTTTTTTTGACAGTGATTTGTTGAATGACCTAGCTAAGAAATATGATCCTATTACTAGATGGGTAAAGAACCATGCAGGGGTAATTCTTTTTAGGGTTTGTCCTAAATTAATTAGAGAGGTTTTCAAACTAAACCATAACCATGCTACACATGAAAAAATTGATATGGATGACCTTCAGGCAAGGTATGATGCCCAAAGGATATACTTGAAAATAGGGTCATTACAAGAGCATGCTACCAAGGTTGGTACATTGTCTGTAATACTACCAGTGCACCTAAGCCATTAATGAGAAGACATTTTAACCTATGGGCTCAAGCATTATATTTTTCTCTTTGCAAGATTTTTGGAATAGATGAAGTAGAGCATATCCCAGGCTCTATTTTTTTCATTATGGCTCAAACTCTTCAATATGGGATGAGCACTATTCTTGACTTTGGTACTTTCCTAGCACAAGAAATTCACAATGTTTTAGTGGGGATAGCCTGGGGGAAGGTAAAAAAACCATTCTATTGGTATTCATTGCTTATGTATATATGCTTGTACAAGGGATATACTTTCTTTTCCAAGGGTATGGAGCTAGAAATAACCAAGGATGGAGAGAGGCATCTAGTTCAATTATGGAGTGTGCATATAAACTCAGAGGCTAGAGATGCCAGTTTTGTGAGCTTTGACAGATATTTTGCATCAAAACTCAGATTTCTCTTGAGAGGAGACAACCCTAGGATTCCATAAGCACTACTAGAATTGGTCAGACCTAAGGACCATGCAAAAGGGCTATTGGTTAGTCATAATTGGGGGGATATAATCCCTTATAATGTCTAAATAGTAATAAGAGTATATCGCTTCTTGGGAAAGCCTCATGTGTTACCATTTCATGTGCCTTTGAAGATAGGGATAATAGAGTTGTTGTGGTAGATAGGCACTATTGATGAAAGAGAAATGGAATTGAGAAAAGAGAAATGGATAGTATTTAGTAAGACTCTAGAATTCATTAATGCTTTTGGCTCCAATAATGACCCATTGAAAGATAAAAATAATTGGGGAGCCAAGATGCAAGCATTAATGAATAATTTTGCTATGATAATACAAACCATGAATGAGAAAAAGGCCATATATGCCAAGACTTATCCAGAAAGGGCTACAGAGGTAAAAGGAGGATAAATAGTAGAAATAGAGTGGCTCTTGGTCAATATACCTTGTAGAAAAGGGCAGGTTATGTAATGGTTCAAAATGTGCAATAGGCTCCCCTTCAACAAAGACCAAGGCCAAAAAGTCCATTTGCAGCCAATGCTCCAAAAAGGCAAAAGTTAGAGCAAGGGTCTTCTTCTTCTCAATTAGAATAGTACTCCCCAAGCTAGTCCCCAATCTAGATAGATGATGAAGCATCTTTAAGGGAACAACTTAGACAAATTGGTAGAGAGGGGGATGTAATTGTTACTCCCATAGATTTGGAGATTGGAGAACCACAAGAACCTCCTGTACCTTCCTTGGATCTCACTGTTGCTGATTACCAAGGTAAGGAAATAGATCCTATAGTTGCCCAAGCCTCTAAGAGGTTTATTAATGATGAAATTTTTTTCAAGACTAGAGCCTTTGCACAATTTTTGTGGAGATTAAACATAGGAAATTTTGAAAAGACATGTGAAAAGATAAAGGTAGAGCAACCAAACAAACTAGAGTCTATTATAAAAGAAGAGGTAAAGTCTAATTTTTTGAATGATTTTTTTCAATTTACTCCTGAGGCCAAAAGGCAAGTAGTTAGACAGTTAGGAGTCCTCATTGTACCAGAATGGGATGTAGTGAATGCCATGGTTTTTTATTCAATGAGAAAACAAAAGGATGTCTAGTTTAAAACTGAAGAAGAGGTATTACAGGCTCATAGAGGAGTCAAGTTTAGTGATGACCACCAAGCCCTTTTTATTTGGTCTATTAAGAAAAGGGACAAGACTAGAATGTAGGAAATTTCTACTATAGAGCATATTGGTGCATTGACAATTTACAGGGCCGGTGAGGTTGGCAGTAAGCAACCAATTGGGACGGCTTCAGAAATGTTAAAATTTGGTAGTATGGTGTCTAGCTAGGAAGAAGATAAGTTTGCTCAACTCAATGCTAGATTTGAAGAAGTCTTGAAAGCATATGAGGAGAGGGGTATGCAAATACAATCATTAGAAAACAAAGTGACTCAAATGGAGAAGATTCTTGGGAAAAGAAAAATAGAAGAATCCAGTAGACCCAGGATTGCATACCCCCAATGGCCACTTGTTGAACCTTTTAAGTCAACACCAATTATTGAAATACTAGATACCCCAAAAAGGCTTAGTTCTACACTGTAGAGGATTTTGAAGAGGAGAAGAATAAGTTATATGCATTGCATGTAGAACTAAACAATCAATATGAAAAAAAGTCAAGGCAGGGTATAATATATTTAGTAGATAGAATTGAATGGCCATCATTTTTTGACCTGTTAGTAGGGATTACAACCATTAGGGATGAATTAAAGAGAAATAATGTTAAATTTAGACCCCTTGTGTAGAAATGGATGGAAATGAATAATGATATTACTAAAATGTGTATATCTATCATCCAACTATCTTGTAATCAAATTGAAAATATTTTTGATTTGTTAAATAAATTGCAAGGTTTTGATGACAAATGAGATTCTTTTTAGAAGAGGTTAACAATTTGTTTTTCTAAGTATATTGCTGAAAAGTTTGATTTGTTTCCTTGTGCTCTAAAAACTGTTGATAAAGTAAAGGAAAAGGAAGAGTAAAAAAGAGATTTGGATGAGATATTTTGTGAGAGGATAAATAAAGTCATAAATGAAACTGGCCACTTATTATGGGCAATGAAAATTGAGGAGCTGGTAAAGGTACAATTATTATATGGTGCTGTCAAGAAAGATCTTATTGATATAGAGGCAATTGTGAATTCTTTAATAACTATACAAAGAGAGGTTCTAAATTTTGATTAGCAATATGCCACTACCTACAATGAGTGGAAAGATAAATTCATGTCTATAGAGAAAATGGTAGAAGATGATGAGGTAGAAGATGATGTTGAAGTAAAAGTTACTTTTACAGTTGATGATGAAGACAAGGAGAATCCCCAGGTTAAAGTAAGTTTGTAGGTAACTGGAGATGACTCATCACTTTTAAACTTGATAGCTACTTGCTTTTAGGAATTAGAATAATCAAAGAATTGGATCATAGTACCCTTATCTTTCCAAATGATTTAATAGAAAGGGACCCACAAAAGAATGTTTGATGTATAAGTCTTTTTGTTATTCATAGTTTTGTCTTTTTGTGGTAGGTGTATGTAAATAACTTTTTGTAAAGGACACCTATCAATCACATTTGCCCTTTGCCTATTGCAACTCATGCCTATATAAATGAGTTTTCAAGGCAATGTGATGGTCCAATTTCTAATGCATTTTAGTATTACACTTAGGATGTTTTCAGTCCATTCTTTGAGAAAACTTTATAATGTATTTTCTCTACATATTTTCTAAGAATACATCAATGTGGAATGATCTTCATATCTTTTTCTAAGGTCATTCTAAGTTTACTAAAATTGTATACAAATTTTCAAGGAAAATTAAATACAAGTTTTTGAGCTGTCCCCCTATAATTTTTTATTGAATTTTGTCTCCTTTGTTGTTACCTGGTTATTTTGAGATTGTGTGAGTAAAGCTTGCTCAATTGAATGCAATTTATTTAAGTTGTATGTCAATTCATTACTGCTATTAATTCAATGAATTAAGTAAATTCTTTTGATGAATTTGATGGGATTGTAATGGTAATAGAAAGGGTGTAGGTAAGAATGAAGTTAAGTAAGAATTGTTGATAATTCTTGTTGTAAAGCAACAGATTAGATCCACAAACTGGAGCAGACTCTGAATCCCAATGGAATAGGCACTGATCAAGATTTACTCAATATGTAGAATAGATATACTATGAAGAAGCATCAATTCAAAAATCACAATCAACTTTAATTTACATGTCTTGAAGATTTTAAATGATGGTCAACACTTATTTGCATGGAATGTTTTAGCCTTAGTTAGCCACTATTATTGGGAACACTTGCAAATCTATAGAAGAAATTTGACCTAATCTATTATATGGGATGTGTTTATTCAAATGTTAGAATCATGCATGTATTTGAGGATATAAGATGAGAATTAGAATGAAACTAAAATAATTCTCATATAGTAGTTTCTAGTCTTGAATCATCCTTGGGTATACCCACCCTAGTTTTATAGAGCCTAAAGAGTAGAAAACCACCCTTGGTTTTGTTGAAGTTGGGTCCAATTGGTGTACACATGTAATTGTTAATGGGAATTGGCTAATCCTTAGGTTGTGTGAGTAATATCAATTAGGTATTGAACTTTTGTTGTTCAGTAGTTTTAAAACACCAAAAATGCTTATGACTCATCTTGAGAATTTAGAAATCTTAAGGCTTGATTATCAGAATATACAAGAAATTATTTAGGCAATAGATAATGCCTCTATTTCCTCAAGGCTTGGACCAAGGCATACAACTTAAGGTCATAGGAAGATTACTTCCTTTTGGCTTCATTTAATTTTTCACTCTAAAATGCAACTAGCTTAACCTCCTGGCTAATTAAATCTCCAATGGAAAGGCTACTAGCATCACACTAAATAGTGAATAACTTTTCAAAGCTAGGTAAGAGCTATTGTGGGTCCATAACACATGCCCCATTCCCTAGAGGAATGGGGACCCCCTACTTTTTTTAGATTGCCGAACTCACAATTCAAGGATTTGAAGAAAGGTTAGAGAGTTGAAATTTAAAAATTGTAAAAATTAGAAATATACATATAATATAAAATAATTTTGTGCACTTTCACACTTGGCATGATGTGCAAGAGGCACACCACCCATGGTGGTTTGTGACGTACACCTATGCACCTATGTAGGGGCATGTTGCACACCCTACATGGGTGATGGGGGTTATATATACTCTGGGCCCCCCATATCACTTCACCATTCCATGTTCTATTTTCAAGCTTCAAAACTATTTTACGCTCTCCACACTTGGTTCTTTCTTCATCGCTACACTAGCAAGGTGTGTAAAATACGTAGCACTACATGCATTTCTTTTGTGCCACACACACTACATAGTGTGTGCCTCCCTCACCTCTGCCATGTGTTCACATATGCAGTGTCGTGTGTATTTCTTTTGTGCTACACATGCTACATAGCGCGTGCCTCCCTCACCTCCACCGTGCACTTGCACATGTTGTGCCACATGCCTCCTCCACTTCACCATGCCATACAATTTTCATCACACACATCATGTCACTCATGTCCCTTTCCTTGAAGCCTTCACAACCATTTCTCTTAGTGAATTTCTTCAAAACCCCCCACCTACTAGCATACTATTATCACCATGTTGTTGGGTGTTGCATCATGTGCCTAAGTGTCGTGCACCTTGCACCGCATGCCTTGCACTTAGTTTTCCCTTGCATTGTGCACCTAAGTGCCATGCACCTTGCACTTAGTTTCCCCTAGCACCGCATGCCATATTCCTTGTGCCTTGTTTTCCCTTGTGCCATGTACCTTATGCATAGTTGGCCCTAATGCCGCACACCATGCACCTTGCACCTTGTTTGCCCTTACATCGTGCATGCGCTACCAAACCGCATTGCACAAAAAATTTAGATTAAAAAATTTAAAACCAATAATAATAATAATAATAGTAAAATTAAAAATTAAAAATTAAAAATTAAAAAAATAATAAATAATAAATAATATAATAATAAAATGAAAGACAGATTTAAAAATAAAACTGTCCAAATTGAGCATCTCACGTTTGTTTTTCATGTTTATTTTTTCGTTAATAAAATTGGAGTGCTTTTGTATTATTTTAATTTTTAGGTACTCACTATTTTGAGCTAATAAATTTTGTCCTTGTGTCATGTAGGTTAAATGGCATCCACATCTGGAGAGAAAATAGCACCATAACCCATTGTATTCAAGTTCCAAGGTATGCTATCGAAGTCAAGATTTCATGATGATCATGTAGAAATCAAAGACACTAACTTGGGACACACAAATTTGGGAGAGTTCCTCAGAATATACAATAAACCCATGGAAAGATCTACACTAATATCCTCATTGATTTGTTCTAGGTTGGTGAGAATAGCTTCGCATCTTGTATTAGTGTAATCAATAGAGTTGATTATGACACTGGCACAACACTTTGTCCCAAAGGAGAGAATGGTTAAGAGCATGATTGGAGAAGTGGTCCTCAACCTCTGATTTGATAACATTGAGAGGGTCTTCCAAAGGGCAGATCAATTCATCAAACTCTCCTGTGAAGCAATAGAGAGGTGGTAAAGAGATCACCCCAAAGAAGCATCAGAAATCATCAAATCTGCTTATCTCATTGAGAAGACTCCTTTGGGTAGGGTCACAAGGAAAGTGGACATGACTAGAGGATACGCAAAGGAAGATATTAGTTATTCCATCACCCTTTTGAGTAGAGTCATGGGTTTACCAACAACTGACCACATCGACACTTTCATGGTCAACTTCATTAAGACAATCAGGATAGTGAGGATGCCACTAGACTAGGCCACCACACTAAGTGAAAACTTGTGTGAGTAATTGGGGGTATTCAAAGAAAAGAAGAAGTTCTATATGACTTCTTACATGGTGTATCTACTTGCAACAGGAGAAAAAAATTACCCTAGTTTGTACAAAAGAGGCTATATGCAAGATCCTAATGCCTAACTCTATATTGTCTACTCTCAACTGGTAAGGAAGAAGCTCTTAGCATAGAGCAAGGAATATAGTATCATGAATGATGCATTCATCTTCATGGTCATTTGATTCATTGAAGGTGATTACACAAAATGGTTATCTAATGAGGCAAAAGAATAGATAACAACTCAATGGGCCTACTTCATTCAATTTAAGACATTCATGTATCTATGGGTAGTTGGTGCCATTATCAACCCCAAGAACCTCCCCAGATATCCAAGTGACAAACTGGTGTTATTGGAGATTGCACAATAGATTGAATCTATGTATGAGAGGGTGAAGCGATAGAGAAGATCCTGTTGGACATGGCCCTTGCTCATTGGACTATATCAAGTTAAATGAAAGCAAGATATTCTATCTTTTGAGTGGGAATGGGAGAATTATCCCCTCAAAGAGTACAATTCCCCTAGGCTCTATTTTGATAATACCAAGAGAGTGGAGAGTCTAGCCGGTAAGGAGTTCCACCATGAAGATGCTATTAGAGATCATTAGATGAATGCAACAAATGACTATGATGTCCTTATAAGGGATTATTGTAGGATGACTTTGTATCTAGTAGAAAAGGCTCTTAAGTTGAACATCCTAGAGGAAATAAGGCAACAGGATTCATAGGAGCTACTTGACCCCTTGTTTAACTTGGACAAAATGGGAGAGAAGAACATCATTAATGCCAAAGTTGATAGGGAGGAGGAGGATGATATTAATTATTGGGCAAGGCACGTAGTCAGAATGTCTAAGGATTGGATCAAGAAGCCTTTTTAGCTTGATCCAATACCTAACATTGTAGTCTTTCATGCTGAAGCTTGCCTAGAGAAAGGTCGAGGGAAGAAAGTCAAAATTCCTACCTTTGCAGCTCATTCTCCCATCAAGCCAGAGATAGTATACCAACTTGATTGCCCAATTGGATACTATCATCCTCCAGAGAGGAAGGGAAAGAACAAAAGGAAGAGGACCTCCCCTTAAAATTCAAATAGAGTAGGATAAAGTACAAGCACATTCCTAGCAGCAGGAAGAGAGTGTGCAAGGATCTGAGGATATTGGTGCTTCCCAAGACCAGGATGACCCTCAATTGCCTCCCTTTATGTCTAGCCAATTAGAAGAGTGAGAAAGTTAGCAAGTTTTGATTCCTCCTTCACAAGAAGAGCCAGCATGCCCTTCTACTCCCATAAAACAAAAGAGAATCAAAATTCAAATGAAGAAATAGAAAAGGGTGACTAAGAGGATGGTGCCTTTTCTGTCTGTTCCTAAGACCATTCCAAAAGAAGAAGAGGAAGAGAAAGAGGAGACAAATGAAGAGGAATGGTTAACCTTGTAGAGAAGAACCTAGCTGGACAAAGCCACCAAGAAAGAAAGGAGAAGTACCATAGGCATATTGTGATCCACCCCAGTAGGACCTTTGGAAGTCTCTTCTTTAGAGGATGAAGTACAACAATGGGTGGATGAGAAAAGTGAAGAAGGTGATGACATTTTCAAAATGTTAGATTTTGATTTTATTCCCATCGATACATAACTAGTTGGGGATAAAATTAGGGATACCCCTACAAGTGAACCTCAACAAGAAGACTAGATGAAAATGCCACGAGATTCATAGGGTCTTGATCTTACTCCCCCATCTCCACAACAAGTCACAGTGGTAGATAAGGGATCAATTACTCTCCCACCCCATAGTTTAGAAGAGGAATAGATTCAAAAGGAACCATAATAGGGGAGAGAACCAAAAAAAATGGCAATTGATGAAGTGCCAAAGGAGGGACAAATGGTGGCATATTCTCAACCACCTTCCCAAGACACTAAGATGCAAGTGTGAGGTCCACTGAAGCAAAGGCTACTGAAGAAGAGCCCTCACAAATGGAACAACTCTAAGGAGGAGTAATAAGGGAAAGGAGGTAGAAAAACATACTCATTTGTCCTTGAGAGGTGGGTGTTCCACTGAACATATTCCAAGATGTACTAGATCTCAATTTTGAGCTACTAAGGAAGACATTTTTGAGATTGTAGAGATTTTAAAGAAGACCGAGTCTTTGTTGCATGAGGCAAGACTGTTGGCCTTCGTTACCAATACATGGAACTAGAAATTGTTTGCTCAAGTGGTTGTCCCTTTGAAACATATATATGCAGAGAGCCTCAACCCCCAAGGCTATCAAATCAAAAAGGTCATGCTTGGGAGACCTACATAGGATATAGCCTGATTAATGGTGACTAGAAGAATTAAGGAAATATTTAGAAGCATGGAGCAGGAAGAGGTTGAACTCTGGACACTTCAAAGGTAGAATGAGATCCTGAAAGGATATTTAGCCAAAGTAGTTGGTCCTCTTGATCCTAAGCACCCCAAGGAAACATTGAATACTATTCTTAGAGAAGGGGGAGCTATGCAATTAGATCCATTTTTGAAAGCTTTTCAGCAATGGCAGGAAAGTTTTGAAGAGAAGGGCATTTTGATTATCGAGGGAAACCTAAAGTTACTACATGCTACATAGGAGAACATCTATAAAATGGTAGCAAATTTGAAGCAAGACTTTAACATCATGGATGTAGTAAGGGTCTAGGGTAAGGACTTACAAGTTTTGCAAGCCATAAAGGGGAAAAGGTATAGAGTTTTGATAGATGTATATATAGTAGAATAGTTAGATTTGATCAATGATTGGATAGAAAAGATCATTGATAGCAATAAAGTAATGAAAAAATTACATGCAAAGATCCATAGGCTCAAGGACCAAGCCTGAGAGAAAATTTTGGAAGCAGAAAAGCATTATAGCAATGCTTGTTTAGATATTTTTCAAGATGAGGAATGAGAGAAGTTGTTTCCCATAGAGGCAGTGGTATAGAATTTTAAGAAGATTTTTGTGGAAGCCATTGATGACAAAAAACATATGGCAAGCCTTCAAGACTGAAGAAGCTTTGTTAGAATTGGATACCAAACTTGGGAATTTTGTTGACACCCAAATTGAGGTAAACAATTATAGGTAAAAGGTCAAGGACAAGTATGCGGCTTTGGAATTACTGAAGAAGAGTGAAATATCATATAATCATTAAAGTTTCTCATCAACGATTGCATCAATGGAATTAAGGAACTGTTGCTCCTACTTTCATTGGTTACCTACCGATCTCTTTGAAAGCTTAACTCATAGACATGTTTTTTCCTATAGCTTATGTCCATTAGGATTTCAATTTCATCTTATTTTCTTTGAATTTCATGTTATTTTATTTAAAGTTCTTATTATTTTCTTTTTTAACCCCCTTGTTAGAATAGGATTTCATACTAGCTACACTATTAGATTGCATTGATAAAAAATATAAAAATAAAAATAAATAGTTCTTTTTGAAAAAATGTGTAGATTCTTCATTTCATTCAAGATCAAAACAAACTAGAAAGGCCTCCTTGTAAACATTCACATTTATCTTCAACTAAGTAGATTCCAATAGGTCACAAGATCACCTAAAACCTTGGAGTTAATTCACAAAATCAGCTTTTCAAGAGAGGAGTTCACAAGAATTCTTTCCATTTAGCATCATGTAAAATGATAGCTCAATAGAAGTGGTTCTAGAAGGAGGGCCACACTTTTGATTCTTAGAAAAGGAAGGAAAATTTTCCAAAGTTTTGAAATTCTACACTCTTTTTGCAAGAATCTATGCTTCACACAAGTTTAGAAAATATTCTAAGTTCTAAGAAATTTAGGTGTGAAGGTGCATAGCTCTGCAAGTCCACAAGTATGTAGTTACATAGATCCATACTTACGCAAGTTCGCAGGTGCATAAAATTCAATGAAGCAAGAAAGTGTCCTTCTGCAGAGGTGTGCTTTTTCTAGAATTAATGCAAACTAGAGGGTTCTGATCTAGTATCCCCATTCCAGCGAGCATTAAGGTCTTCATCAAGTGCACATGAGTTTCTTTAGGTTACCCACTTCTGTTAACCATGTAGATACCCTGAATTCAACCACTTTCATTCAAACTTTTATCATCTTCTTCAACTCCACCTCCACTCCAACCACCTAGTGGACCAACACATATTTCAATAGCTACACCTCAACAACCACTATCAGGTCTGCCAAACCCTCTGATGGCCTTTTTTGCAAATTTTTTAGACTCACCGATAAAGTTAAGAGGTGCACTCCATGACCTCCCTAAGAATCCTGAGAATTTTTGCCCAAGGTTCATCTATGGCGAGACACGAACTATCAAAGATCACATCAAAGTATTTAAAGAAATTTGCAACCACAAGCAAGTTGCTAATGAGGATATGGTTCTTTGCTTATTCCCCTACTCATTGAGGGAAATTGCTTTCAGTTGGTATGTTAATTTGCCACCTGGATGTATTGGAGATTGAGATACTTTCAAAAAATTGTTCCTAGAACAATTCAAAATGTTCATCAATATAGCTATGATACATCAATAATTCATATCAATTAAAAGAGATCTAGCTAAGATAGTTTCTTTCTTCAACCATCACTTTCAAATGGCATATCAAAAACTAGAGATGCCATACACTATACTAGTTGAAGCTTCTATTCAAATTTATCTAAATGCTATCGATCATCTTATTGTTATTTTTCTGAGAAGGCTTCTTGTAGAAAATATTAACACATTGAATAAAGTTTTGGTAGAGGCAATTACCTTCACTAAACAAGCAAATCTAAACAAAGGAGGATTAATGCTTCTAGCTCCACCTATAACAATGATGCCAACATACCTCACCAAAGTACCCATGATGCCTAGTCAATTCATACCTATAAACCCAGTTCCATTGCAATAGGCACCTGCTCTACAAAATTCTGCTATGATGTATCTAGGGTTTGAACCTCCAAAAGCTACCTTCTTTGAGAAAAAAGTAGCACCCGCTGAAGTAGACAATGGCTTTGTTTCTGAATTTGGTTAGATGAAAAAGACTATGTCCCAAATGAACAATGAATTGACTCATCTAAGGTTTTCACAAGGATAGAAATTTTTTTTCCAAAGAAACATTATTGTTCCTTACAACAACAATTATGTCCTAAATTATAACAAGAACTTTAGTGGAAACAACAACAATATTGCAAGAAACACCAATGGGGGAAACAATTTCAATCCTCTTGATCATAATAATGTCTTTCAAAGACAAAACTAACAATGGAACACTCAGCTGAATAATGGAAGCACTCCTATAGAAAACAACAATAACAATTTTTAGTATGTAGATGTTAATCTTTATGACAGTAGTCAGAATGCACCCAACAATGATGGTGCGTATTATAATCAAAATCAAGAGATGACTCAAGGCTCACAAGTAAATGAAAATTCTCCTCCTATGTAATTTAATGCTATGCTACTAGAATCCTATGATTCTACACAAAATCTGTAGGTAGAACAACTAGCTAGCAAAGAGTTCTCTTTTTCATTTAGTTAGGAACCTAACCTTCAACATGAAGAGGTGTTTTCTTTTCGTAATGATAATCAAAATACTTATAATCTAAGAAATAGAAAGGAACCTTTGATAGATGGAATTCGTCTAGCTTTACGACCAACTCCTCCTGATTTGAGAGAGAGTAATAATCTGGCACTGATTAGGCCACCATATGGAGGACAACAAAATCAAAATGAAGTGAATGTGCCAATGATATTGAAAAATCCTTCTTGGTCTACCAAAAAGTATAATGTCACCAAAGACTTGAAACAAACCAAAGCAAATATGTCCATGTTTAACATGTTGCAAAATGGTCCACAATAGTGAGAAGCACTCATGAAGACTCTAGATCATACAAAGGTACCCCATAATACAAATATTTTCTCTCAAAGGGCAATATCTCAACAAGTCAATGTTGCAGAATTAATGCCTACTGTGTTTAAAGACAAGGTTGAAGTCCCCCATTTTTGCTTAGCATCAGGATATATGGAAAAAATCTCCACAATTTCTTGATTGATTTGGGAGCCTCATGCAATGTCATGCCACTATCAATAGCACAAAGGTTAGGGGTAAGTCCTCAACCTTCCAACTAGATAGTGATACAATTGGATAAAATAAAGGTGAAAGTCATCAACGTATTGAAAGACATTCGAATACAGTTGACAGTTGATCCCTAGATTCAAGGTGTTATTGATATACATGTGGTTGAAATTCTAGAGATGTATGGGTTGCTCCTAAGTATAGAATGGACAAAATTCCTAAGAGGATGGTTTTCTAAAGATTTCACTCAACTATGGTTACCATGGAAGGGATTGAACAATCAAATCAAGATAGATGTTGAGCCCAAATTGAAAACAATGGTCATAGAATACAATGCTCCAAATGAGGTGGCATTCCTCCAATTAGATTTCAGCTCATATAAAGTAATAACATTTGATATTATCCACATTGAAACATCAAGCAATCAGGATAAAGAATTGAATCTATCAAACCCAAAAGATGAGATCATGATACAATTCATAGATAACATGGTGACTAATTTGTAGTGCTTGGGAGAAGAAGCCGATCCTAGTATCTAACTTCTCCCTAAATTTTAATGATTACACAAAGTTATCCACTCTAAATTCAAATGTTCATCATGTCAAGAACTAGTCATAAAGGTGTTAACACATATCATGCCAGGCAAGGATAACCACATGCTAGATAAGAGACCCATGGGAGATCAAAGTAATATAAACTCAAATGAGTCAACAAAGAAGAAATTAAAGATCTAAATTTATCATATAGTGATACCTCTTCAGATGGTGGAGGTTTGTCTTCTCCTCCCCCAGGGATGATTAAGATTCAAAGAAGAAGACAGTACATGAAAGGCCAAGGGTGGACTTTAGTCATCATTCATCCTAAACCCAAAATAGATGAAATTAAAGAATTGATAGAGGAAATTAAAGACAAGCAAGAAAAACATACATTTCCTCTATCAACATGTTACAAAGGGGAATCATCAGCCCCACCCTGTGACAAATTATAGTGGGTTACCAAGAAATAATATTTTAACTCTTGGGTAAAAGAGAAGTTAAGAACAAATAAACACAAGGTTAAAAGGCCCAAGGAAGATCCAATTTGGACACTTTTCTTTGATGGTTCCAGATGCAAATTAGGGGTTGGCACAAGTATAGAATTGGTTAACCCAAAAGGTAAGTCTTTTTATGCAACATATCAATTATAGTTTAGATGCACTAATAACACTGCAGAATACAAAGCATTGATTCGAGGATTTCTCTTTGCACTCAAAAAAGGGTTCACAGCTATCATAATCGAAGGAGATTCTCAGTTGGTTATTCAACAAGTAAAATCATTATACTCTTGCAACAACAAAAGGTTACTTTCTTATAGGAAAAGAGTATGGGATTTACTAGATGATTTTGAAGCTTTAAACATTAGGTCCATTCCAAGAAGGAAGAACATGGTGGTAGATGCTCTCACTATTTTAGCAAGTGCACTACAACTAGTCAAAAGAATCAAATTGAAAAGATTTTCAGTAGAGTTGGTTTTTGTCCCATCTATTCTAGACAATATTACAAAATTTCAAGTCTTTCAAGATGATCAACACATACTTGAATTTATCATGTGCAATGGTCACTTTAAAGGGCAAGAAAATCATGACAATTTGGATGAAAAGCCTAAGGATGATGAACTTGAAGATGAAAATGGGATCCTGAATTTAAAGACTAACACTATTCCCAAGGGGATGGTTGAGTTAGAATGCATTTTAACTATGATGAATTAGCACTTAATAAAAGAACAATCCAAGAAAAGGGGATCCAGGAGTGTAATGAATACAACTTAGGAACTGAAGAAGATCCAAGGGTGGTCTGAATAGGGAAAGCATGCAATACACAAGAAAGGGAAGAAATGATCAAGTTTCTTACTAAGTATAAAGATGTTATTGCTTGGAGCTACGAAGAATTAAAGACATATGACCTTGAGATTATAACTTGTGACATTTTGTTGAAACCAGATGCCAAGCCTTTTCAACAAAGACAAAGACCTATTAATCCTATTATCAAACCACTAATAATGAAAGAAGTTAAGAAGTTACTAGATGCCAAGATCATATTCCCCATCTTCCATTCTACATGGGTGGCTAATTTGGTTCCTGTGTGAAATAAGACTAGAGAGATATTCCTTTGTGTTTATTTTTTTAATTTGAACATGGCATCTCAAAAGGAAAATTATCCTTTATCCTCACTTGATGAGGTTCTACAAATTGTAAATGGTTCAAAAATGATGTCTTTCCTAGATGGATAGTAAGGACAACTAAATGGGGAACTTTTGCCTATAGGAGAATGCCTTTCGAACTAATTAATGTAGGGGCTACATTTTAGCAAACCATGAATGAAGCTTTTAAATAATTGGTAAATAAGTGTATAGTCATCTACATGTATGATTTAAACATATTTTCAAAAGATTGAAGCACTCACATTACTGATTTAAGGTAGGTATTCAATAGATGTCACAAGTATGGCATATCCTTCAATCCCAAGAAATGTTCATTTTGGGTTACTAAAGGAAAGCTCCTGGGTCATATCATTTCTTATGCTGGGATCTTTATCAATCTTGATAGAATTGAAGCTATTCTAAAGTTTTCACCTCCCCATAGTCGAAAAGAACTCAAGTTTTTCTTTGGGAAGATAAATTTTGTGCAAAAATTCATAAGCAGATTTGTAGAAATAGTTCATCCTCTTAATGATTTACTCAAAAGGAGGCTAAGATATAATGGATTTTGGAGATTAAGAAACCATTAAAAGATATTAAAGTGGCCATTTCTATGGCTCTGATCTTAGTGAGTCTTAACTACAAGTTTCCTTTTAAGATATATTCTATTGCTTTAGAACACTCTTGTGCTAGGATCTTGATGTAGAAAAAGGAAAAGGAAGATGAAAGACCAATCACTTTCATGAGTTTCCCTCTGAAGAATGCCTAGTTAAAATACTCAAACCTTGATAAGCAGTCTTTTACATTGATCAAAGTTGTGAATAAGTTTTGTCATTACATACTAAGAAGTAAAGTTTATGCAATTGTACCTGATCTGGTAGTAAAGGAACTTTTGATGCAAAATGAACTTAGTGAAAGGAGAGGTAAATGGATTGCCATAATTCAAGAATTTGATCTCAAAATTCAACCTATGAGATTAGTAAGAGGTCAAGGGTTGTCAAAAATGATAGCTGATAACCAGGAAAGAAATGAAAATGAATTCAAGTTTAACAGTGAAACAAATGAGGATGATCAGAATAAAAAGATTGTATCTCAAGTTGATATTGGTCGAGGTGTGGTGACAGATGTTTTGTATCAAGACATTGTTTATTATCTTCTACAAGACCAATGTCCCAATTGGATGAATAGTTCACAACATAGGGGACTTAAAATGAAGTGTTAGTCCTACATGCTACGTGACAACAAGTTATATAAAAGGAACTATGAAGGGATTTATTTGAAATGCTTAGGTTGTGAAGAAGCAAAGGAAGTCTTAGAACATTTTCATGACAAGTATGGTACAAGAAATGGTTCAGTAGAAGAAATGGCTCACATGATTTTAAGATCAAGTTATTTTTTGGCCCTCAATATTCAAAGACACTTTCGATCATGTGCGCTCTTACCATATCTATCAAACCAGTGCCAATAGAGAAAGGAACCCAACAATGCCATTACAACTATTGTATCAGGTGCACCCCTTCACAAAGTGGGGGCTAGATTTCATTGGTCTAGTTAATCCACCATCATCAACTAGAAATGCATGTATTCTCATACGGATTGCTGCACATGATGGACAGAAGCTGAAACATTCAGAAACTGCACTGCTAAGGTGGTAACAAACTTCTTGGAAGAACACATTATTACTAGATTCAGAATGCAATTCACCCTTATGTGTGATAACAGGTCTACTTTTGCATCAGCATTCCTAATCCAATGGGCATTTGAAAATCAAGTCATTATTAAGTTCTCTTCAAATTATTACACACAAAAAAATGGGGTAGTAGAATCTACAATCAAGAACTTGATCATAGTAATAAGATTATTTTTTAAGGAGAACCCTAGAGATTGGCATATGCAACTCAAATATTCCCTATGGACAGATCGAGTAAGAGTCAAAAATGCTTTAGGGACTTCTTCATATTTGCTTGTTTATGGACAAGAACTAGTATTTCCACTCAACCTTAGAATTCTCATTTTGAAGCTCATCAATGGATACATTGAAGATGCTGACAAAGTACAAATTAGATTGATGAATCTTTTAAAGATGGATGAGAAACTAATAGCTGCATTGGAGCACATGGATAAACATCAAGCTATCATGAAGAGATGGTTTGACAAGAGAGCCACGATAAAATCATTTAGCATTTTTTACCTTGTTCTACTATGGGATAAGGCAAAAGAAAAGTCAGGCAGTTATACCAAGTTTCAATTCTTATGGATGGGTCCTTATTAGATTGCAAAAATCCTCAGAGAAAATACTTTTAGGCTTAGTTCCTTACAAGGGGAATTTCTTCCCTTGCCCATAAATGGGCAATTTCTAAAAAATTATTTCAAAGCCTAAAAGAAAAAAAATTAGTTGCATTTTATTTCTGAATTTAGTTTAGATTTTTATTTTTGCAAGTGTGTTTATTTTCTGCAAGTGTGTTTGCTTTCAGTTGTGCATTTTCTTTTAGTCGTGTGTTTACTTTCAAAGTTGTGTCAGTCCCAGGGGGTAAGGTACACTTGAGATTTTATCTTGAGATATTTCACTAATCACCCTTTGGTTTCAATTTTAGGGAGAGCTATTTCTTTGTCAAAATATTTGGACAACTATGTGTTTTGTAAAAACTAAATGATGGATGTTGCTTGCAGAAATAGGGAGACTTTTAGTCCTAAGTTAAGGGTTCTAAACCAATGAGCTCTCAAAACTTTGCAAACTTAAGAATTGACCATCGTAGGTGTTGTCAAATTAAGGTCAAAGATAGCAAGGGATGATTCAAACTCTAGTTAGTTCAAACAAGAGGGGTCTTCTTGAAAGGTTGCTAGGATCATTGTTTGATGTGAGAGTTTCTAAAAGTTCTAAAAGAGGAACACAAGGGATGTTCACAAAATATCAAATCCAAGAAATAACACCGATGTCCTGGCTACACAGTCTAAGCATAGTCAAGATATAGAAGATGAAAAAAAGGGAAGAAAATAAAAGAAAAGAATAGTGTTAAGACTGAAGGATTTTAAAAGATCTGACACATCAAAAGATATGTTTTCAAAATAAAGTTTCTTGTATCCAAAACATTGCTTCATCAAAGAGCAACATTGGGAACTACATGGAAAAAAGGTGACATAAAGCTAAGAGCCCTCAAACTGATTCAAAACTTGCCAAAAAGCTTAAAAGAAGGTGACATAAAGCTAAGAGCCCTCAAATTGATTCTCTCATCTAGTCAAGTAGTGATTGATAAACAACCTTTGTGAAGATTCTAAATGAATGAGCCAGGATGAGTGGAAGATTGTTTTTGAGTTTGCTAAAAACTTTGATAGATTATATCTTGAGATGTCGAAGGGAATGAACACATGAATCACACACTGAGCTTGAAGGTTTTGAATTCTAGATGTTTTTATTGTAAAGTCATCTAAAATATGCTCAAGGTGTTTGAAATTCAGTTGGTGTTTGACACACATTGAAAGGATATTTGCTAATGAAGAAATGCCTTGGTCATTTCTTCCTTTTTTTGGGGCTATTTGTTGTGGGTCCACAACACACGCCCCATTCCCTAGAGGAATGGGGACCCCCTACTTTTTATGGAGCCCTAAACTTACAATTCAAGGATTTGAAGAAAGGTTAGAGAGTCAAAATTTAAAAATCATAAAATTTAGAATATATATATATATATATATAATATAAAATAATTTTTCACACCCGCGCACTTGGCGTGATGCACAAGAGGTACACCACCCATGCTGGTGCATGATGTTCACCTACACACCTGTGCAAGGGTGCACTGCACACCCCCCATGGGTGATGGGGGTTATATATACTTTGGGCCCATATCACTTCACCATTCCATGTTCTATTTTTGGGCTTCAAAATTGTTTTATGCTCTCCACACTTGGTTCTTTATTCGCCTCCATGCTAGCAAGGTGTGTAAAATGTGCAATGCAGGGTGCATTTATTTTGCACTGCACATGCTACATAGCATGTGCCTCCCTCACCTCCACCGCACACTTGCATATGCAGTACTGCATGCATTTCTTTTGTGTTGCACATGCTACATAGTGGATGCCTCCCTCACCTCCACCCCATGCTCGCGCATGCTACACTGAGCATGCCTCCTCCACTACGTCATGGCACACAATATGTGCCATGTGCATCACACCTCTCATGTCCCTTTCCTTGAAGCCTTCACTGCCATTTCTCTCCATGCATTTCTTCAAAACCCCCCACGCATAGGCATATTGTTATCATCATGTTGTTGGGTGTCATGTGCCTTGCGCGTTGTGCTTAGTTTGCCCCTGCATTGCATGACTAAGCACCACATGCCTTGCACTTAGTTGGCCCTAGTGTCACATGCCATGTGCCTTGTGACTTTTTTGCCCTTGTGCTACATGTGTAGTACCATGTGCCTTGCACTTAGTTGGCCCTAGCGTTGCACGCCATTTGCCTTGTGCCTTGTTTTCCCTTGCACCGCATAAACTTTAGATTAAAAAATTTAAAACCAAAATAATAATAATAAATTTTAAAATTTTTTAAAAATAATAATTAAAAAATTAAAAATGAAAAATAAAATAATATTAAGCATCTCATTTTTGTTTTTCATGTTTATTTTTTTGTTAATAAAATTGGAGTGCTTTTGAGTTATTTTAATTTTTAGGTTCTCACTATTTTGAGCTAATAAATGTTGTTCTTGTGTCATGTAGGTTAAATGGCATCCACATCTAGAGAGAAAATTGCACCAAAACCCATTGTATTCAAGTTCCAAGGCATGTCATTGAAGTCGAGATTACATGATGATCATGCAAAAATTAAAGACACCAACTTGGGACACAAATTTTGGAGAGTTCCTCAGAATCTACAACAAACCCATAGAAAGATTTGCACTAGTATCAACATTGATTTATTCTAGGTTGGTGAGTGTAGCTTCACATTCCATATCATAGCAATCAACAGAGTTGATTATGACATTGCCCTAGCACTTTGTCTTAGAGGAGAGAGTAGTTAGGCATGTGACTAGAGAAGTGGTCCTCAACCTTTGACCCAACAACATTGAGAGGGTCTTCCACCTCTCGAGGGTAGATCAATTCATCAGACTCTCCTATGAAGAGTAGAGAGGTGGTATAGAGAGCACCCTAAAGAAGCATTCAAAATCATCCAATCCTCCTATCTCATTGAGAAGGCTCCTTTGGGAAGGGTCATAGGGAAAGTGGACATGACTAGGGGATACATGAAGGAAGATATTTTTTATTCCATCATCCTTTTGAGTAGAGACATGGGTTTACTAGTAACTAGCCACCTTAGCACTTTCATGGTCAACTTGATCGAGACAATCAAGACAACAAGGATGCCACTAGACTAGACCACCACACTAAGTGAAAAATTGTGTGAATAAGTGGGGGTAATTAAAGACAAGATGAAGTTCTATATGACTTCTTACATGGTGTATTTTCTTGTAGCAAGGGAAAAAAACTACCCTAGTTTGTACAAAAGAAGTTATATGTAAGACCCTAATGCATGGCCCTATATTGTTAACCCTCAACTGGTAAGGAAGAAGCTCTCAGCACATAGCAAGGAATATAGAGTCATGACTGATACATTCATTTCATGGTCATTTGATTCATTGAATGTGATTATACAAAAAGGTTATTCAATGAGGCAAAAGCACAGATAATAGCTCTAGGGGCCTACTTCATCCAATTTAAGATAGTAACATATCTGCAGGTAGCTAGTGCCACTATCAACCCCAAGAAGCTCCCCAGTTATCCAAGTGAAAAATTGGTGTTATTGGAGATTGCATGGTAGATTGAATCTATGTATGAGAGGGTGAAGAGATAAAGGAGACCCTATTGGACATGACCCTTGGTCATTGAACCATATAAAGTCAAATGGAAGCAACATATTTTGTCTTTTGAGTGGGAATGGGAGAATTATCCCCTCGAAGAGTATAATTACCCTAGGTTGTATTTTGATAATATTGGGAGAGTGTAGTGTCTGGTTGGTAAGGAGTTCTACAATAAAGATGCTATTGAAGATCATTGGATGAATGCAACAAATGGCTACAATGTCCACATAAGGGATTATTGTAGGATAACTTTGTATCTAGTAGAGAAGGCTCTTAAGTTGAACATCTTAGAGGAAATAAGGAAATAGGATTCATGGCAGCTGTTGGACCCCTTGTTCAACTTAGATAAAATAGGAGAGAGGCCCATCATGAATGTATAAGTTGTGTTGGGACTAAAAATTGCTTGGTCAATTTTGAGAACCATTAAAAAAATCAAGCCTATAATTGCTTTGTGAAGCCTATGTACCCCACTATTGAGTTAGTGCAAAATTGGCATTCAATGTTTCTGACACCTTTTATTCAGTTCGCCTAAATGTTCCATGATGATAAATTATCATTCTGAGTTATATGACAAAGTCTTATTTTGAACCAATCCTAAATCTACTTTTTACCCCAAATTAATATGCAAAATCCAGTCAAGAACCTATTGCTTTATGCAAATTTTCCACATCTTTTGAAATCCTTTAGCCCCTTCTCAAATTCTTGCTTAGGGCATGCCTTTAAACCTTAGGCAATTATGAAATAATGTTTTGTTAAATCTATTTTAAGTTTAAAGGTAATCATGGTTTACGTGATTTTGAATCTAAAAGAGTTTCATTTTAAAGTTACCATGCAAGTCTCGATGATCATTGATCTTGTTCAGATTGATGGACCCTGCATTCTCGCATTTCTCATATGTGAGGCCGTTACAAAATGCGAGGAAGTGAGAAGAGGGCACGTAGCATAGTTTGATTACGTGGGTCTAGAATAATTAAAAGGCATTATCTCTACTCTTTGTGATAGGGAAATGTCTAACCAGGTGGTGCCTTCCAATTTTTCGGTGCAATGTGATGAGGTAAAGTAATATATGCAAGGTTGATTCACCATTGATCTTGGGTAGATGAACGGATGCCACTTGCCCACAAGATGAAGATGAGTGTGGTTTAAACAAAGCAGGCAAGCACCCTAAGTGACATCTGTCCCTTGTGAAGACACAAGGGATATTCATACGAATGAAGAGGACAACTTATGAACATTGTTGTTCTATGAGAGATCGACAGGTGAAGCATACCTGTATTTTTAAGATGTGCAACAGATAAACATTGCGGGAATGCCACCTCGCAACGCATCGCATAGTGGGACTAAGCATGGAAGATAAGTACCAAATGTGCCAAGTAAAAGGTGATGCTATCATGGGCGCAAAAGTTTTGAATGTCGTAGTCAAGTTTGTCAGCGTACATGAATGAAAAGGTGTTTTCTCATTGGTCAGGATCATTTTAGTGGGCCACCAAATATAGAAATCTTGAATCACTATTGATTTAAGCCAGCATCAAGAGCTAGCATTTGTCTGCATTAAGGAATCATAATATGTTTTTAATAATGTAGGTAAACAAGTTGTGGACACATATCACAATGGACCAAGTCATGCCATGTGTTTTGTGATAAAGGAATAGTGCAATGGTTATTGAAGAATTTTCCATCAGTCATTGATCTTCTTTAGATCAACGAAGGGTGTTGGCCCTCTTTATCAACATGCACGGAGATTAAGGAAAGTGGGAATGCATCATGAAGACACGTGTCCCTGGTGATATCAAGTCCTACCTAATGGATAAGGCACTGGCCATTTATAGGATCATTAAGTGTTTGCTGCATATTGAACATGCTATCTTTTCTCAATATAAATCAATCATTTTTCCCTTCATGTTGAAGTGGACATAAAATTTTAAACCCTCACTTAGTTTATGAATAATATAGGTTTGCACCTAGCTATTGTAGAATCTATGTTGTTTCATAAGCCACTAGGAGATATAAGGGGTTTTTATCTACTTCATATTAGATTCAGTGTATGCTTTGATAACTGGTACCATATAAGGAATCTATAGGTCTACCCGCCTAGGTTTTGCAGAGCCTGAAGAAGAAGAAGGGTCATGCCTTATAGTTGGCCTAGTGTCTGAATGGGCATATTGAAAATGGGAGTTAGCTGCCCCTAGATGTGTCTTGTTCTCATCAGGGTAATTGGAAAAGGGTAATTGTATCCAAGTCACCAACAAAATGGAAACTCTGTTGGGGAATGATAGTGAAGTAAATCACCATTAAAAGGACAAGAGTCTCTGGTGTATATTTTGAATATTTCAGTCCTACTCTCAATTGGGTTTGGCCCATCTGAGTCACCAACAAAATTGTGACTCTGCTAGGGAGTTGCATTCAAAAAGAACCAAAATCTCTGCCATGAAATAGATTGGATATAGCAATCTAGAGCAAGATGTGTTCCTTTTCCTTGCTGAAGTTTCATGTTCCCTAGTTAAGATTTTTTCATAATCAGCAGTATGTTGTAAAATTGGATGAAAATTGTATGCTATGACTATTATAGGTCTATCTTCAATCAATTCAGTTTGCAAGTGCTATTGAGAAACTTTCAGAGTCAAGAATTCATTTATAAAGTGTAAATTCTTTTCAAGATGTCAGTGATCTGCAAGTTTCTCCTACATTGAAGGTCTGGTTCAGATTTGTCAAATGACAAATTATGTTTTATTTCTCACAAAGTGTGAGTGGAAACTCTCAAATCTCTGTACTAGTTGTTCCTAGTTGATTTTATTGCAAAATTTTGAAGGACTTTCAGTTGTATGTGCAGATCTGAAATTGTTGATAGTTTCTTGGAAAGGAATTCTAAATTCTTGATAAGTTTTAAAGTGATGTTTGAAATCTGCTATTATAAAGAAATTGAAATGTAAAAGTGAATCACAACAGTGATTGCTATATTCCTCTTGTAAAGAGGTGGTGGCTCTACAAAGTTTTGACTAGTGGTGTTAAGGATTTTCAGTCTTGTAGTTGTGCCAAGTCAGTAGATCGAAGCTTAGCAATCAGCACTTGAGGTATTTTGATTTTCATGTTTCTTTTCATGGAATTCAAGTGTTTAAAGATGTTGCCTCTATTAAGTGATTTTTAGCACTAGAAAAAAGAGGTAGAATTTTTTTTTTATAATGGAGTCAGATCTCAGATCTGAGATTAGTTTGCCAAATTCTGAGAGTTCAAAAATTGTGAATAATAACATTGCTATGTTGAATATAATGGTCTACAAAAGGATTGTCAATCTTATAAGAATTCAAATAGGAAGTACTCAAGGTCTAAGTGTCGAACAATGTTATTTAAGGCTTAAGTCAGTAATAAGTAAGATGCCTTTTCATTGTAGACCTGAGGAATCTTCCCTGCCAAATGTTTTCCTTGATGTTCTAGTACCCGATTCAGTCAATTGGCCAGCACCTATAAGGTTACAAATAATTTTGCAAATCAAAAGATTTATTGAGGAGATGGAAAGTGGTGATTATAGATTTCATGACATGTGTTCTAATGATAATGAGTGTGCTGAAAGCCAAGGTAGCAATGAATATAATGAATCCATAGAGCAAGATAATCAGTCTTCCGAATGTGAAGAGGTGGATTCAAATGTTAATGAATCAAGTAATAGCAATCAGCATGAAAAAGATGGATATAAAAAGGAAAATAAATTTTTTATAGTAAATATGAAGTTGAAGAAAGTCATAACAATAGTAAGGGTAGTGATTGCTATGATAAGAATGAATTTTGCAACAATTCTAATTTTCCAAATTGTTACACTAAGGATCCTGTTGTTGTAAGTTCTTCATGTTATCTGGATGATAACCACAAGTGGGAGAAGATTTGCGAGGCAATCTTCTTGAGCTCTAATGAAATCTCAGAATTGTTGGCTCATGAGTTTGAAAAGAACATAAGTATTTCTAAGGATCTTCATATTTTCCATCATGATATTTCTTCATTCAATCAAATCAATTCCCCAAAGTATGACATGGAAAAAGAGGTAGAATTTGAACAATCTTTGTTAGATTTTGGAGGTGTATATAACCAAACCTCAAACATTTTTGCACATGACAATTTGCTGGATGTAGGGAATGTTAATGAAGGGAAGGTTAATACTATTTCAGATTCTTTTTATGCTGATCTTGCTGAACAAAGTTTTGATATTTCATGTGATGAAGTGGAAAATAGTGAGTGTTCTCAATCCAATTGTAGATTTTCTTTATATGCTAATAGGTCTTGTAAAGATGAATTCAAGGTGTATCCTGACTCTCAGTTTGATGAAGAAGATGATAGTGATCAACATAGTTTAGATTAGTACTTTCAGAATGAGTTTTCATGCTTGGTAACTAATCAGCTGGTTGGAGAATGTAAAGAGGCTTCAGTAAAGGATGAATATGATTTAAGTAATGATACAATTGCAAGTAGGCAACAATTGGATTCCAAATACTCTTTGCATCTAGAGACACAAGGTGAGTTGCAACTTTTTGGTGTTTGCAACTTGGTGAATGATGTAGATTATGAAGTTTTTGTGTTTCCGATCAGCATGCATGAATCATCATTGGATTTTGATTCTCAGTTTAGTTTGTGTAGTCATGAGCATGATGATGCTTTTTCTCATAGTGAACATGAAGATGAAATGGTCTTTGAATTTTATATGCACTACAAGAATGAAGGAAGTTGTTTTGTTTTTCCAAGTTATTTGTTTTAATATGCTGATCTAATTGGTGAAACAAATGGAAATGATAGTTCTAGTTTGCCTCAGGAGGATGTAAATGAAAATTAGGTGTATGACAGAGGTATGTAGTTTTGAAAGTTTGGTGGCTCGGGGCTATCATCATACATAGTAGTTTTAGTTGTTTCCTTGCTTTCAATAAAGTTGTTCAGGAGAATTTTGCCATTTTAGGTGTATGGTCTACTTCCTCTAGAGATCTGAATCCTTTCCATGCCCACAAGGGACATGCATCCCTAGATAGAGCCACTATTGGGACTAAAAATTGCTTGGTCAATTTTGAGAACCATTAAAAAAAATTAGGCCTATAATTGCTTTGTGAAGCCTATGTACCCCACTGTTGAGTTAGTGCAAAATTGGTGTTCAATGTTTTTGACACCTTTCATTTAGTTTTCCTAAACATTCCATGATGATAAATTATCATTCTGAGTTATCTGACAAAGTCTTATTTTGAACCAATCCTAAATCTGCTTTTTACCCTAAATTAATATGCAGAATCTAGTCAAGAACCTATTGCTTTATGCAAATTTTCCACATCTTTTGAAATCCTTTAGCCCCTTCTCAAATTATTTCTTAGGGCATGCCTTTTAAACCTTAGGTAGTTATGAAATAATGTTTTGTTAAATCTATTTTAAGTTTAAAGGTAATCATGGTTTACATGGTTTTGAATCTAAAAGAGTTTCATTTTAAACTTACCATGCAAGTCTTGATGATCGTTGATCTTGTTCAAATTGACGAACCCTACATTCTCACATTTCTCAGATGTGAGGCTGTTACAAAATGTGGGGAAGCAAGAAGAGGGCACATAGCACAGTTTGATTACATGAGTCTAGAATAATTAAAAGGCATTATCTCTGCTCTCTACGATGTGGATATGTCTGACCAAGTGGCACCTTCCAATTTGTCGACGAAATGTGATGAGATAAAGTAACATATTCAAGGTTGATTCACTATTGATCTTGGGTAGATGAACGGATGCCACTTTCTCGCAAGATGAAGATGAGCGTGGTTTAAACAAAGTGGGCAAGTGCCCTAAGTGACATCTGTCCCTTGTGAAGACACAAGGGATATTCATATGAATGAAGAGGACAAGTTATGAACATCGTCGATCTATGAGAGATCGATGGATGAAGCATACCCACATTTTTAAGATGCGCAATAGATAAACATTGCAGGAATGCCACCTCGTGATGCATGGCATAGTGGGACCAAGCATGGAAGATAAGTACCAAATGTGCCAAGTAAAAGGTGATGCTGTCATGGGTGCAGAATTTTTGAATGTTGTAGTCAGGTTTGTCAGAGAACATGCATGAAAAGGTGTTTTCTCATTGGTAAAGATCATTTTAGTGGGCCGCCAAATATAGAAATCTTGAATCACCATCGATTTAAGCCAGCATTAAGGGCTAGCATTTTCCTGCATTAAGGAATCACAATATGTTTTTAATAATGTGAGTAAATAGGTTGTGGACACGTATCACAATGGACCAAGTCATGCCATTTTGAAATGCCACGTGTTTTGTGATAAAGGAATAGTGCAATGGTTATTGAAGAATTTTCCATTAGCCATTGATCTTCTTTAGATCAATGAAGGGCACTAGCCCGCTTTATCAACATGCAGGGAGATTAAGGAAAGTGGGAATGCATCATGAAGACAAGTGTCCCTGGTGATATCAAGTCCTACCTTATGAGCTTACACAAATATTTTCTTAGCTGTTGATCTTAATCATATCAACGGCCTATGCATTTCCACTTTATAAAGATGCTCACAAGATAAGAAATGCAAGAGTGCACAAGCCTACCAACTTGTCTAGTGGATTTTGAAGTCATCATGTTCACAGCTTTGACTTGTAAGATCTTCAAGATTGATGATGTATATTTTACTATTGAAGGTGGTGGCATTTTTCACATTAATGAGATCTAAAAACCTTCGTGTGTGAAAGTGAAGAATAGAATGTAATAGGTAAGATTTTCTTGATTTCAACTTGTGCAAGTAGAAATTTGTGAGTTACCTATGAACAAAAACAATCACTTCAAGGATTGAGATTAATTTGGCATGAGTGTCAAACAATTGGCTCAAGGATAAATTATAGAGTTATAGAGATAAAAAGAAAAGGCTTCAGGTAAGTTTGTATACCATAGTCTCTACAATTTTTAGTCTTGTGTGATTTAATCAAAAGATGGTTCCAAAGATTTCACTGAGTCTGAGGGTGTGGATAGCAGAAGGATTACTTGTTAAAAGTAATTGGTTCTGGAGCACCGATAGTTTGAAAAATGATTTATTTCTTTTCAAAGGATGGTTTGCAAAAGGAAAATGGTTAGCTTTATATGCCTGTATATGGTTTTTTGATAGAGGAAAGCTAGTAATCAGGTGTCGTAATCAAGTCACCAGAGTAGTAAGAAGGACAAGGAATAGACTTGGTAAGCTAACAACCTATTCTATGGTAACATCATCTTTTAAACAATTTTTTAAAATATCTTAGTTTGATGCTAGGGTAACAGAAATATTTGAGACCATGTGCATAGTTTTGGAAGAGGGTGAAGAGGATTTTATACCCTTGGGTATAGTCTCTTTCATTTTTTGTGTGCACATCCCTTTTTTGTGTCAGTGGATGGCACATTTTGGTAGGAAGTTGGTTAAGGAAGCAGACATGGTTGGGGATCAGAGGATACCTATTTTGTTATTTTTAATAGCCACATTGTTTTTTGGCTTCTGTACTGCATGCTAAGTAATGATTCTGTTATTTCTGAAGCCTAGCATGATCAGTAAAGAGTAAGAAGTAAAGATGATTCTCACTTAGTAGTCATCTTGACAAAACCCATAGCCCTAGGTTGGTGCGTAATCTTTAGAGTTGATTTTGTCATTGATGGGGCAGTCTTAGCAGTTGCACACACAACAAAATCAGTGGCGGAGCCGAGTCAAAAAAAAGTTGTAACAGAAAGGAGCCTGTAGGAGAATATTTGATCTACATGATGTTGTGTTAATCATTCTTTTTCTTTTTTTGTTACAAACTTGTGATATCTTTTGTAAGGGACACTTGTTAGTTCTTTACGCCTGAAGCTTGTTGCATCTCATAGTATTTAAGTGAGATCCTAGGGCTAGAAAAAAAAGGGGGTTATTTGTTGGTTTTCTATTTCCAGTTCTTGGAGCTCTGCTCAAGCTGTGAAAGCCACACACCCAACATATCTTGTATGAATAGCATATAGATTTTATAGATAGTTCTGATATAGTAGTGTGATCTTGTATCTTGTTTTATGCATTCCTAATGTACTTATTTCAAGGAGATAAATACAATGTGGAGAAGGTTTTGAATTTCAATGTAATTTTGTCTCCTTTCTTGTTGAATTTGTAATTTTATATGTTCAAGAACAAAGAGCTTGAACCTAATTGTAATCCCCCGATTGTATGTTTGAAGTTTACTTACCTTTGACTCAAGGAGTCATATAATTGCTGGTGGTTTTAGACAAGGTTCCAGATTCATTAAGAAGGATGTGTGAAAATATGGGGTTATACTGGATATTGTTGTCTAATTCATAAGGTGAATAGACTAAACATGAATGTCTCAACATATGCCATATGTTGATTGATGTTCAAGGATGCATAATTCTAAAGTATAGGATTTCCCTAATGGATAAGGCACTGGCCATTTGTAGGATCATTAAGTTTTTGCTGCATATTGGACATGTTGTCTTTTCTCAATATAAATCAATCATTTTTCCCTTCATGTTGAAGTGGACATAAAAGTTTAGACCCTCACTCAGTTTATGAATAATATAGGTTTGCTCCTAGCTATTGTAGAATCTATGTTGTTTCATAAGCCACTAGGAGATATAAGGGGTTTTTATCTACGTCATATTAGATTTAGTGTATGCTTTGATAACTAGTACCATATAAGGAATCTATAGGTCTACCCACCTAGGTTTTATAGAACCTGAAGAAGAAGAAGGGTCATGCCTTATAGTTGGCTTGGTGTTTGAATGGGCATATTGAAAATGGGAGTTAGCTGCCCCTAGATGTGTCTTGTTCTCATTAGGGTAATTGGAAATGGGTAATGTTTTCAAACACCAAGAAGTTGATAGGGAGGAGGGTGATGATATTAATCATTAGGCAAGGCACATAGTCAAAATGACTAAGGATTGGATCAAGAAGCCTTTTCAGCTTGATCCAATACCTAACATTGTAGTCTCTCATGCTCAAGCCCACCCTAAGAAAAGTAGAGGGAAGAAAGTCATATTTCCTACCTTTGGGGCTTAGTCTCCCATTAGGCCAAAGATAGTATATGAACTTGATCACCTAGTTGGATACTATCATCCTCTAAAGAGGAAGGGAAAGAACAAAAGGAAGAGGACCTCTCCTCAAAGGATTCAAACAGAGTAGGGTGAAGCACAAGCACCTTCCCAATAGTAGGAAGAGAGTGTGCAAGGATCTAAGGATAGAAATGCTTCCCAAGACCAAGATGAACCTCAATTTCCTCCCTTTGTGCCCAGCCAATTAGAAGAGGGAGAGAGTCAGCAAGTTTCCATTCGTCCTTCACAAGAAGAGCTAGCATCCCCTTCTGCTCCCATAAAGCAAAAGATGATCAAATTCTGAATGAAGAAAAGGAAAAGGGTGACTAAGAAGATGGTGCCTTTTCCTTTTGTTCTTGAGACCATTCCAAAAGAAGAAGAGGAAGAGGAAGAGGAGATAGATGAAGATGAATTGTTAGCCCTACAGAGAAGAACCTAGCTAGCTAGAGCCACCAAGCAAGAAAGGAGAAGAAGTACCACAAGCATATTGCCATCCACCCCAACAGGACCTTTGGAATTCTCTTTTTTGGAGGATAAAGTACAATAATGGGTGGATGAGAAAAGTGAAGAAGGTGATGATGTTTTCAAATTTTCAAATTTTGATTTTATGCCCATCGGTACAGAACTAGTTGGGGATAAGATCAAAGATATGTGAACCTCAACAAGAAGACTGGATGTAAATGCCCCAAGATTCACAAGGTCCTAATCTTACTCCCCCATCTCCACCACAAGTCATGGTGGTAGATAAGGGCTTGGTTACTCCTCCACCCTAGAGTTTAGAAGAGGAACAGGTTCAGAAGGAACCATCACACGGGGGAGAACCAAAACAAATAGTGACCGATGAAGTGTTAAAGGAGGGAAAAATGTGGAACATTCTCAACCACCTTCCCAAGACACTGAGGTGTAAGTTATAGGGTCCATTGAAATAGAGGCTACATAAGAAGAGCCCTCACAAACAAAAATAACTCCAAGGAGGAGAAATAAGGGAAATGAGGTAGAAGAACATACTCCTTTGTCCTCGAGAAGCAAGTCTTCCATTGAACACATTCCAAGATGGCTCCAAAACTAAGTAATGAAGAATACCCAACCCCAATTTTGAGCTACTAATAAAGAAATTTTTGACATTGTAGAGATTTTAAAGAAGCCTAAGTCTCTATTGCATGAGGTAAGACCATTGGCCTTCATTACCAATACACAAAACTAGGAATTATTTTCTCAAATGGCCATCTCTCCAAACGATACAGATGTAGAAAGCCTCGGCCCCCAAGACTATCAAATCAAAGAGGTTATGCTTGGGAGACCTATATGGGATATCACCCGATTAATGGTCACTAGGGGAATTATGGAAATATTTAGAAGCATGGAGTAGGAAGAGGTTAAACTCTTGACACTTCAAAGGCAGAATGAGATCCTAAAATTATATTTAGCTAAAGTAGTTGGTCCTCTTGATCATGAGCACCTCAAGGACACATTGAATATCATTCTTAGAGAAGAGAGATCTATGTAATCACATCCATTTTTCAATGGTGGGAAATTTTTTAAGAGAAGGGCATTTTGATTATCCAGGGGAACCTAAAGTTACTACATGCTACATAGGAGAACGTGAATAAAATGGTAACAATTTTGAAGTAGGACTTTAGCATCATGGATGAAGTAAGGGCCTAGGATAAGGACTTACAAATTTTGTAAGCCATAAAGGGGAAAAGGTATATATTTTTGATAGATGTATACACAGTAGAAGAGTTATATTTGATCGATGATTGGATAGAAAAGATCATTGATAGCAATAAAGCAATGGAAACATTACATGCAAAGATCCATAGGCTCAAGGACCAAGCTCGAGAGAAAATTTTGGAAGTAGAGAAGTATTATGGCGTTACATGTTTGGATATTTTTGAAGATGAGGAATGAGAGAAGTTGTTGCTTATAGAGGTAGTGGTAGAGAATTTTAAGAATATTTTTGTGGAAGCTGCTGATGACAAAGATATCCAACAAGCCTTCAAGACTGAAGAAGCTTTGTTAGAATTGGATACCAAACTTGGGGATTTTGTTGACACCCAAATTGAGGTAGAAAATTATAGGAAAAAGTTCAAGGACAAGTATGAGGCTTTGGATTTATTGCATGTGGCTAAAATTATTGATATTATACAGAAATTCAAGGGCAAACATCCAAACATAGCTTTGGGATAAAGAAGAACAAAACTCTGATTCCAAAATTTCAATTTTGACACTTAGTAAAATTTTGAGATTTTGGACCATTTTGAGGTGTGCAGCTCTGTAGATTTGCAAGTATGTAGGTCCACATTTCCACAACTCCATAGATGCACGTTTTTGAAAGTTCTACTGACAGTTGACTGCCAGTTCCAAAAATAGAGCTTTCCATGCATCGACAACGTATTCTAACGACAATTTAACTTTGACAAACATCCTATGAAGGATCAACTTCCAATTTTGGCACTTCCAGACACTTCCACTTTGACTCAGAGCTTCCTCCTTCTCTCTTCTCTCATATTTCTTTATTTTAAACATGTAAAAGGCTCATGCATTCAATTAATGAATAAAATATGGATGGAGTCTTATTTAGCACCAGTTCGATTGTTAGTTTGTATATAATTAGTTTTTTATTTATTTTTAAAGCATTTTATTTCATGAATATATCTCTCACTCTCAACACAAATTGAGGAGATGATTTCCTATAAATACCCCATTGTAATATGTAATGAGGGCCATTTTATTTTGCAATAAAATTATGCTTTTGGTGCTCGCATTTGGAGTGTAGTAATTGTTGCCTAAATGTGTCATTGTTTTGTGAATTTTGTTCATGGAATCATGATTGAGCCAAAGGTTTATTGCTTTGTTTCTAGTTGCGTGTTCTTTTAGTTTTGGTGTTTGCTATGGATTTATGAATTCTGCTGATGCAACGAGCTTGAGAAGAAATCCTTGAATTATGCCTATATAACTCTATGTCTTGCATGAGTGCATTTTTCATGGCCTTGAAATTTTATGAAGAGTGAAATATCATACGATCATTAAAGTTTCTCACTGGCGATTACATCAGTGGAATTGAGGAAGTGCTACTCCTACTTTCATTGGTTACCTACCAATCTCTTCGTAAGCTTAACTCGTAGATGTGTTGTTTTCTGTAGCTTATGTCCGTTAGGATTTCAATTTCATATTATTTGCTTTAAATTTCATGTTGTTTTCTTTAAAAAAAAATTCTTTTCTTTATTAACCCCTTTGTTAGAATAGGATTTCATACTAGCTACACTGTTAGATTGCATTCACAAAAAAACAGAAACAAATTTCTTTTTTCGCGTTATTTTTTAAAAAGTGTCTAGATTCTTTATTTCATTTGATAAAATGAATCATAAAAGGCCTCCTCATGAACATTCACATTTATCTTCAATTGAGCAGATTCCAGTAGGTCGCAAGATTGCCTAAAACCTTGCAATCGATTCACAAAATTAGTTTTTCAAGAGAGGAGTTTGCAATAATTCCTACCATTTAGCATCATGTAAAAGGATAGCTCAGCAAGACCAAAATAAGTTGGTTGGTGATTTGTTGTTTCAACACTTCAAAGTTCCTAGGGGCTTCATCAGTCCATTTAAACTTGGCTCTAATCCCACCTTTTATGATCTCTAACAATGGTGCACAAATATGGATAAAATGCTTAATGAACTTCCTATAGAATTGTGCTAAGCCATGGAAGATTCTTACCTCTAATAGAGACTTGGGTGTTAGCCAACTAAGTATAGTCTCCACCTTGCTAGGATCCATCTTGAATTGTCCCTATGAGATGACAAAACCCAAGTAGACCACCTCTTCCTTCATAATATTCCACTTTTCCAAGTTGATGGTGAGTTGAGCATCAAACAACCTCTTCAAAACTAGACTTAACTATTGTAAATGTTCTTCCTTGGTACTATCAAAAATCAAGATATCATCAAGGTAAATTACAACAATCTTACCCAAGTAATCAACAAAAACTTCATTTATGTACCTCATGAATGTGGAAGGGGCATTTGAAAAACCAAAGTGCATCACTAGGAACTCATACAAACCTTTAGTAGTCTTAGAAGTTTTGTTTCACTCATCTCCCTCTTTTATCCTTATTTGATGATATCCACTCTTTAAGTCAATCTTAGTGAAGTACTTTGTATTGCCCAATAATCAAGTCTTTAATTCTTGGGATTTGGAATATGTACCTAATTTTTATTTTATTAATTTCCCTTGAATCTTTAAACATTCTCCAAGTACTTCCTTTCTTTGGCACCAAGACAATTGACACTACACATGGGCTCACACTTTTCGTTGTCAAGCCATGGTCTAACAACTCCTACACTTGTTTGGCTATCTCTTCATGTTGGTTAGGTGTCATTTTATAAGATTTCTTATTAGGAAAAGCTTATCTAGGGATGAAGTCTATCTAATGGCTGATAGATTTCTTAGGTTGAAATGTATGCTTCCCATTACTTACAATATCATCAAACTAATTTAGTAGGTCTTGCACTTCTCTAGGAAATTCTAACCTAATTATGCTTTGTGCATTTTGTGATTTGACAATAATTACATACCCTATGCCTTCTCCTTCTGTCATGATTTTGAGGAACTCTATCTCACCTACTATAAGTCCATTAAGTTCCATCATTGTGTTTCTCTACCCTTCCAACAAAGATTGAATGGTATAAGATCCTTCTCCTTTCTTGAATTTGTATGCATTCTTCCTGCCATTATATTGGGCTTCTCTATCATATTGCCATGGCCTCCCTAAAAGGAGATGACATGCATCCATGGGTAGTATATCAAAAAGAACTCTATCTTTATACCTCTAATATTTAATTCTACCCATGCTTGTTTCTTCATATCTACATGTTGACCCTTATTTAGCCATATGACTCTATAAGGATTGTTATGAGGAAGCTTTTTAAGTTTCAATTTATCTACTTCTTCTTTTGACACTATGTTATCAATAGAACTCGAGTCAATGATAACCTTACATAACTTATTTAATACCTTGAATATGACCCTAAATAGGGCTCTCCTTTGACTTGGCTCCTCCTTCATGGGCTCCCTAATGAGTGTCCTCTTGAACATTAGATTGTCTCCTTCTTTTGAATCAAGTGGAAGATCTGTTGCCTTCTTATTTCCACCATATTCTTGAGCATAACACACCTTTCTTTCTCCTGATGTAGAAGCCTTCTTTGGACACCTATAAGAAGGATTTCCTAGTTTATTATAGCTGTAACATTTCATGGTGGCAAAGTATGATGGCCCTTTTCCTTGACTACTACTTCTATCCCTAAAGTTACTATTTCCTCTACCTCTTTGGTTAAATCCTCCTCTTGGACTACTTGAACCATTTGCTTCACTTGGTTTACTATCCCCATGGGGTCTAGTTTCTTGGCCTCTTCCACCACCAATGTTCCCTCTCTAATTACTTTTCTCTCTACCTTTACCTCTACTTCTATTGTTGAAGTCTTGGTTCTTTTTAAACTTTTCCTCAACCTTAAGTGATAACTAATAGAACATTTGCACTATGTTAGGATTCCATGATTGAATCTGCTCTTGAATATTCTATCTTAAACCATTCACATACCTTTCTATCTTGATGCCTTCAGCTTCTTGCACCTTTGATCTTAGGCATAATTTTTGGAACTCTTCAGTATAACTTGCCCCATTAGTATCCCTCTATTTGAGATTCTGCCTTTTGGTATGCATTTGCACTACAAAGTCTTCTCAAAGGTAGGTCTATTTGTATTTGTCTCACCAAACTCATCCAATATGCATAGGGTTTTTCCCCTCTTTCATTCTTTCATCTTGAATAAAATTCCTATCATGCCCAACTTTTACAAGGGAAAATGCAACAAAAAAATTTTATTTTATTTTTTGAAAGGTGAACTAAAGGATAGCACATAAATAGAACTATACTTTGTTATGACTGTTCTATCAAACTATGGGTTGTCACAAATATAACTATTCATATCCTTCAAGAATATCAAAAATGTTACTTTATCCAGTCATTGAGTTGGAGATAATTAATTCTAGTTGTTGTGAGAGAATTTGTTTTTCATATGAAATTTTGGGCTTCAATTTCTAAGGGGGACCAATGAGCTTTTTATCATTTTTTAAAACTTAAGTTATAACATAGGAGCTAAGTGATGTTCTGACCTTGGTTCTATAATCCTATCCTAGTAGTAAGACATTATGTATATGAATGTGAAGTAAAAATTTTTATTAGTAAGGTTATAATGATTCAATAGGTGTGGATGTGAACATGTTTTATAATTGTCCTAGATGTTTATGATTTTCAAGTTGTCTTACCATATATATATTCATAACCTTAACTTGCTACATTCTATGTACAATTATATTCTAGTGTATAGGTACTACTATTTTAATGAGCTTCTTACATGTATCCCTTTATGAACTCCAATTAAATTGATGCCTTTTGACTAGGTGTTTTAAATTGATTATCATTTATTTATTCTCCAAATTTTCTTTAATGTAATTACCCTTTACTAACCCTAAATCAATAATTAATAATCATAAAATTAAAATTAAAATAAAAGTCCCATTTAAAAATTACAATTCTCTTTCCAAATATTTCCTTTCACTATAACCACTTCTCCACTAGACCATACATGAGCTTTCCTAATCCTAAATAAGTTGTTTATTACACCCACTAACCATTCCCATCCATCTATACTTGCATGCTATCTTACTCCCACCTAACTACTAGTAACCTTACATATAATCCAAACATAAATATTTAGTTTAGTGTCTAAAATCCTTAATTTACCTACTATGCTCCTATTTTACTATCCCCTTTTTCCTGGCACTTTACCCTTATCATATAACTACACATGTCTACAACCAATTTTAACTATCATTTAAAACTCGACATTCTCCCAAGAAAATTTCCAAGTCTTAGGGTCATGTGCCCCCTTTTTCCTCCTTCCAAGTTATTTGGCATGGGTTTCATTACCTCCCCCCTTAAGTGCCTAAGTGTAGAGCTTGGTCAGCATTTAGACATAGATGGTGTAGATGGTTTTACCTTGTGGAGGTGATTAATACCAAAAAGCTGCAAACATGGGTCCTTTCCAAGGTGTCCCAACTACTCTTCCCAAGATGTAAGATGTTTGGTGTGATGGGGACCACTATCCTCTAACATATTTTGAACCACCTAGCAAGGAGGGCTTTTGACTTATGTTAGAACTAAGGTCAACTCAATGTTTTGTTCTTATGTTTTACATTTCAAAAAAGGTTGGCAAAAAGGTGAGGATGCCTAGGGAAGTGTGGAGACCACTATCACCTCACATGTTTGATTTATGGTCTCTCCTTTTGAAGATGGTGCCTAGGTTTAAGTGTTTTGGTTTTTTATATACATATATTTTTTGTTTGGTTCAAGTTTATAAGAGAGGAACACCTCCTCTCACATGACTACACTTGAAGATGAAGTAGTATTGTATAACATTCCAAGGTGAATTGACATGGATTAGGTACCTAGGTAGGTACTTAGATTAGGATATTATTATGTTGTTTTATTTTACTCTAAAGTGGTTATTTTAATTGTATCTTATAAAATGATTTTGGGTATATGCTTTCTAAATAAAATATTAGTCTGTAATAAGTGTCAACATATTTTATTTATTCTCATACAAATTCCAAAGAAGTGAAGTGCATCTACAACTAACTTTTCTTATAGATTTGTAAGCTAAGTCATAAAAGGTGTTATTTTATTTCACTTCAACTATGAAGATAAGGTATTTTGTTGACAATTTTAAATTGATGTTAACCTCTATTCCAAATAACCTTATGAATTTAAATGATGCAAAATAATTCAAGGATTAACACTTCAATGTACAGGTTCTATTTTAAACATTTCTAAAGGATTACTATTATCACATATGAGAGAAAACATCTACTCATTGAACCAATGAATTCAAGGATAACTAAGATCATATATGGAATCATTATTCAAGAGAGACAAATGAATTGTTTACTTGCATACTTGTGTACAAATACAATCTCGGAACCTTTTATTCATGTTTCACAAATCACATAACAAGAAATTTGCAATACTCTCATTCACCCTACCTTGGGAAATGAAATATGTAACATTGAATTTCTAACATGAAATTTATACATAGTTTAGCTATGGATTGAATAAACCAATCTACATGTGTACAATGAATCAATCTCATATCTACAACATGAATTTTCTAGAATGATAAATATTACTTCACTTGATAATTTCCAACAAACGATGTACATTCCTTACATGAACTATTTCTTTCTTCTCACACAAAAATGAAGATACTACATTCACAATACCAACTACATGCATATCATAGCCCATATTCTACATTTCCACATTCCCTTTACATTTTAGAAACACAATAAGGAGTATTTGACCCTCTTAACACATAACAAAATAACATTAAAAAAAAAGAATACATCACAATCCTTGATTCTTCCACATTGCCAAAGAGTGAAACCCTGATCTCTCCATAAGATCTACTTTTCCAAAGGACCTACAAAATGACACAAAACTTGGAACCATGGAGGCTCACCTCCTATCCTAGGCTTCTATGAAACCACCCAATGAGCAGGGGAAACAAGATTCAAACCAACTTTCATTCCAATCTCACACATGCATAAATATCACATTACAACACTTGAACAATTTCACCCCAAGGGTATTTCACAATGGTTCACCAATACAACCTTGAACATAGGGTGGAGGCGTGCTTTCAAATATGAGACTTTCCATATCATACCATATCTGTAGTAACAATCTTTAAGCCCTTTTGAGGCTTTCAAAAATTAACAATTTACATGCCCTTTCGAAGCTTCCACAAACCTCCTCCAAACATACTACCATCAGTTATAGCTTGCTTGAAGTCCATACTCCATAAACTTCCTTTCTACACCATCTTTCCCTTATCACCCCCAAAGCAAGATATGGATGAATATGGCATATAATGGAGCCCATACTCCAAGGTTTTCAACTATATTTCAAGCCCAACTAAACCCTTCACCCTAGACTTCTCTTCCCTTTCGAAAGGGTGAGTGAAGCCCTCACACCTATAACAACACTCATGCACAAAATCATGGAAACTCAAAAAAAAAAAAAGAGGACAATGAAAATCCAAACTTCATGCTCATCACAAAACAACACAACATGATACAAGATGATACCACACATTTTTCTTACAATGTCATTCTCCATACCTACATGCTCATGAATGCAATACCAAGATTTAACTTCAAAATGGAAGAAGTTAACTACAGGGTAAGAACACCAACCTTGAATTCCTTTTCAAAATGGTAATGAAAGGTTGTAGAAGAGCTCCCTCCAAGCTTCCAAACCATAAGAGTCTATAAACTTAGGGAGTGGGTGAACACCCCACTAGTTTGTCCAAGACACTCTAAAAAGGCCTTCCCACTAACTATTTTAGCAAAAAAACCAAGCCACTTCCTCTTACAAACTTGTATCCCCCCCTAAGTTTTCTATTTTTGACTTAGTGGAAACATGGGAAAGAGCTCATGTGACAACTCCATTTTAGAATTAATGGAAGAAGGCATTGGTAAAGGGGCCCTCTAGACTATCTAGGCACTATCATGGTCAAAATTAGGTCCCTAACATGTTAGACTATCATATGGGTGACTTATTTTCACACAAAAGGCACTTTGGGACCACCTAATGACCCTTAAAAACCCTAGTAAGGTATAATTTCGAATTTCCTTTTATTGTGACCCATCCTTCCCCTTGTCAAGTGGGTTTTCTTAGTCATTAACAAGATGATTAGTTTAAAGATAAAATGCTACCATGACCAACCCTAGGTGACATGTTATTAACACACAAAAACCTACAAGTGTCAAGTGACACACTAAAGAACATTACACATGATCATAACATGTCTCTAATGCATTTTGATATTAAAAATTTCACACAAAAGAAATCTTATATTTACAAAATAAAATACATCACAATGAGGCTTTTGAATCTTCCAAAGATTTTCCTTGGCCAAACTATGTTCACATAGGTTTCGACCTTTTTACCCCCAATAATTTTCATGGTTCCACTTCTTGCACAATAAATTTGAGTACCAGTAGTCCAAGGAGGTCATATAAAACACATATCATAAATGGATATAAATTCAAATGTTGCATAATCCATATTAACATGATTTAATTAAATTCCTTTTCTTAATCATTTCAAATAAAACATTCAAAATGTTAAAATATCAAAATTTACACATCACATATAATCATAAATCATCATAATCAATTTAACATTTCACATCACATCATTATCCTTTTCCTATCAAAATGAGGGAATGTGGAATCTATATTTCTAAATCAGCCAACATGGAAATTAGTTCCAATTACATACCTCAGATCAAAACCACCAAAATATAATCATCACAACTAGTATACTTGATTAAATTAAATATAGTTTGATTACTAGCACTATCTTGTTATCATTATGAGATATTACATGATAAGGAATATGTCTCTAAAATCAAAAATGTCAAGAAATTAGGATGTTTTTGTAATCATGTCTACATAGGTTCAAAATCAGTCATTAGGTAAACCCATCGGCATAGTTTTCTAAGTTATAACATCTAGAGTCTTTATTCCATAGGGTCTTAGCTTGTCAACCTAATAAAATTTCAAATATGATACTTATGATACTAATGACTACAATGTATATCAGTATTAATAAGATCTTAGGTCCTATATTAATAAGAAGGATGTCAATCATGACACACCTAAATCTTGGAACCTACTTATCAACATTCTATCATAAGGCGTATGGTAATAGCCTATAATTCACATGTCATGCATGAGAGACAAAAACATGACATCTCACCTCCTTATGCTTCCTAGTTCTAACCATATTCATGTTATTTAGGGTTTATAATATGGTACTAGGGAAGGGGCCTTACACTTCTACCATGTGAGAGTTGCTCCTCTCATTCTTACCTTTGTCACTTTCATCTTTTGACCTTCTATCACATTCTCACCCTCAAAGTAGTTTTCCATGTCTTCCAATCATTCCAAGACATAGTCTATATCTAAATTTCCACTAAAAAGTGGCACTCCTTCCAAGATTTTTTGATTTAATGCTTTTATAGCTCTAAGAAATGGTTCTTCTACTATCTTAGGATTAGGTGTGGGTCACTCCTCTTCATCAGGCACTTGTTTCTTATGCTTGCTACATTCCTCCTACTAGTTGACCTTATTGGTCATTAATTTAATCTTGAGAGCTACTCTCTCAAGTGTGTTCTCCAAGGTTGTTATCTTAGCCTTCAAGTCCAAGTTCTTCTCATCCTTCTCTTGAACCTTCTTAGCCAACTCTACATTTTTCACCATGGTGGATCCTATGGAGGTTTCTCATTCACTATAGACATGCACTTATTTTCCCAAAATTAAATTTTCTCTTATACCAATTTGATAGGAGTTTTCTAGGTTAATTTAGATAGTGGATAAACACTCCTAGTATCCATACTTACACAAGTTACCCTTAATCAACTAACAACAACTTTTCCCTTTGGCTATCCTATCTATTCAATCTTTCTCATTAACTTGAACTTAATTCTAGGCCTCATTTAATGGTTCAATTTTTCTTGAAAGGGTTGGAAGCTCTTCCTAGGGTGCCTTGGTCTTCTTTTCATCCATTTCCCAAACTTCATTCATTAGTTTCTATATGATCCATTCAAACTCTTGAAAATATCCTATTAGGTCTAGTAGCCCTCAATTAGTACTCCTAATTGACTAATTTTGGATTTGTTAAAAAAATTCCTCATGAAGGATCTAAACAAACTCCAAACCAAAATACCCTTTTCCAAGGTCTTCAATATTCTTAGGGTCTTAGGTGCTCAACTTCTACCAAATACCCTAACCTTATTTTTGAGGGTTTAATGGCCATTTAGTCTAATCAGCAACTAAATTTCTCTTTCTCCTTCCCTAGGTATCTTTAACACCTTTCCTTGCACATTTAGTAACTTCATTCAATGCTCCATTTTATATAGTAGTCATTCAAACCAAAAACATTACCCTTGCAAGAATGCTTATTTCCTTGGCTCAATTTCTAGTTGAGCACATTATTGTCTTGCCTAGGGCTTCCAAGGGATTGGCTTGGCCTTGCACTCCTAGATCTATCCTTTCTAACACATAGTATAAAATGTGCCTACTAGAATTCCTTAAGGTTTCATGAGGTTTCAACCATGGGGAATGTTGGTAGACACCATTTTGCCAAGTCTGCCCAGTGCTAGCCAACAAGCAGATAGTTTAGCAAAACATTTATTGTAAGCACAAATATATTGCTACAACCTTCTAACCAAAAAAAGAAAAATTAATTACAATGTAGAAACTATAAATCATAGAAATAACATTGATTCAATCTTATTTCAATCAAAAACTCAATATTTCTTCCAAACTGTCATAGATTTTTTCATTTGTTGTGTGCATTTGTACAATGCCAAAACTCCCAACCATACAAAAATGAACTGGAGGACCTTTGATGCAGGAGCATCTAGAGGTATAAGGGCAATCCTGTGTCACAAAAAAAAAATGTACTTAGACTTAGTTTCTGTTTTATGTCTTTACATTTTTGGATACCCATTTGGCTCAAATAAAGGTTCCAACTCTCATAGTTCAACTATCAGTGCATTTGAAAATCCCGAAAAAATAGGAGCATGCAATTTGACCATCATTTTGGTGACCTAGAAGGTGCGACTTGAACAAATGAATGTAATTGAAATTTAGAGCATTCCAGAAAAAGAATCAGGTCAAAAGGCCCCACGGTTTGAAATTTATTGCAGTTTTTTGAGTTTTGGAGACCTCTTAAGAATGCTTCAAAGTCAGGTTTGGGGCATTAAATGACCTCGAAAAGGGCTGAAAAATGGGGGACGAGTGGAGCTGGTCCATAGGGCTTTAGAGCGCTTCGAGAGCTTTCCGAAAATGTAAACAGTTCGTCAATCAGAGCTACGGTTCAAAAGTTATGCCTCCCAGAAGTTCAACTACCGTTTCTGGATTCTTCTAGATTTGCACCGACTTCTAACGCAGCTTCTGGAACCTTCCATTTTGTCGGTGGATGCCTACTAGCACTTTCTAGAATGTACTCCTAGTCCTTAACCCTTCGGGGTCTATTTAAGGAGATTTCTGGCATTGTAAAAGGCAGTTCGGATTGGAGCTTGAGAGGAGGTGCTAAAAGGAGAAATATTCTCTAGATTTATGCTATTGTAAGCCCGTAGGGCATGTTTCGAAGTTTATTTCCTCTGCACTGTTTGTACTAGCATATTTTCTCAGTTAATATAATTCCCCCTTTCTATTGTGTGTATTATGTTGTTGGGTTGTGTCCCCATCAACCTTACATACTCATTTCAAAACTAATGAAAGAATATTTTACTTAGTGGTAACCTCCTACTATATTTTAACCCACTTTGCAATTATGACAAGAAAAGTTGCACTTTTTGCAAAATTGTTAATATGCAATTTTTACATTTTTACATCTTAGACTTGGTAGGACTATACCTTATGACTCAAAATCACCTATGGAAGGTATTTAGGCCCTATTTAGACCATTTCCATTTCTACATACCCTTCTATGCTTATTTACCCCTCTAAATTAACATTTTCACTTTTGCTTCTAATTGACAACAAATGCAACATTACACTTGACTATTTATCATACATTACCTTGATGTTCCCCATGAATGACTCATTATTCCTCATAGGTTTCATATAGACTCTCATTTCTTCTTAATTTCTTATCCTAGGTTCTTTTGCACTAAATTTTTAGGATCTAGGAATAGGGTTGGAGTTTATCAATTATGGTTAGAATTAGGCTTTTGAATTAAGGATTATAGTTAAATTTATAAGATTTAGTGTCATGATGGGTCATGGTATGGGTTTGTGAAATTACTAATAATTAGTACTAGTTTAAGGTTGGGATAAGGGTTTTGCATTAAGAATTAGGATTTAGCATTTATGGTATATGATATAGGATTAGGGTTTACCACTTAATATTATGGCTTAGCCTAGGATTTAAGGTTTAGGGTTTATAATTTAGGATTAGGGCTTAGTAATTAGGATTAATATGCATACTTTAAATCTATGATTTAGGGTTACAATATTATGGCTAGGGTTTCTTTATTAAGAGTTAGGATTCACTTGTAGAATTTGTCTCATTTTCACCAAAAATTGGTCAATTTTTCTATTCATGTTAGTTGAATGATCTACAAATTATTTTGTCACTATTTTCCTTGTCGAAACTTTGACCAATCCTTATCAACATTATAATTTCAACGTATAATTTAGTTGAAAATGACCTCCATTATTTGTGAGAATATTCCTCAAATTTTTGACCAAACTTGGTTGAAATGGCTCCCTTGATTAACCATGATGTCAAACCCATGACAGTATCTTGGTTGATGCTTTGGTCAAAAGTTTGACCAATGTTGATCCCTTCATCGACCAAGATGCCAAATGCACAATGACATCCTAGTCGATGCTTTGGTAAAAAATTTGACCAATATTTATTAGCATTGGTCAAACTTTCATCCAACATGATTTATTTAAAAAAAATTACCTGAAGATATATATCCAAAGTAATCACTCATGGAAGCCTAGTTAGTGATTAGTTTGGATATTTATCTTCAAGTCTTTAGTGGTTCTACCACCACCTTGAGATGATATTTCATAGACCTATATTGATGGTACCTATTAAGAGATGATATTCTAGTATGATGCCATTCCATCTCCTAATTGGGAGATGTTGGGAGTTGGTCATTAATTTAGTAAACATCTATTAGATCCTATATATTCTCATACATGGGGAACAAGTTATGATAGATAAATGCTTGATAACTAACATATTATATGAATCATGAATCTATAAGGTTATGGTAGGTTAGTGGATGATAAAGGACATCTCTAATTTTGGTTTCTTGAGTAAGGATAGCACTAGATTCTAATAATGTGGTAAATTTTGATGACCATAGTGGCACTACAAGTGGCTACAGATGGATGAGGTGCCCATCTATTAGGGTGTCTCATTCCCTATATCTAGACCATGGAGAGGGAGAAAATATATGTTGGGTTCGTAGCATGCTAGCCCACCTATACCATAATCACAATTGCTACATACACCATGAGTACCACAAATCAAAACTTACCAAATATATTAGGCATGGATGTCAGAGAACATCATGTACATTAAGCATGTGAATTAACCTTATCCTATTGATTCTTAGCTCCCTCACGCCAACATATGTTCATAAAAATCAAGAAAAAGGGAATGAGGAACTAGTTTTCCTTTAGGTGAGATTGACATAACACTTGCTCCAAATCTAGTTTTATACCTTCATCCATTGAATTAAATAATTCTATACGTGTAATGTTTGAAAAAATTACTTTATATCTACAAAGTGATGCTCAACACAAATATTGTCCTAATATAGATGTTGGCGATGTCACATGATACTTATTGAATAAAACTAAACTCTCCCACATCCAAAATGATGCTTAACACATGTAGTGCCTTGCGGTAGAAGGTATTGATGTTTTGACTTAAGTATTGAAACCCAATTTTCTATTGCTGTTATTTAAAATTCTATGGCGTTTTCTTCATCAATCCCTTATTCTACATATACTACTTCTACAATGATTGCCATGTAACACCACTCTTTGTTGCATGGATTATCTTTCTTATCAATGAAGGTTTACAATTCTTGTGAAAGCTATTATAAATTAGCCCTTCTTTTTGCATCTATGTATAATGAAGGCCATACAATTTAACAATTCCTACAATAATTTTGAAAGTTTCCTCATCCTACTAATATGGGCATAGTATACTTTTGACAAAATATTGTGCACAATACAATAATGAAGTATGTCATTCTTATACACTAGGTTGTTCTTATGCTCATTTATGATACACAAATCCTCCCTTGCCCATACAAGTGGTCATATTATTTTCTCTCCTCATAATTACAACCAAGGAGATAGGATACATTATACAATGTCTACATTGTCAATGATTAAAAACATGGATGTTTAAAATTCCAAAGAATATGTTCACATTGATGAACTTTCTTAATGAATATAATTAACAACACATTCAACATCCAAAAATACTTCATGGTGATGTTTGTGCTCAACCCAAGGAGCATATATGTTTTGCAACACCCATTAGAAATTTCATAGTGCTCTATGTGCAATGTAATTATTGGAAACTACATGCCTATAGCACCCAAATGCTTCATAGTACAAGGCATGCTTGATTCCAAGAAATATATATTTTTTACAATATCCACAATATTGTCATAGTATTGTCCATATTACCTAATTTTTCATTCTTCTTAGAAGCCCATTATCCTAATAATTTGCATGCCTACACCATCCAAGAATAATTCATAGTATTTTCAATCCTCAAACAAAGGAAACATATCTAAGTGCAACACCTACACATGTTCCATAGTGCTACCCATGTTCCAATTTCATGCTTTACCCCTACATGCCCATGCCAATAATTCCAAGTCTATGCAGTAGAAGCTTTTGAATATCTACTAGATCTTTTACCAAAATAATATTAACCATTGAATGTCCTCTTTAATCTAATAATAGGTTTTATAAGAAGGTAGAATATATCTTAAAACTTTGAGATATATCCTTACCATAAAACTTTACCCTTTAATTGAATTTTTCTGAAAAAATCATTTCTAGCTAATGTATGATTAAGTTATGCATTTATGGTTGTAAGATTTTGGTAAAATATTTTTATTTAAAGTAATTGGGCATTTATAATTTTAAAATATACTTTTCTCTTAATTTCTAGGAGTAATATCCTTATCCCCAAACTTTGGCAAGAAACCTACATGTGGAAGGTTTTAAAGGTGTTTGGATGATTGATCTTGGTATAAAAAAAATGAGAAAGGGTATTCGCTCTATGATAGTGGATGCTTAAATGATGTATAGGTTCTATAGGCAGATTGTAATTTGTATGTAGGTGAGTATTTTTGTAAGCAGATCTTAAAAATATGACATGTTATTTGTATCTTTAAGTATTTAAAAGTTGATAACTTGATACATTAGATATTATTGGTAGGGGAAGTCTAGCCTGAGCAGTGTGTTTTCCCTAATTTTATCTAGGCCACAACTCGAAAGTGGTGGTCAAAATTAGTTAGTAGTTTTTGTTTCAAATTTTGTTGACACTAAATGGAATGATATGAAAAAACCTTTCATTTGCAAGGTAAACTAGAGAAAGTCATGAAGTATTTTCTATTTTGACTGCAGTATTTATGATTATTTTTACAATTTTAGGTCATTAACTTATAAGACAACAAAAACTGAGAATAATGGAGATTGTTGTTGGAGTTAATTAGTTTGGAAGGTGTGATGCTACACATACTATGAAAAAAAAATACTTGAAAGCTACATCCATAGAGGGGATAAAGAATAAGGTGGACAAGAGAAGCATTCTCACTAGCACAATGTAATGTGTAATGTTGATGCAAATTACTCTTGTATAAACCATTCTAATATTTTGTTGGAAAGGCTTCAAGTAGGTTCCTTCATATTTTATTTATTTTTGGTTGGTTATGGTGGGTATATGGCACATTGATGGAAAGGTCCACAATTGAAGGAATGCTATTAGCAAGTCCAATCTAATGACCCTTTGTTTTAACAAGAGCTGGATACATAGGTAGTCAAAGACATGCTACAACATGGATAGGAGATAATCTTTCAACTTGGGAACACCTACATATGAGTATTGCCATGTCCTTGAATCCGGTATGTGTCTTTAGTTTCATCTCAATTGCACAATACTCTATAGTTTAAATGGTTATGCTTAAACTTCAAATGATTATAAGTCACTATTCTCTCAAATGGAAAAAACACACAAGAAGTGAATACTTTGACAAGTTTTTTGATACATGAAACTAATAAGTATGCAAGGAAGTAGCTTTAAAAGGCCATAAATCCATAGAGATGGAGATACAAGCTGAGTATATCCAAGGAAATGTTTTAGGATGTACGTTGGATGCAATAAGAGGGCTAGTTGCAAATTTGTTTCCAAATATGCTATATAGGCTTCTACAAAAGTAGATATGAAAATATCATTAAGAATCCACTTTATTTTATTGGTGTAGGATAAAAAATACTTTCTCAATTTTGACTTCCTCTAAATCTCTCAAAATAATTTTTATCATATTTTGTGCACTTCAATGCAAAACACTCCTAGTACCTACATGCATGCATTCAGGTAATCTTGTTAAGAATTAATTCAAAGAATGATAGATGATATTAAAAATCTATTTGAAAGGATATGAAATAGAAAAATCACAAAGTACCATTAATTTCTCCAGTGAAAGGAGTTGTAAATTTAGTACTCTATATCTTTATGTTCATGAAATTCATGATGGATGCCTATGTTTGTGTCTTAATGCTTCTTTTATATCTATCTTTCTTTAGTTATAAAACTAGCATGTGTCTAGTAATAGTAAAATGGTAATGTGTAACTATGAAGTATTAGACTGGAGAAGGTTTAAGTAAATTAGCTATAGTCCAAATGTGTGTATTCTTGGAGTCATATTTTGGACATATTTTTTGATGTTAAACATTACTATGAAAGAAGTAATTATAAGAATTTCAAACTTGTGTTACACTATTATTGTCTAAATGCTTGAGGAATGCATATTATGATTGTTGAGGTAGATTTTTTCCTCTTTTTTTAGAATATGAAGATTATTTTTTTTCATTTTTTTTCTTCTTGACTATGTTTTCCCACTATATACCATGTTTTTTTATTATGTGCACCATTGACCCCTTGATAATGGTGGAGGTCTTGAGTGCAGAAGTCAACCTATAAATTAAATTCTATAAAACCAATTTTAACTCAACACTTTTGTATGTTTATTTAGATTATATTTGGGAGTCTATTTGAGGTCTCCACCCTCTAGATATTTTCCTTGGGATTCTCTTCCCTATATCTCTTCCTTAGAAAAGGCCCAACAATCTATTAAAGCTTCACTTCAACTCTTTCCTAATGGAAAAAAACTCTATCTAGTCTTTGAGAGCAAGGTAATCATAAGAGGGTTTTGAAAATTAACTTAGGAAAGGAATTAAGCTCTAGATACCTTACCCAATGGCCAGTCAACTAAATACCTTAGTAATAAAGGATTGAACATCCTTCTACATTGACTCCATAACTAGATATAATCATGTATTTTCCTAAGGATAACATATTGACTTCATTTTATTTGTCAACACAGGAGCATAAGACCTCCACCATTGTCAAGGGATCAATGGTGCACATAATAAAAATATATAGGAAAGAAAATGAAAAAAAAAATCTTCATATTCTAAAACAAGAGGAAAAAATCTACCTCAACAATCAAGGGTAAAGAGTTAAGATTGTTAGTATTAATATAGTTTAGTAGGTGATAAGAAATTAGGGTGTGGTTTAAAATTAATATTGGTAAGTTAGGAAGAGATGTGAATGTAGTTAGTAGTTAGTAGGATGAAGGTGATTAGTAGGCATTTAGTGTTTTAAACAAATATAGATTCATTGATTTGTAGTGAATAAACATAGAATGGTACAATTATATATATATATATATATATATATATATATATAAATATAATAAGATTGGTAGGTATATGTATTAGCAATGGTTAAGTAGTTGGCAATTAGGTAATTTTTGCTAGCTAGAAACATAAATTTACTAATTGGAGGAATAATCTAAGAATTGTAATTCTTAATTGAATTTTCATATTACCTTATTTATTTTCACTAAATAGTAATGGCATATTTTCTAGACAATAACAAGGACTAGTAAACTTTAATACATCATAAAATTTGGAGAATGAATAAATGATAAATGATTTAAAATACTTAGTGGTTAAACATCTAGTTGGTGGAAGTGGTTAAAGGATATAGTGCAAGACTTTCATCAAGATAGTCCTGTTGTAACCTAATAATTTAGGATAAAAGAATTCGACATAGGATGTAATGAGTTGTCTTTTACCAAGGGCAATTATAAAATGTCTTCACAAAAACAACTGCGAAACCATTATAACCACACCGATGCAGAAATTGTGTTTCAAAATCACATAAGTAATGACTCACTTAGAGGATAGGATGTGAATTTTTATATGATAACATTACCGAGCTATTATGTCATTACCTAGATATTTAATTAATGATAGAAAAAAATTGACCTCTAGTTAAAAGTTGAAGTCCAAAATTCCAAATGAAAACCAAACTACTCCACCTCAACTAAATTTTTTTTTTCTTCAACTCCATGATCAAATTAGTAACATTCTAACACTATCAAGAAATTATGTTTTGTTATATCTAGTCACTCCATCATTTGATGGAACATTCATAACAAGTGTAGATCTATACATATTATCTTTAGTTCACCTTTCAAAAAAAAAATTTGGTTGTGTTTTACCTTGTTAAAATTAGGGCATGATAGCTTCTTTTATATCTATCTTTCTTTAGTTATCAAACTAGCATACATCTAGCAATAGTAAAATGGTAATGTGTAAATGTGAAGTACTAGACTGGAGAAGGTTCAAAGAAATTAGCTGTAGTCCAAATATGTGTATTTTTGTAGTCATATTTTGGACATATTTTTTGATGTTACACATTACTGTGAAAGAAGTAATTATAAGAATTTCAAACTTGTGTTACAATATTATTGTCTAAATGCTTGAGGAATGTATATTATGATTGCTAAGGTAGATTTTTTCCTCTTGTTTTAGAATATGAAGATTAATTTTTTCATTTTCTTTCCTCCTGACTATGTTTTCACACTTTATACCATATTTTTTATTATGTGCATCATTGAACCCTTGACAATGGTGAAGGTCTTCAGTGAAGCAGTCAACCTATAAATTAAATTCTATAAAACCAAGTTTAACTCAACACTTTTGTATGTTTATTTAGATTATATTTGGGATTCTATTTGAGGTCTCCACCCTCTAGATCTTTTCCTTGGGATTCTCTTCCTTAGAAAAGGCCCAACAATCTACTAAAGCTTCACTTCAACTCTTTCCTAATGGAAAAAAACTCTATCTAGTCTTTGACAACAAGGTAATTACAAGAAGTTTTTAACAATTAACTTAGGAACTAAATTAAGCTCTAGATACCTTACTCAATGGCTGACCTTAGCTAAATACCTTACTAATAAAGGATTGGACATCCTTCTACATTTACTCCATGACTAGACAAAATCATGTATTTTCCTAAGGATAACATATTGACTTCATTTTATTTGTCAACCTAGGAGCATAAGCTTGAGAGGATGGATGCAAAGTATATGCTTTGATTCCTCTTTGGATCATTAAAACTTACAATAGGAAAGAAATGTTAAAGGAAACTAAGCTAGGAACTAAAACAACATCTGCCTTAAAGTTTAGAGGAATGTTGTAAATAGTAAATCTATTTAAACACCTATGATGTAGGAATAGTTCAATGATTATGTTATTAATGGTTGCTAGAATAGCAAAAGTCTACTTTTTAAGGAAACAAACTAAGAAATGAAATCTATTCTAAAAATGCAATTCACTCACCAAGTGGCCCCCCTTGGATGAGTGAACAAAAAATAATCAAGTCTAAAAGTGGAAACTTGAACTCTATATTCTATTCGTTCATAATAAGGAATTACATTTGAAACCAAGATTCTACTCTATTTCCTTCTCGTCAAAACCAAGAAAAGATCAAAATCAATAATCAATCATCAATCCCCTTTTCAAGGTTATAGAAAAAAATATTTAAAGGAAAACTTTAACAACTTTCTCCTCCTATGATCACTCCATCAATGAGGATTAATTATAGGTTATAAAGTCTACAACAAAAATATTATTAACTACATCTTAACTCTCCTAGGAATATAGCAAGTTGAGAAAGCTATCTTCATGCACTACCATAACATAATTTGCACTATGATCTACCTACACAGTGGTTCATTAATCATTTGGTCAGCTTTGACTTAGCATTGAAATGTTGTCTTCAATATGTCTAGCAACAACACCTATAAAGCATTAAATGCAGAAGCTTCCACATACATGAATTCATTTCATTATTAATGTTAGAAATGGTATAATGTTCAAATTATCACTCTTTCAAATCCTACGGCTATAAGAAGGAAGCTACCCAAACATAGCATGAATGAGGAAATATTTATCATCATGTAATATCCTTCATTAAATCATAAAAAACCATAGATTCAAGAAAACACAACATAACTTATCAATCTATTGTTCAATCTCCATGTCTTAACATATAGATAGTATATTCATAAAACATAAGTTCTTTTTCTTAAACCATAGAGTCTTAAACTATTTCTTGCAAGATAATTGATAAAATCAAGATAAAATGTAATCAAAATAATGGCCTTTTAGAGGCTCATCATTCCCCACAACTAAACTATTGTTGGTCCCCAACAATTATGAAGTTCAAGATCTTGGCCCACACTCTCCATTCACTCAGTGTCCTTTCTCTTGGCTCATTCTTCACATAGTCAAAGTAACCATAATTTTCCTTGAGTCTCTTCCAGTGCCAAACTTCAGTAGTCATGTCATGATCCTCTACATTGTCATTTACTGCTAGTAGTGCCTGTAGGAGAATCAGAGGTTGGTACCTTAATGGTAACCAATGTTTGCACTAATTTCTCCCCAAGTCAATATGCCAAGGAATCCTCATTGTAGCAAGAGTGAGATTTTTTGGAGTGGAATTCTTTGATTTTTAAATCATGTGGCATTCTCACCCATCACTGTCTTGAGGCAATGATTATTTTTTCAACATTTTGAGATAAATATTGTTCCCAATCTATAAAGGCCTTTTTTCTAACTCCACTCACATTACCAATTCTTACAGGATTGCCCAAAATAGAAATCCAATCTAGATATGTTCATCTAGAATATTGAACTTCTAGCCTCATGAACAAGGGTGTTGTCATCTCACTTTCCCTATAGGGTGTGGCTTGATGTTCTCTGCATGCTTAATTTTGCATCCATGACATTGCTGCCCTTAACTACACATCCCCTACATATAGGATTGGGTTACATTTAGTATCATTAGGCACAACCAAATTGTGAAGATACAATTCACACATCAAATTTTTCAAGGCCATAGGAATAGATTGAAATGTATCATAAATTCATGTGTGGTAGAGATAGAGAAGTTAAGTCCTTCTACAATTCTAGTTAACTTATAATTGGAAATTTGTTCTTTAAGAAAAAATGCATATACTAGTGATGGTGACCTACATTCCATTAACTAAGAAATCAATCCTATAATTTTCTCAATTCTTATCTTTAGAACTTCATTTTGATTTGAACTTTGTTTCAATTGGCAGCTCTGCTCATCAATAACACACTTCAACTTCTTTCTCTCTAAGTTCAATTGAGCTCTTTCCCATAATAATTGTTGAAACAAATTAATTCCTATAGAAAAAGGTGTAGATAATTCTGGTGGTGGTAATGGCTCATGATGAAAGAGGTCTATCCATTCAAGCACCAATTGATGAGTTTTATTGGCATTCTACAGTGCAGATTACCCACTTTTCCTTGTGACAATAGTTATTTCCTCTTTTTCCTCCTTACTAGATTATGTGGCTACTACAACTAATGTATCCAACCCTTCTTGATCTAGTTTTTCCAATACTTCTTTAATAATTTGAGGTCTAAATTCTAGATAATTCTCTGAAGGGAGTTCTACAAAATTTTCACTAGTCTTGCATAGCAGGGTTTTCTTCAAATTCCTCAAACATTTCAATCTCATCAAATTCCTTATCACTATTGATAAGCACATAATTAATACTATACTCTACTTTAGGTTGTAGATTTTGACTTTTACTATCATTTTCACTTCAGTTTGTGGTAGTTTTCCCCTCAGAGAGGGCTCCTTTTCACTTTTAGACAGTTTGGGGGTAATTACGAGAATAGAGGCCTCTAGAATCCTATTCTTAGAGAGTCTTATACTTTTCCTCATGGGTGGTGTTGATAGGCATGGGGAACTCTTTCATTTCTGTCTACTTACAAGTGTTTCTATCATGGGTGCTTAAGGAGGTTTTTGTAGGTTTTCCTCCTCTTGAGAATGCAAGAGTTCATTAGGATTACTCTCCTCATCTGATTGTTCTAGCTTTTCTACTTGAGGTTCTAAAAATTTTCCTTTTTCCTTCTTCATTAAATGCATTCAACTTAAGGAAATAATCTAGCCATCTCCTTCACCAAAAAATTTCACAACTGGCTACATCTCCCAAAAGAACTCGATGATCAACAAGCTAATTCCTCTGTATACCTCCACCCATGGTCAATTACAACTAAATTGTAGAAAAAATCTGATATTGAAAGCTTAGAAAATCAAGGCTTACAATGTTGGCTCTGGTTTTTTAGAAAAAATGGTGTGTACTTGAGAAGTTAAATGCACCATATCATATAATATCCTTTTGCATCAAATTTCATGATTCACCAAAACACATTGAAAACCATCATTAAAAGTTAAATTTACCATTTGATGTCCTTAATTTCATAATGGCATAATCACAAGAGAACAAGTTACCAACATCTGATATTAACTATGCACTTATTTCCAGTCATCTCAAGGTACTTTGAAGGCACATGTGATTTTTGAAAAATTGCATTTTAAAAAGATAATCAAACATCCATTTAAATATTTCCCTCCCCCCAAATAAATAAAGGAATGGATCCCACCAAGCCAAGATAAGAAAGAGTGAATAAATAAAAAGCAACACCAAATTGTAACAAAGCATGAATAAAATAAATTGCATGCAGAGTTATGTGAAAGGTACTTAGTGACTGCTACAAGAAAGATGTTCTAAACTGATCATTGGAATTGATAGAATGATGGGATGGAATTGTAAGATGGAAGAGAGAGAAGTGGAAGTGGAGTGGATTTGAAGAACGTACTTCAAAAAGAAGTGTTTATTATGAAGGTCTTGATCAGAGTCAAGAACTAGTAGGAGTTAGAGTAGAAGACCCAAACTCAGTGGCTATAAGAATGACGATATCCTCATTATGCTAAAATTTCTATAAGAACTCTTCGTGACTAGTTGGTTTATGGTAAATCTTGAGGTGATGCCTATTTACAAGTAGTTTGAAGTGGACAAGATCAATGATAGATAATTGTACCATGCCATTTGGAAATACAACAACAATCTCATAAGGTCCTAATTGGCGTGTTTGGAAATTTCCCAAATTATGCTAGTATCTTGAGTCATAAAGAACTTCCTAATTTCCTAAAAAAAATATTTTATATTGATAAACTTATTGTCTCATTGTTTCCTTTGGTGTTGAATGAGCTCAGTATTGTTCAATGCAGATTTCCTCCATTCATAGAGATTGTTTAAACTCAAGATTTTTTTTTGTTAGAAAATATTGAGTTCTATTCCAAGCTCTAAGGTATTCCTCAATATTTTATATTCAAACTCAATAGGCATCACAACTAACTTACCATAAACAAGCTCAAATGGAGTAAAATTAGTTGTGAATTTCTAGGTGGTTCTATAAGCCCAGAGAGCTTCAAGAAGCCATGTTGTCCAATCCTTCCTATGAAGCGCTATAGTCTTGGTGAGAATAGATTCCAACTTCCTATTAGTAACTTCAACTTTACCATTAGCTTGAGGATGATAAGGTGATGATTTACCATGCCTAATGGTATACTCCTTTATAAGAGCAATTATCAAATTTGATATAAACTAAGTTCCTTGATCAGATGTCAATTGTCTAGGAACACCAAAATATGTAAAAATGGATTCATATAAAAAATTTACCACATTGATATCCCTTGGGTGTTTCATAGGTTTAACTTCTACCCATTTGGAAACATAGTCAGCACACACCATAATTTAGGATTTGCCTTGTGAAGTGGGCTCAGTATGTCCTACAAAGTCAATTCACCATTTGTCAAAGGGTGTGACAACTACTTGAGGTTGTAGGGGAATTTTATCTGACTTAGTGGGTTGTATCAGTCATTGACACTTGTCACATTTCTTTGTATATTCGACTACATCCTTGTGCAAGCTTCGCCAATAATATCTAGTTGTTTAAATTTTGAAGGTTGTTCTTTTAGCTACAAAGTGACCTCTATAGGGTTCATCATGGTAGGACTTCAAAACATCATATGTTTCATCTTCTCTTAGACACATATGCATGACTTGATTAGGACTAATATAAAACATAAATCCAACAATCCATGAATAGTTAAAGCTCTTTTCAGCTAAGAGCTTTCTAGCCTGAGCAGAGAAGTATACTGGTATTTTTCCTATGGTGAGGTATTTAGCAATATCTACATACCAAGGATTTTGTGTGGCTAATATAAAAAGGTGCTCATCTAGAAAACTATCTTCAATGGTTTCAAGATCATCAGAGAGATGCAACTAAGAGAGAAAGTTAGCTACCACATTTACCTTACTAGGTTTATCAACTATGGTGATGTTGAATTCTTACATGAGCAATAGCCATCGATCCAATCTCCCTAAAATTGTAGGTTTGTTCACCAAACATTTGATAGTAGAATGGTCAATGTGAACAAGTATCTCATATCCAATGATGTAATTCCTAAATTTATTGAGAACATAAATGACTACAAGTAATTCCTTTTTAGTAACTATGTAATTAAATTTTGTACCTTGCAAATTCTTAATGATGAAATAAATAGCATGTTCAATAGAGTCTACTTTCTATCCCAACACAACATTGATAGCATAGTTTGAGGCATCTGTATGAATGCGAAAAGGTAAGTCCCAATTGGGTCATCTCAAAATTGGTTATTTGGTAAGAACTTCCTTAAGCTGCAGGAAGGATATTGCAAAATTAGAATCCCAAAAAAATTCAAAATCCTTTTTGAGTAGGTTGTAGATAGGTGCTGCAAGTTGACTAAATTTTTTAATGAATCTTTTATAATATCTAGCATGTCCCAAAAAACTTCGTACATCCTTCTGCTTCTTTGGTGTTGGCAAGGTACTAATAACTTCACTTTTTTCTCGACTTACTTGGATGCCCTTTGATGAAATGAAATGGCCTAGGATTATTCCTTCCTCCATCATCATAAAAAAATTCTCACTATTTAGAGATAGGTTATAGTCTTGGCATCTTCTAAGTACTATTTCTAAACATGCTTTTTCTTCTTCAAAAGTAACATCATAAATAGTGAAGTCATCCATATAGATCTCCATACAATGAGCAAAAATATCTAGAAATTTTTTTGATAAAAAATCATTGGAATGTGGTTGGGGCATTATACAAGCCAAAAGGTAATATTGAATAGGAAAACATTCCCCATGGGTAGTTAAAAAAAAAATTCTCTTGACCTTATGGGGCTATTTGTATTTGATTATAACCTGAAACCATCCAGAAAAGAAAAATACTTTTTACCAGCTAAGTTGTCAAGGGGTTGGTCTATAAATGGTAATGGAAAATGGTCCTTCTTAGTGGCTGAATTAAGCTCCCTATAGTCTACACAAACTCACCATTTTTCTCCCTTCTTGGGTACTATGACCAAGGTGAGACCCACTGACTATCAAAGATGGGGTATATAAAACCAGCATTTAATAGTTTTTGTAATTCATTCTTAACAATATCTTTTAAGATAGGATTAACTCTCCTTTGAGGCTATCTAGGTTTGAAATTAGGGCTGATATAAATCTTGTGAGTGTAGAACATAGGATCTAATCCTTTCATGTCCAAGTAATCCAAAGCAAATGCGTTTTGATTTTCCTGTAGTAACTACAACATATTTTCTTGTTGGGAGTGTGATAGGGCATTGTTTACATTCAATTCCTTACCTAGACCAATTTCCATCTTAATAACCTTATTTACCATAAATAATTGAGCAATGGGAGAAGAATCCATCTCATGAGGTAATCATGAATGGAGAAACTGTGAAGCTTTTGAATGATATAGTGAATTCAAAGTTGGCACAATAGTTTCTAGGATACATTTAGCTTGAGGACATATTGGAGATTGTGTTCCATATTCATTTGAAATAATAATGGATGAAATTATTTCATCTTCTTCTTGAGTAGATATTAATGTTTCTCTTCTTATCATCATTAACTAATGGATGGAATTGGCTTCTAGATCATCATCATCCAATTCTAGCCAAACTACTTGTTCATCTAGTAACAATGGTTGAGAAGTGGAGTATAAAGTCAAGTTCTTGGTATGAAATCCATTGGATATTGTCATCTTCTTAGATCAGAAAGCTATATAAGCATCTACAGTGGCTAACCATGGACTCCCTAAGATTAAAGGATATCCTCCCATACTAGCTTTTTGAGAGAGAACAAAAAAATCAACTGGATACTCCCAAGAATTTAGGGTGACTATAACATCTTCTATTATCCTATCTAGTTTAATGGTAGAGCTATCAACAAGTTGAAGGATAGTGAGTGTCTCTCTAAAGCCAACAATATGCAACCAAGACAATACCTCCTTTTTCATGACATTAATAGATGCTCATAGGTCAACCAAATCATTTTGAACTTGGATGACATGAATAGTAACTATTATTATAGGAATCCTATGGTTAGAGTATTTGGGCATATCTAATTTCTCTAGCATTAGGTCAAACAATTGTCCTAGGACATGAATGGTCTTTAAATATTTCCTCTTTCTTCCTAGTTGCCTACTGCAATCTTCCTTAATAGCTTTAGTATAGGTAGGGACTTCTTTAATAGCATCCAACAATGGTATTTTTACTATCATCTATTTCAATTGATTAAGTAATTCAATGACTGCATGGTTCTCCTTGGGCTACCCTTTTTCTATCAACCTATGGGGAAATGGAGGTTCTTCACCTACAAGAGAAGTATGTTGATTTGATTTCTCTATATGTTCAGTTGGAGGATCCTTAATTTCAATTATTATAGGTTTTTTGACTGTAAGAAGAGTGGTGTCTAATCTTAAGTGAATATCATTCAATTAGATGGCATAGCTTTATTGTTGAGGCTATTGTTTAGTATTATTTGGATTCAGGTTGGGTTGAACTAGTAGTTGGGTCTACTTGGAAGGAGTATTAGTGGCTATAGGAGGAGGTATTAGAGCTTTCTACTAAGTTGGTGGCAATGTGGTTGGTTGACTAGATTGGGGACACTAATTTTGAGGTTTTTACCAACCCTATTGAGCTTGCTACCAACCTTGTTGATGTTGTTGCCAACCCTATTGGGGTTGTTGCCAAATATGATTTCCACTAAAACTAGTATTTTGAAAAAATTTCCATTGATTATTATTATGATAACTTTGAAGAGGATCTTGTGGCATACCTTATCTTTGAGCCCATGGCCTTCTTTGAGCAACATACAGTACCTCTCCATTTTTTGTTAATGGCTTTGAACTTGGTTGGGATTGGTTATGTCTCCATATTTGCAATAGACTTACATCTACAATGCTTTTTCTTTTCTCTACAATGTGGACATAATTTAGTCATCATGGCATTAGCTTCATCTTTCTTTCTTTAGGCTTGCATGGTGTCTAGCTAAGTATCTACATCATTAATAATGTCTTTCTTGAAGTTTGATAACAAATTAGATAATTCCATCTTGGACACTCCTGAAATACCATTGGACTAATGTGGTAGCTCTCTAAGTCCCCTACCTTTCTTCATAGTAGCTCTAGAATAGTTCAGGCATATGCTCTATATCTCAGTCCAAGTCTTTTGAGTAATGTATCCTCCTGCCATAAGTTCTAGAGCTTCAATGCTTCCTTCATTTATACCTCTCAAAAAAAGATGTTTCTTTGACTCTTCATTCAATTGATGTTGTGTAATATGTTGTAGGTTGAACATGAACTAGGAAACATAGTGTTCCAATCTTTCATCATCCTTTTGGGAGATTTTGAAAATGTCATACCCCTTTAAATCTTGACCCCTACAATATTCTTTACACTTTTTGAGAAATAGATTGCTCATTGAAGGCCAATCTGCTATAGCATTAGCACCCAACTCCATGAACCATCTTAGAGAAACATCATTGAGAGTACAAGGAAACAACTTCAATTTATGGGCATTAATTGTATAGTCATACTTCTACATAATATGTCAAACTCAAAGAGAAAGGTTTCAGGGTCTTCAATGATCAAACCATAAAACTTGGGAAGTGTAGCAATAGATATATTTTTCAAATTTTGGTTGCCTTGCTGAGGAGGGATAGGAAAGGGAAATGTTGGTTGAGGTTGAGCCATTCTTAGGGAAGGTACTACTAAAGCTGCTTGATATATGACAAGAGCAAGTGGATTATCTTGGTATTCAGGTTAAGAAAAAGCTCATTTAGATGCAAGGATTCATCAGAGGATGAGGGTATATGTTCTTGACTAATAGAAAATGGATTTTCAAAAGGTTCTTCTTCATTCTCATTGTGTGGTTCTTCAGGTTCAGGATTAAAAATGTCTTCCTAAATATTACAAGGAAGAAACATCCCAATGGGATCTCTTCTTTTATGCATGCAAAATAATGCAAAATCTCATCTAAAATAATGACTTCAAGGTTGAATTAGATTCACACCTTCTCGGCCATGGTGCCAAAAAATGGTCGGTCAGCTAAATACCTCATTAATAAAGGATTAGACATCCTTCTACATTGACTCCACGACTATATAGAATCATGTATTTTCTTAAGGATAACATACTAACTTCATTTTATTTGTCAATTGGGGAGTGTAAGCTTGAGAAGGTGGCAAAAAATTATATGCTCTAATTCCTTTTTAAGTCATTACAACTTACAATAGGAAAGAAATGCTAAAGGAAACTAAGCTAGGAATTGAAATAACATCTGCCTTAAAGTATAAATTAATGTTGTAAATAGTGAATCCATTTAAACACCTATGTTGTAGGAATAGTTCAACAATTTCGTTATTAATGGTTACAAGAACAATAGAAGTCTACTTTGAAAGGAAACAAACTATAATGCCCCACCAAGGGATCCAAAAGAATTTACCTAAAGTTTTTACTAAGTTTACCAAACAATTTTTTTTAAAGAAATAATAACATACACATCAATCTTAAAGTAGTAGAAGCAATAACATACAATCTTACATAAGCAAACATAATAGATTACATTCCTTAAGGATCCCAAAACATTAAATAACATTTAAATTTAATTAATATTAAGTCTAACAATTACCACATCCACATGAAAGAATAATTAGAAGTCCAAAGTCCATTTAAATAATATACATTTTTTCTAAATACCACTTGGAAATAAAATTTAGAATGCTCAATCATCCACTGTACATGTCATAGGGTATGAGAGGCTAAAAGAATATATTATAAAAATATATTACATCACCCTTCTTGGATCCATGGAACAAAGTACAATACAATAAGTGAAACCATCCATCATAAAGATATAACCATCCATCATAATACACAAGAATAGAATGAAAGGAAATGCAAACAAGAAAACTCCAGCCATAGTATCAACAAATAGATCTCAATGGTAAGAGTAAAAAAAGAACTACTGGTCACCTAACTATGTGGTAACCCAAGAAGGCCCACTCCCACCATGCTAAGGAGATAGTCTCAAGTCCTAAATATGATATCAATCCAAATATCAAAAACACTCTCCAAGTCCAAGAAACCCTAAAAATAATCTAACTCAAAGGTTCCAAGACAAATCAACATCTAGACCCAGAGGCACACAAAGACATGTAGGGAATCTACTATGTAAGTGGGAAAGCTTCATCACACAAATCAATGCTAGAGTTACCTTGGTAGTCTCTCAAGATCCCAGCCCCCTAGTGACCCTATGCGGCACTAGTATCCTCTCATACTAACAAGGCATACTAACAAGGCATGGTCACAACCAAGTGTTCTCTCTACTCCCATCCTAGTCTATACTAGCACATGATGCATGGGCAAGAACATGCAAAGACTCTTATTATTATCATTTTACTTTCATTTAGTATAGTGTTTTCACTTTACTGAACAACTTACAATGGGTTACCCTAGTAGTTGTTGGTGTTTGAAAATGTTACCCATTTCCAATTACCCTGATGAGAACAAGATGCATCTAGGGGCAACTAACTCCCATTATCAACACATCCATTCAGACACCAGGCCAACTATAAGGCCGCACTCCTTCTGCACTTCAGGCTCTGCAAAACCTAGGCGGGTGAACCTATAGATTCCTTATATGGTACCAGTTATCAAAGCATACACTGAATCTAATACAAAGCAGATAGAAACCCTTATTTCTCCTAATAACTTATGAAATAACATATATCTGCAGTAGCTAGATGCAAAACAATGAAATTCATAGGCTAAGTGAGGGCATTCTGTTTATAGCTCTTCAACATGAAAGGGAAATTCATTTGATTAAAGATGTTGATTCAACAAAACCTCAAAAATGCAACAGTATAACTAGTGATCCTATAACAGATTAGTGCCTAATCCATTGGGCAATTCCATGAATTCAAAACATACATCTGTGACATCAGGGCGTATCTCATATACCCAAACATCAGATCTATCCAACCCCCTTGTGATTCAGACATCAGTGTTCATTCAGGTCTCATTCTCACAAAATATCCTTCTCAAACAACCAATAACCTTGTTTAAACATATTGAGCATTTACTTAGCCCTTTGGTCCAACAGAAAAATACATCAAACATAAAAATTGAAAGGGATGCAAATAGGTCTCAAATCTTTGTTTCAAAACCACATAAGATTTATAGAATGCTGAGACAAGAGACAAGAACCAGAACAAAACTAGTGAAAATATTGCTCATATGTATTCATTTCGTTGAAACTATACATTCAGATGCATAAGATTAAAACATGGAACAACCTAATATCTCAGAACTATCTATATTATCTCTACAATGCTATTCACATGAGAGTTTTGCTGAAGAAAATGGTGTCACAATCATGGAAACATGTCAAAATACTAGAACCAATGGTCTCATAATGCAAAAACTGGAATCCCTAATGGTATCATAGCAATGAACTTTTTCTTCCCAAAAACTGGAACCCTCACAATGACAGAAAGAAAGAAAGATATAGAAGAGAAAGAATTCCCAGATCTATTCTGAAGATGACAAGTGTCCACTTGAAATTCAATCCTGTGCAAGTGAGTAACCTCTTTCTTCTTTCATCCCTTCTGATCTGATTTTGTTTCATCATTAATCTATAACAAACTCCTTGCCTAATGATGAAAACCCTTTACCTGCCAAAATTGTTAGAGTAAATAATTAATATTTAATTATTTATTCTATTGCTTAAGTTTACTTAGGTCATGCATTTATTTAATATTTTATATTTAATGCATGTAGTGGTTAGTTGTTGACAACTCGGGAGTTTTCTCCTTTTTTAGCATATTCCACTTTTTGTGGATATGTGCTGAGTTGTCATTTTTGTCCTCTACCTCCTTCCAGCTTGTTCTACAAGCTTCCTGGAGCTCTTTATATTCGGGCTCTCTCTCATTGTAAAATATAGATCATCATATCATTTCTTATTGTAAATAAATTTCTTCTTGTGTTTGCATTATGATGGCTCTCATGTCTGTTTAGGGTTTTTCCCATGCTCCATGCTTTTCCCCTTCTTGGCTTCTCTTTGACAGGTTCGCATGCAGGTGATCTTGGCGTCTTCGGAGTTGGCTTTCCTCAACTCCAACATGGTATCAGAGCCTTCCTGCTGCTGCTTCGTTGAAGAAATTTTGAAGCCGTGATTTGAAGTCACAAACCCTAGTTTGTTTGTGCATTTTTTCTTCAAATCAGGGGATCAGCAATTTTCAGAGCACTTTCAGCCCAAACGGACATCACCATTGGATCCGGAAGGCTGTTTGCAGTCAGGATTCATATAAAGCTTTTCGTTTTTGGAGACAGGGCATTTTTGGCGATTTTTTGAAGAGTCCAGGTCGCTGCCGTACGGATCGTACGGACGCAGAGCATAAATTTTTTTTTAAAAAAAAGTGTTTTCGGTAGCGCCGCCGCCGCGCCACCGCAGGGCCACCGCCGCGCCACCCGCGCGCCGCCCGCGAACCACCGCGGCCCGACCGCCTCCTGGCCGCCGCCCTCCACCGGCGGCGCCTCTCCAGCCAGCCGCCCTCTGCCGGCGGCTCCTCCCGCCTCCGCCGCCCCTGCGGCCATCTCCGCCGGTTCCGCCGCCCGCCAGCTGTACTGCAAGTCAGCGGAAGGTATCAAATTCGCGTGTGACACGTGGCAGGTGTGCTACGTGGCACATTGCCACGTGGCCCCTGCCACGTCATGATCCGTACCTGCCACGTTAGCTGCCACGTGGCCATGCCACGTGGCTCTCTTTTTTCTGCGACGGCTAACGGGCCATCAATTTTAAGCTCGGGTTATGCTGATGTCAGCATGACGTCATCCCTATGTCATCAACCTTGCTTGCACTCTCCTTCAAGTTCTCTTTTGGACCTACTTGTGGTTTTTTGGCCATAACTCTTGCATACAGAGGTATTTTTCCGATCCGAAAGAAGCACCGGAAAGCTGGTTCCGAGACAAAGATTTTGGTGCAGGTATTTTTAGGTTTTGATGCATTTTTATTGCTTTTTTTTTCAGTTAAAGTCTGAAGTCTTGTTTTTGACTCCGACATGCATTTCTTTTGCGTCCCATGTCTGTTTTTGGAAAACTTTATATTTTTGGAAAGCTGGTTTTCTCATCTTTTCAAAACTGTCATCTTTTTTCCTCACTTTTGGCCTCTTCTCTTTCTATCATAGTTTTGGCATTTTTGCTCTATGGTTGATATTTTGAGTGTTTTAGGCCCGAGGATCATTTTCCTGGCATGGTTTGCTTTCTTTTTGGCTGTACTTTCTCTTGGTTCAGCTCTTTTTCAGTTTTGATCATTGTAGCTATCTTTTTGAAGCATTTTTCATTTTCGCACTGAGATAAATTGTCACTTTTACATTCTGGGAGTCATGAACGTTGTTTTGAGTCAGGTGTACTTGCACTATTTCATAAAGCACCATGGGGGGGATTATTTGTTTGCTATTTTAGGCATTCTCCCTTTGTCAAGTGAGTGTCCCTTCCACGACATTAGCCCATGCAGAGTCAGTTAGACCGTGTCTTTATCGGTGTCTGTACTTCTTTTCCTCTCTCCTCGTTCTTGGTTCGTTTGCAGAAGATTTTGGCTCACCTTCTCAGTTGCCTGTCATCACACCCCGTCTGCATTAAGGGGGGATTATGCTATGTTCTAATGCATCCGTGGTTCGATGGTTCGATAGTATGAACTATGTATTCAGTGGTTGATCCTACATACAAGGCGATTGCAGTGGCTGGCTACCTATGCATTTCGGTGAGATGGATCATCTACCATATAGACATGCTCGGCTCGTGCCTTCTTCTTCCATGGAGGTTTCTTCAGATCAGCAGTTTGACAGATTTGCGACTTCTTCATGCTTCAGTGATGCTGCTTCTTCATGATCACTCATTGTTCCTGTTTTAGGGGACATTTTCCCTAGTTGGAGACTTCTTCAGCTCTTCACTGGGTTCTTACCTCTTTTTAGGGGAGGGTTTTTCCCATGTGGTTTTCTCTCTTTCCCTGCTTACAGAGGTTTCATCTTCTTGCATTGTACTTGGGTACCTAAAATGGCCTCGTTGCCGGGACCCATTATGCATTCATCTTAGCTTTGTGAGCTTAAGGCATTTCCCTAAGTTGCACTTAAGGGGGGGTGTTAGAGTAAATAATTAATATTTAATTATTTATTCTATTGCTTAAGTTTACTTAGGTCATGCATTTATTTAATATTTTATATTTAATGCATGTAGTGGTTAGTTGTTGACAACTCGGGAGTTTTCTCCTTTTTTAGCATATTCCACTTTTTGTGGATATGTGCTGAGTTGTCATTTTTGTCCTCTACCTCCTTCCAGCTTGTTCTACAAGCTTCCTGGAGCTCTTTATATTCGGGCTCTCTCTCATTGTAAAATATAGATCATCATATCATTTCTTATTGTAAATACATTTCTTCTTGTGTTTGCATTATGATGGCTCTCATGTCCGTTTAGGGTTTTTCCCATGCTCCATGCTTTTCCCCTTCTTGGCTTCTCTTTGACAGGTTCGCATGCCGGTGATCTTGGCGTCTTCGGAGTTGGCTTTCCTCAACTCCAACAAAAATATCTGATAGAAAACCTTATGTAGCTCAAACTGACTGATAACTGTGCAAAAATTGCCATTTTCTGATGGCGAGTTAGCGACCTGCTAGGAAAACTTTGAAATCTAGCGAGGGGTGGATGAGCTTGTGGGTCCCGCATGTAGGAGAAACAATGAATCAGATCGCGCCAAGTGGTAGTAAATAGGAGGTGGTGTGGCGAATTTAGATCATTGAATGAAATTGTGACACGTGGCACATCCAGCGGTCCTCGCTTACTCGCCAAGCGGAAGATGCATGAAAATCAACATAGCGAGTTAGCGAGAAGACGACATGTGGCAGATGGTGCAAATTAGGCAGGCCAATCAGCAAGTGACACGTGGCACTAGTCAAACTAGGGTTGAACATGGATTAAAAGGGTCAGGGAAATATTGAAGAGTTAAAAATAATAATATTTTATTATTATTCTCGTTGAAAATGCCCACGTCAAGTTTTAAAATCAAATGGGACATTTTCTCAGGTTTATACTTTAGAATTTTTCAAATTTTATAAAAAATCAAATGGCAAACTTGATTTTTCTAGCAGCGGAGTCATTTTCAAAATGAGTTTTAGGAGGTTTCTAGGAGGCCAGATAGGCAATGTTATATATCGCCGAAATCGAGAGAAGATGAACTTTCTGATTCTGGAGTCGGTTTTTGCACAGGTATCAGTTAGTTTGAGCTACACAAGGTTTTCTATCAGATATTTTGGTAGGTAAAGGGTTTTCATCATCAGGCAAGGAGTTTGTTACAGATTAATGATGAAACAAAATCAGATCAGAAGGGATGAAAGAAGAAAGAGGTTACTCACTTCTACAGGATTGAATTTCAAGTGGACACTTGTCATCTTCAGAATAGATCCGAGAATTCTTTCTCTTCTATATCTTTCTTTCTTTCTATCATTGTGAGGGTTCCAATTTTTGGGAAGAAAAAGTTCATTGCTGTGATACCATTAGGGATTCCAGTTTTTGCACTATGAGACCATTGGTTCTAGTATTTTGACATGTTTCCATGATTGTGACACCATTTTCTTTAGCAAAAATCTCATGTGAACAGCATTGTAGAGATAATATAGATAGTTCTGAGATATTAGGTTGTTTCATGTTTTAATCTTATGCATTTGAATGTATAGTTTCAAGGAAATGAATACATATGAGCAATATTTTCACTAGTTTTGTTCTGGTTCTTGTCTCCTGTCTCAGCATTCTATAAATCTTATGTGGTTTTGAAACAAATATTTGAGACCCATTTGCATCCCTTTTAGTTTGTATGTTTGATGTATTTTGCTATTGGACCAAAGGGCCAAGTAAATGCTCAATATGTTTAAACAAGGTTACTGGTTGTTTGAGAAGGATATTTTGTGAGAATGAGACTTGAATGAACATTGATGTTTGAATCACAAGGGGGTTGGATAGATCTGATGTCTGGGTATATGAGATACACCCTGATGTCACAGATGTATGTTTTGAATTCATGGAATTGCCCAATGGATTAGGCACTGATCAGTTATAGGATCACTAGTTATACTGTTGCATTTTTGAGGTTTAGTTGAATCAACATCTTTAATCAAATGAATTTCCCTTTCATGTTGAAGAGCTATAAACAGAATGCCCTCACTCAGCCTATGAATTTCATTGTTTTGCATCTAGCTACTCCAGAGATATGTTATTTCATAATTTATTAGGAGAAATAAGGGTTTCTATCTGCTTTGTATTAGATTCAGTGTATGCTTTGATAACTAGTACCATATAAGGAATCTATAGGTTCACCCGCCTAGGTTTTGCAGAGCCTGAAGTACAGAAGGAGTACGGCCTTATAGTTGGCCTAGTGTTTGAATGGATGTGTTGATAATGGGAGTTAGCTGCCCCTAGATGCATCTTGTTCTCATCAGGGTAATTGGAAATGGGTAACGTTTTCAAACACCAACAGTAGCCACTTAGGGCCTCAGCCTCCGTTGCAAGCCACTTCCCAACATTACATATAGATAACCTTCCCTAAGCTCATAAGAGCACAAATCAAATAATCATAATATTTTACCTTAGTCCTATACAATGACTAGAACGCATCAAAAGATAAATCACAATAACCCATCAATTCTCTATAAGCAACTAGAAAGTATCCCAAAAATACTGATCAAAGACTCAAAATCATTAAGTCAAGTAGGTCATAACTCTCATCCCATTATCCCATAATAACATTGAAAACAATAACTGACAATATAAATAGACTCATCAAAGAGCATACCAAAACATTACCATGGTTGAGTTTAAAAGATCAAGATCAGTTCAGCATAATACTACAATCACAGAACTATCAAGCCTCTAGTAGACATCCTAAAATTTATCAACACTCTAGTCAACCCAAACCCAAAACATAGACAACATACAGATAATAGTGTAGGTTTCATAGTTTGGTTTGATTTTGAAAACATAATGTTGAGCTAAATGTAAGGTTTCATTTTTTGTTTCAATGTATTTTTCAAGTAAATGAGATTCTCAATTTACCCTACAAATTATCCCATTCATTTATTCAAATCAAATATAGAATTACCCCCATTATTTAAAGTCAATTTCCTAAAAATAATCTAAGGGTAATTATTTATTTATTTAAATTATTAAAATAATTCTCATTGATTTCTAAATAAAATAATTTTTAAAAAATCAAAATTATTGATAATTAAGTAAATCCACAACCCTATTAACTAATTTCCATTATTAAATAATTTAATTAAGTTATATTTATATACATATATAAAATAAATATATTTTAGTTAATTATTAAAATTAAAATAGTTAATAAATTTTTATAATAAATAGTATTTAAAATTAATAACAAATAACAATTAAAACTTTAAATAAAATTAAAATTAACAAATTTTATAAAACTTGAGCATTTATTTTAACAAGGCTTGCCAACCTTCCAAACATGGCACTCTGCTATTGCAGGGCCTATGGCAACAGTGGCACTTTGTACCACTGTTGTATCACTGTTGTCAGAGTACCTGCGATAGGTGTCTATGACTGCCTGCAATAAAGAAAGGGGGGTGTGGGTTTTCCCCACCCCTTCCCATATTTATTTTTTAAAATTTTATTAAATATCTTTTTAAAATAAATTTTTCATTAATTTGTTTTAAATAAAAAAATTATGAATATAAAATTTTAAAGAAAACAAATACCCTTCTCCATTAAATTTTTTTTTTTTTAATAACAGTTCTAGCATTAATCTGATAGGAAAAATACGACCAACCAGTTAGATTTTCTCTTTAGATTTTCCTTTTTAAATATCAAAACCCTTCCCGGTCTACTATCTAATTTGCAAAATTACTAGATAAGGATTCTAAGATATTTCAATCTCTACATATATAGAAGAATTAACATGCATACCAAAAATTCAGAATATTGAATTACTCATCATAAGGAATTATTCAGATAACCATTTCACAGACATGAAGAAGATAGGAAAAGAAATAGTGTAATTAACTATGTGAATTAATCACAATAATCTACCTGATTCTGATGCTAACAATGCAACACCCAAAAAGATTTGTGAGAGAAATTTCTCCTCTCAAAACCTTCCTCTCTTCCAAATATTCCTTATTCCAAAAATTCGTTATCCTTCAAAAATGAACTCTCAATTGTGATATAGAGTTCTCTCCTAAAATCGGGGAACTAATTGTGCGATCACCTAAGAGGACTCCTTCCTAACCAGACTTTAACTCTTTTTTATCTTTTCTTTATCTTTTTCATGCACGTTTATTGAAATATAAAATATCTTAATTAAATTCACTTGACTTCTCCTTTTAATTAGTTTATTAAATTTTATTCTCACACACACTTTATGCAATCTTAAAACTTTTAATAAATTAATATATTTTTCGCTTTTTAATTTATTTTTCAAACATTAATTGATAAAATATTTATTAACATAAATAATAATAGTACTTAGCATTTATTTAAAAATGAACTCTAAATATATTATTATTAAATTAAATAAATATTATCACATTCTAAAATTAAACTTATAACTTTTATCTTTAAATTTATTTATTTTAATTTAATTAATTCTCCAAATTAATCAAATATAATTAAATATTAAAATATCACAACACTTTTCCATTAAATTAAATCATTAATTTAATCATTTAATTTGGACTTAATTAATAGAAAAATCACCAAAGACTTAAAGAATGAAATATGAAAACTCATCATAAAAAAACACATACAATATCAAACTGAAGGGTTATAATCATGAATTTATGTCATATGACACATTCAGAAGGTAATGAACACAAATACTTGTCCTAATTTTCTAGGACAAATGGGTTCAAAGGTTAGGATTTGGACTTAAGAATTTATCTCCCCTCTCTTACCATTGAGATAATGCAATAGGGTACGTTCAGCCTAGCAATTTAGGGAAGTTGATACCTAGTACCTATAATCTACATAAAATCCATGCATGTACAAACACATATATACTAAGCTAAATAGGCAATGGTAGGAAGTGGTGCATCATGTAGATCCCTACTAGCATGTGACTATGACTCCCTTAACCACATCAAAAATGTCATACATAAAGAAAATATACATGCACACCATACACATGTAGTATTGGGTAAGTATCCATTAAAAAACATGTATAATAATTCATCTAATTGATCATCATCAATACTGAAATAACTGTAATAATCATCATGCATACATGAAGTATAGACTAACAACTAGTTCATCATAAAATCAACTAAATATGAAACAATATCTGATAATCTGAAGGATAATGCTACTAATCATCAAGCATAAAACTGGCCTAAAAGAGTTTGGCAATAATAACAAGATGTAAACTAGGGGTAGGCACTACACAAACTAAGAAAGAAAATCTATTTTAACAAAGCAGTTCACTCACCAAGTGGCCCCCCTTGGATGAGTGAATAGAAAATAATTAAGTCTGAAGATGGAAACTTGAACTCTATATTATATTCATTCATAATAAGGAATTACATTTGAAAAGAAGATTCTACTCTATTTCCTTCTGGTCAAAACTAGGAAAAGATCAAAATCAATAATAAATCATCAATCCCCTTTTCAAAGTTACAGTGGGAATTATTTAAAGGAAAACTTTAACAACTTCCTACTCCTATGATCACTCCATCAATGAGGATCAATTAAAAATTATAAAGTTTACTACAAAAATACTATTAACTACCTCTTAACTCTCCTATGAATATAGTAGGTTGATGAAGCTATCTTCATGCGCCGCCATAACAAAACTTGCACCATGATCTACCTACATGGTGGTTCTTTGATCATCTAGTTAGCTTTGACTCAACATTGAAATTTTGTCTTCAATATCCATGGCAACAACATCTACAAAGCATTAAATGCAATAGCTTCCACATACATGCATTCATTTCATCATTAATGTTAGAAATGGTATAATGTTCAAATTATCACTCTTGCAAATCCTATGGCTACAAGAAGGAACCTACCCAAACATAGGATGGATGAGAAAATATTTATCAGCATGTAATATCCTTCATTAAACCATAAAAACCCATAGATTCAAGCAAACAAAGAATAACTAATCAATCTATACTTCAATCTACATGTCTTAACATATAGATAGTATATTCATAAAACATAAGTTCTTTTGCTTAAACCATAGAGTCTTAAACTATTTCTTGCAAGATAACTACTAAAAACAAGATAAAAAGTAATCAAAATAATAGCCTTTTATAGGCTCATCACCCAATAATTCACTAAAAGTTTCTAATGAAGTTAAAGAATGGGTTGAACTAATGCACCTCCAATCAAAGAGATCCAAGGGGAGAGATGATACACAAGATATTAAACTTTTCATAGATATTATGATTTCCCTTTCACATAAGGATAGTAGAAATGTAGATGTTATTGTTCTATTAATGCTAGCAGACATAGTTTAGCTATCTACTATTCATAATTTAGCAATAGAGTCAAGAGCACTAAAAATCCTCAAGAAATAAAGAGGTAGTGATATGGGTGAAACTACTAAACATATAGTGAGTGAAATTGTTATCATTAAGTGATGCAAAGATTCAAGAGCATGTAGTGACTACCCATCTAAGTTTATTTATTCAAAGTAGTAAAAAATGGTTGATTGTTCAAGAAGGATCCATTAGTTATGTAATAGAAGTCTTAAAGCATGGTAGCATGGAAGAAAGATAAAATGCTATTGTAACTCTTTTTAGCCTATCTGTCATGGACAAGAACAAGATTATATTGAAGCCTCTTGAGCCATCCCTTCTTTGGTTGATTTACTACATCATGGAACACCAAGAGGGAACAAATAATTTTCTATTGCACTTTTTAATTTGACAATTTATCAAGGAAACAAACCTAGGGTTGTTCGAACTAGATTTGTCCCTTCTCTAAAAGCATTTCTTGTTGACCAAAGCATTGGAATGGTGGATGAGGCTCTTTCTATTCTCACAATGCTTGCTACTCATCAAGAACGTAGGATTATTATTACAAGGAAAATGTTGTATTTATTATTGTTGATTTGGTTTATTTAGCCTTGGCTTGCAAGAATGTTGTTATTTTTCTTACCTTGGCTATAAATGAATCCTTACATTTATAGATAACATTGTAGGTTGGTGTATACAAAGACTTAGTTGAAATTTCTTAAAATAGCACTGCTAGAGCTTGATGAAAGGCAACCACTCTTCTATATCTCATGAGTAAACAATAACATGTTCCATAAGTTTGACTTTATGTCATTTTTTTCTCATTATACACCCAATAGATGAACTCATATTGGATGTAAAAACCTCATACTCCATTTGTAATTCGGTATCATTTGGTACTAAAAAATGAGAAAAGACTATTTTATCATTTGGAAGTTATTTAGGCTAAATGTGCAAACCCAATACAATTTTACTATTTAGACTATTTACCATTGTGAGCTTACCAATAAGAATGAAAATTTAAAAATCCAGTTCCTGTCAAAATGTCATGTTCCAATTGCATCAAACTCATCTATAAAGATGGCACAAGGGGCTTTCTCTTTTTCAAGCTGAAATGCATCTTGAACAAGTTTTACACCATCTCCAAAAAACACTTAAATTTAAAATATGTAAGAAAGAATTAGCATTAGCACTCTTATAAAGAAAATGTAGATTGAGGAGTTTTATATAACTAAAAAAAATCATTACTTTTGGTCACAATGAGAATCATTAGTATAAATTATACTTTATTGTGACAAATAAATCCTAATGCGTTCTACTTGACTCTAAAAAACTATGTCATAAAAAGTGCAAACTTAAACTCATTCTGTCATGTTTACTTTAAATTCAAACCTTAAAATTGTCCAGTATATTTTGTTAGATGTACCTAGGAAATTTTTAGTGGAAAACGAAGAATACCAACAAACAAAGCTATGTAGAGAAGTGCAACCTGTGGAGAAGAGTCATAACCATCAGCAATACAAAACATCAAGAACACAAAATTTCAGCCAACAAATAGAAGTATCATGTTCAAGTGTTTGGAACTCATGAAATGTAGTGTTGATTGATTAGGGTCCCAAATGTCAAAAGTTGTTAAGTTATCAAGTAGTTTCTCAAATGGGTCTAGGGGAAAAAAGAGACATATTGGTTACCAGGGGGAAAATTATGCCTAACCACCTCTATTGAACTTGTTTGGTTCCATTCAAAAAGGTTTCAAGGGTCTAGAAGACAAAAATGCAAAGATTGCAATTTGGTTAGCAACTTTTAGAAGTTGCTCCACAACATTTTTGTACAACTTTTTAGTTATGGTGTTGAAGAAAGGAAATATGGTTGGTTTAACTAAATGCATTCCTTGGGAGGTCCTATAAGACTTAGAAGAAGACAAATCTACTAGTTGGATTTTGGATACTTGGCTAGGGAATCATAGTGCTAATATGAAGAGTTTGGGTGTTTGAATGTAGATGAGAGTTCAAACCAAATTTGGAGAAAGAAGGTTAGGGTTAAGTAAAGAACCCTAATAGGCTAAACATAAGCCTAAGAAAGTCTTGGGAGAGATAGGGCTGAATTAAATGACCTACCTTGTGTTACATCAAGTTCCTAGCTCCAGGTAAATCAATTTGTTTAAGCTTCACTTGGTTTTGTGAATACTTTAATATTCTCTACATAACAAGGCCAACCATGTGAAGGTGGAAGCTCATCTAGTTTATTAATGGTGTCATTTTCTATTTTTGGAATGACTGCCTTTATAGCTCTTAACAAAATGAACGTATATGCAATTTCACACTATTTTGTAGTGGTAATATTTAAACTTTTACCCTTATGTAGGAGAAATAACACACCATATTCATCAATCAGAGCATCATAGTCATAGCTTGTAGTAAAAAGGGACCTCATACTATATGACCAAACATGGTTCCTCCATGATACTATAAATTGTGCAACTCAAGCATTAATTCTACATATGATGTTGATGAAAGAATTCTAAGTTGGTTATGTTGTATGCTCCAATAAGTATCTCACATCATTTACATAATAAATTTTTATTTTTATTTTGACAAAAAATGACTTTCTTCCACAAATGTTTTTTTATAGCCACAAATTCCTCTAATGTGCACAACCTATTGATACCATATAATAATTCTTCATTATGCCACCCTTTTGAAAGAAGTGTGCAACATTTAATGTCATATCATCCATAGGCCTATATAGTGTTGCACCCCTAAATGCTTTGAACCTATAAATTAAATCATTAATATATGTTTAAAAAGTGTTCTACCTAATATGTTTTAAAGATGTAATATACCTATATATGCAACATAAATGAAAATGAACAACTTATACACTGATTATCTAATGAAACATGTTTTTGGGTTGAAAATAAATTTGTACATACTAGCCAGTCTAGTTTTTTGTCCAAATTTTTGGCTTTTTGTTAGAGTTGAGAGTAAATTTGTCACAATAAAAATCATTGCAAGTATTTATCTACAATCCAAATATATCATCATATTATTTTTATAACCAAATACAATCTTTTATATCTTAGAATTAATGTTTCAAATTAATTGGATTCCATTTGTGCAGTTCAACATGAAATTTCTTAGGTGATTGGCTTCATAAAACCTTTATCTAAAGGTCCCTAACATTATAATTTTACATAAATGAAATAATAAAAGTGGAAATGAATTTGAAGAAGTAAAACAAAACTCACAATTGGATTAAGAGCATCTTCTTTTTTGCACGTTACCCAAGGGACACTTGTATTTTGTCTAGCAGCCATATTGTTGTCCATTTGACATATGATTTTCTAGATTCTGCATAATAGAATTCATAAATTTGATACTCCATTTCAATTTTCAATTAATATAGTAAGCATGTAGACTTAACATGATCAAATCACTCTTCTCAAGAAATTATATCTAGAGATTAGAAGGTGACTTGTATCTTGCAAAGGTTTCTGATAAATGGGTATAATATTGTAAAGTTTTAACCTATGAAAGGGAAATAGATACAAATATGAGACAAGAATAATATTGTGCAAACCTTATGTTCCATAACTAAAGAGACTAGAAATCCCCTTGTAAGTTGAGCATGAAAAACATTTTTTGTCATTATTGTTTCTATATTGTCAGAAAATGTAGCACCTAGCCTTTCAAATTTCTAAATGTAAATGTTGCATTCAATTGTTCTCAATTATACATGATTGAGTATATTTCATATCTATTAAGAGTTGGACATAAATCTTGAAGACAATGGATATAGTCATACTCCAATAAAGACAGTCCACCCTATCTATTTTATTGTGACAATTACAATGTGAATTTTCACATAGTAGTTAGATTCTTGTCTCTATTATTTTACTCAAAACTTCATTGTTCATACCTATACCATATAGTATCATCCCATCATTCTAGACCTACAATGAATAACATTGGTTAATTAATGAAGGTTTGTTAGTTTGAGCTTCAAACATATAATTACATACTTGATTCATTCATTCATCCATCCATTTATGAACTATAATATTTAATCAATACAATCACATTACATTCAATAATATGATATAAAATTCATGAATATGCAATACTAATCAAGACTTCATTAATACATAATAATATTCATTAAAATGATATAAAAATAAATATTAATACACAACATTCATAGATAATTACTTAAAACATTGTCCTTTTATTATCCAACAAAGTTTATCAAACAAGGTTTATCAAAGAGCATTTTTTAAAAATCATTTCCTTTTTTATTTATTTTTCTTAACTTTCATATGGAAAAGGCTAATATGAGCATCAATATTTCCATCATTATCCTCCTTTTGAGGCACATGTAATGTCAAATTATGATGCCTCCTCCTATTTTGATGAGAACGAGGTTGGTGCACTAAAGGGGGCTATATTGCAATAACAAGTAAATGGGTTAAATTAGCATACTCTTTTTCTTTTTTTTTATAGTTACAAGTATTTTATTAACCAGTAGAACATAATGTACATTTTTCTTACATAAAAAAGCTACATCATGTACAATAACATTTTGATTGGCCGCCACTTCAACATGTTGAACACTTTGAACATGCTCCACTCGTTTACAATGATGTTCAACATGCTCTAAAATATTCAAAAAAAAAGTTACATGGAAAATTGCAATTGAAGATGTTAAATTCTATTCATAATTGTGTAATTAATTTCCAATAGAAAATTAATACCTCAACCACTATGATGCACATCGTAGCCTTCACCACGTACAAGTTTTGTGATAGGATTTGAAGGCTGTGGTGAAATGTTATGCACATTGATATCATAATTTGATATATAAAATAGAAATAGTCAATTTATGTTTAAAATTAACACCAAACATGGAATCTCTCAAAATTCAATCTGATTTAATTTTCATTTGACCAATTTACCTATGTCTAATCTTGTACGCCAGATTCCTTGGTATGGCTTTTGGATTCTTGGTGTAGGTGTGCAACCACAACTTTATAGCCTTTCTTCAAGGCAATTTTTTGTCTTCATTTGTGGGCTCTACATTGAATTTTGTGCCTAGTATTTTTTGCTTAATAATGTCAATTTTGCATGTATGATTTTATTAAACAAAATTATTTGCAACATTATGTAAAAACAATTATATGAAATTCTGTTGTTGCTACTTACAAGTTGAGAGTGAAGTTTCATATAGCCACCAAAGCCAAGTTTGTGTTGGCCAACCTTTTGTACTCTCGCTTGTGTAACTTTTGATGTGTCCTATAGTATATGAAGATTTTTAAACATGTTAGACTACATATTTACAAAGATCACTAATTAGTGCATGATTATATTCTACTTAATACTATCATGAAATGCCTTCTTTTGTCCTCTTTTGGTTCAATTCCTTTATCTTGTAGACTTTTCTCTTTTGCATCTTCTATTATTTCATTCCACTCCATCAGTAGAATCATAAAAGGATGCTTTTACTTGGGGTTAACCTTTAGAGCCCTTCTATATTGATCCATCATAGTCTTTATATGTTTGGATGCTCTTTTAAGAAGTAGGGCACTGTCAAAAATATTTTTTCCAAAGAGGTCCTCAAAAGATGTAATGAGCTAATTTTATAATTCAAGACCCTGTTCATTCTACCTTTTTTGAAAAAAATATTTTTTTAGATAAATAACTTTAATATAGTACAATAAATAGAAGAAAAGAAAAATATGTAGCAATGATATGAAACTACATACCATTTACATATGATGGGGCCAAATAGCTTCAATATCATTTCAAAAAGAGTATCATTAAAAACATCATGGGATTATTAGTCCAAAATGAGTTATGTATAAGTAAACTACAATTATACTGTGAATAATAACAATTTTAAAGCACCTGGAAACTTTGGTAATTTTAATGGAAACATAATTTTCTTATTTAGCAACAATGACCCTACAAATGAACCAGTACTAGTAACATGGGCTGATCTAGGAAATGGTTAAGCTTCACTAATGGTGGTCTTTGTTCTTCTATCACCTATAGGTGTATCTATTAGTACAAAAAATAGGTCCATGAGTATAAAATCCACCCAACCAAAAAAAATGCATGATTAGCACATAACAAAATATAGAAAAATAAGGTTTTACCAGTTGTACTTGATTTAGAAGATGTATGCAAGCTCCTTGTTGTCAACAATGTAGTCAGCAATATTGGAGTAGTGACCGAAGGAGGTATCTACACTTTATCATGACCTAAAGAATACATTGTTAGAAAAGACATTTGTAATAGATAAAGATCAAATGGGATACTAGCTAAAAGCATCCCAAAGGTTATATGAATGGTTAAAGGTTTAAGGATACTTACATGAAGGTTGTGTGCTACAAGCCTCACCATATTGACCACATAGTCTCATAGGTGTCACAAAATCCTGTAAGAAGAACACATAATATTTTAGATCATGATCCATAAGATAGTATAAAATATAAACATCTATTGAACTTTTATCATTTCTTAATATTAATTACTATTTACCTTCAAAGAATTGACTCTACATATCAATTCATCTTTGAGTGACTCTATCTCCTCAATTTTTTTTTGTGTGAGGACAAGGTGAAGAATTCTATCACTATATTTTTTATAAGATTACTAGCCATGAAGATGGGGTTAGTGCGTTATGCAATGTCATCTAAAAAATGATGCCACAATTTTACATCACATTTGATTTGCTCTCATTTTTCCTTTTCCTTATCAATAAGTATCAAGTTGTGACATCAATATCAATTTAATTCCATCAAAATAATTTTAAATCCATAAAGAAAAGAACATAATTTTTTTCTATGTTATTTGTAGAATTACACTAATTAAGATATACAATTAATGAAGAAGTTGTGTGACGAACATCCCCACCTGTGTCTTGTGGTGGATCCATGTTGCCCTATGACAAAGATTAGTAATTATTAACAATCAACAAGGAAATGAAAGTAATAAATTTACTAAAAAAATTATTAATAAAATAGTAGATTGTATATTGGAGTCATTATTAATTGGAGGGAATTGGTTTAAATGTTATACTTACCAGTCCCATGATAGGGAATTTTTTTGTATCTACATGATTCAAATTGTAATCTATCAAAAGCTCTTCCCCTACATTTATTTAATTTATCACACATACAAAAACATGATTTCCCTTGCGTGCCTTGAATATATAATTCAGCCACTTATTAGTTGACATAGGTCAAGAACTATTTATAAATATTGTAATATTCTTTTTTGCTTTTGGCCTTCCATCAATATACATTTTGAGTCTTTTACTTTGATCATTTTCTTTGCATTTTATATAATTTGGTGACAATGAATACCTACACATACTTTTTTTATATTGCACAATCTACATCCAATTGTTGTAATTGTAACAAGGTCCTACATACTCCATCATCTCCATAGTTTTATTATAATTGGCCTTTATGCCATCGATGAAAATATGCCTAAACCATGTAAAGAAGATAGGGCTATGTGACATATCCTTTTGTTAATAGAAAAATTAGTGTTAACTGGATTTAGTTCCTTGAGTATCCATTCTTTTTGAAGATGTGTGTAACTTAAGGAAACCTTCCTATCACCTTTTCTCTCATTATCTTACGAACATGACACCCCCCCACCCCCCAATAAGATAAAATTGCATTCATTTATTGAATGTTCTTCTAATATTTTGACCTCTAGTTCATCTCCCTATTTTAGACCTACTAGATATCTCACTTTTGTCTTCTATTCCCATATTTTTCTCACTCAAGGAAGACAAATCAAACAAATACCTATTTGGTAATACTTGAAATCCATAAAATGAGAGACATACTAGGACTATATTTGATGTTGATGATAAAGAGAAGATATGCAAAGAAAAAAGTGTATCTATAGGGTCTATTCACTTATACTTGTCATTCCATATCATTGTGCATAGTCCTGGTCAAAGGCATTAAATAGCCTACATATGTAAACCATTTATGTTAAGTTAACCAAAAAAATAAATGATATATATGCTACAAATTATGTAGAAGACAAAAATTACATGATGCATTCCTTGAAATTATTGTATATTTTTTTAATTCTTTACCTCTACTTTATGTGTGGTAGCTATGTAATATCATTGTATATACTTCATGATTGTTGAGTTGAACACATAATAACTTAATTACAAAGGCATACAAGTGAAACAAATTTATATGAATAAATCACTCCATCATACTTGAAATTGATCATACATTGACATATATTTCATTGATCATAATTTTCATCCATATCATCATCATTATCACCATCATTGTACTCGTCACTTTGATCATTGTTGTCACCAACACCATCTTCATTTCCATCATCATCATCTTCATAATCATTACCATGACCATCATTTCCTTGATACTCACCATATTTATCACCATGATTAGATCATCATCATCATCAACATCACCAGAATCATCATCATCTTCTTCATCATCATCATCATTCTGTAAAAATTGTTCATAATCGTCATGATTTACTTCATCTTTTGATTCTTCAATATCTTCTCATTCCATTGCATTATACTTTATTTACCTTCCTCTTAGATTACATCTAAAAATAAATGACCAACCTTTTTTATGTGGAACACCAAAGTAAAACACTTGCTCACATTGACTTGGAAGAACATAGGACTCATCTCCAACTAGCTCAAATGACCTTGTATTAATCATTATAAATCTACTATAATGTTCAATAATAGTCCTATTAAGATCATTTTGATTTAGTCATAGCCTATACCATTTGACAAAAAATAGAACTAATTTGAATGAATTAAAGTCGCACTCAAGTATATCATCCAAAATTTCATAGTATTGATTTTTAGATTGTTGAGGATGTATGTCATTTCTAGATGAAATATTGGTGACCTTGAAGACTACACTTATTCCAGAACAACAAGATTTTTTCATTTTCTCTAACTTTTTAATGTGAGATTTATAGCCATAGTAGTACATAGCTTTGTGGTGTTTGATCTACAATTATTCAAATATGTCAAGATTATTTTCATTGATCCATGAGTTAATATTAAAATTATTATTCATGATCAGTAATCTTATACATACCTTTCTATCTCTTATGCCATATACTAGATCAAGTACCATTGGCATAAAATTAAGATCTCCATTACAATGAGCTTGCAATATTGACCCATGTTAATGAGTGACCATTTTCTTGAGATTATTGAATCCATACCATCATCCAATCAATATTATTTACAATATACAAATATAGTGCATCCTACTCATGACCTACTATAAAGAAAACAACTAGACTAGTTAAAAACAAATTATATTAATGATGGATAATGATTGATTAACTACAATAACATCTTATAATTACCTCTCACTTTTCTCAATCCACCTTTCCTCATCAAGTACTCCCCTTCAAATATGTTAATGGAGTTGGGATCTCAATGTGATCTACATGGATCTTTGATGTAAACTCAGAAAGATGTTCATTAATGTACACCATGCTCTGGTATACAATATATCCCTCTACCATAGAACCCTCAGTATGTGCTCTTTGTCAAACTAAGCCCTTCATAAATTTTAAGTGCCTCTCAACCATCCACATTGACTTAGTTTATACAGGTCCACACAATTCAATTTTCTCAACTTGATATATGAGGTAGTATTCTTGAGCATTGAAAAATGTTGAAGGTAGACACTTTTGTATTTCACACATAAGCTGCAGAATTTTTCTCTTCCAATATTTTATATTTTTTTATCAATCTATTTAGATGATAACCACCTAAAATAGTTTCAACACTTAAGAATATATAAACAAGATTTTAGATAAAAATATACAATAAATTACATAAAAAGTAAAGCAAGTCATAAATATAATATATGTACAAAAAATTTAAGAAATAACATTTTTTAACCTCATGTATTTTCTAAGATCATATATAACTTGTTTCATACTATTGTCAAACTAGTGTGGTAGGGATAGAGGTAGGACATAGTTCAATCACTAAAAAATAATATTTTTAATATAATATGAAATAATACAATGAAAAGTACATGTACTTTTATAAATATATTGTAAATAGAGAACATGATTTACCTTGACAAAGGTATTCCAATCATGTGTTTTCAACCCTAGCCCAAAATCACCTTTCTTTGACACAAGACTGCTTATATTTGCAAAAAATCTTATGAAAAATTTTGTATTTTTTATGACTTCTTTTAATGCATCACTTTTATGTCCTATTAACAATCAAGGAAGGGCACTCATATTTATGCAATTTGCATTGCTATTTGATTCAATAAAAAAATTTAGTGCATGATTGGATTCATGAATGTCATTACAAATTTTGGCAATTTTTCTTTGTCAGGTCTTCCATCCAATATTTTTCATAGTGTCTCTATTAAATTCTTTCCAATATGCATAGCATCAAATAAATACATGATTGGGAGATCTTTGTCGTATGGTACCCTACTAAATTGAGTAGGATAAGTTTTTGTTCCTCTAGAAAGTTGTTCATTGATGTCTTGAATGCCTTCATGAGCATCAATTACATCATTACTAAATAAAAGACAATATCAAAATATAAATTTCAACCTTTAGATTGCAAACTAGACATTACCTCAGCAATTTAGTCAAATATATTCTAACTTTCATAGATGAGGTGTCATTCTTCATGGCCTTGATGTTGTCTCTTCTTTCTCATTAAAAAGATGGTTTTTAGTAATTTGTTACTTATGATTATTGTGGAGAAATTTTCTAAACTCATTGAAAACCTGCTTTCCTAAACTTCTTGAATGATGAGATTTCATCTTTGGACTACAAATTGGACATGCGTATCTTCCCTTTATCTAAAGACCTAAAACATCATATATGATTATCATGAACTACTTGAACATACAATAATAATGTGTAAGTACTATAACAGACCAAAAATATGTGACCTTAACAATATAACATATCATAAAAATGAGTTAGCCTAAGGGCATCATGTATTGTCCATATAAGCATTGCATGGAATTAATATTTTATTTGTCCTATTGATCTAGAGATGTCATACATAGTGACACCATTTCATAACTTCAAAAAATTGTCAATAAGGGGCTCATTATACACGTTCATATCTTTAACTTAGTACTTACTTAGTAATTGAATGAATAGAAATATTACATAATTATTATGACCATTTTGATGCACTGTTTATAAATTAATTTATATAACTATTTAATAAAAAATATTTGGTATAATCATTTACAACATTATGTGCTCACTCTTTATGGACATCTAAGGAGGAATGTTATTGTTAATAATAAAAATAGGTCACACTGAGTAAATAGATCTCATATCTCCAAATGGATTGACACTATCCACTACCAATGAAAGCTTGAGATTATGAGGTTCTTCTTTAAAGAGTGGTCATGTTTTTTATATGTCCTTAAACGAAAATTCATCTGTAGGAATTTGCATAGTATCATCTTGACTTCCATTGTGTGCATGGTAATCCATAAATTATGGCAAGCTAGTGCACTTGAATAATTTTTCAAGATGTGGAATAATGGAAATGTACCAGAGAACCTTGTGAGACACATTTTTTTAATTTGATCTTACTAATATCCACTAATATGATAATTAGGGCATCCTTTTGCAAATTCATGTTGTTTATGATATATAATGTGATCATTGGAACATGCATGTATTGTCTGATACTTCATTCTAATTTGATTCATAATGGTAGATAATTCTTAGTACGAATGAGGTAGAATGTTTGATGATGGTAACAAAAACTCACCTATTAACCTGCAACAACAAATATGAATTGTTAATACGATGAATAGTAATGGTATGTTAAGATTGAAGATGACAAAAATGGCATACCTTAGACATGACATTGCTATATTGGATAAACCATTCATAACCTTCAAGCTCACCAAAAACACTATAGTAGAGAGAAGAGTTGTTTAGGAGCCTTCGTATAGGGTCTTGTATGCCTTCTCAAGTATAGGTATATAAAGACCATCTTCACCATCATTATTAGATGTGTTAATATCATCATCATGATCATCTTGATTAGTTACACCAATACCATCTTCTTCAATCATGTCCTCAAGAACATTATCATCTTCTTCCATAGAAGCATTATCCTCAGTTTGGATATATTCACACCTTCATGTTCCTCTAGTCGAAAATCCACATTCACCAATTGATGAAAATCATGACCCCCTTCAACGTGACCATGTTTTCTACAATGACTCTGGGTTGTTGTGATTAGAATTCTTTGATTCTTTAAGCCCTTACACTTTTTGTAAGGACAATTACATTTATTAACTTTTCTTCATAACTGAGACCACAATCTAGAAATTGTCTCATTATTTTGCTATGGGTTCATATTTCTAGACGTGGCCTTTCTTTACAAGAAAATATATCACATTTTGATTGAAAAACTTGGTGTAATTAATGTGTATATCTACAAAAATATTGGACATGTTGTACTTAATGTTTATATCTATACATATGGTTTTGAAAGAAAAAAATGGTATAATTAATGTGTGTACCTACATAAATATTGGACATGTTGTACTTAATGTTTATATCCACACATATGGTTTTCAAAGAAAACATTTGTCTAATTAATGTGTATATCTACAAAAATATTGGACATGTTGTATTTAATGTTTATATCTGCACATATAGTTTTGAAAGAAAATTTTGGTCACCTCTCTCAAATTCACCCATATTATAATCAATGAAAAGTTGTCTGCTTAGAATGCTCTTTGTTAATATCCTCCTTTGTGTCACTTCATTCTTAATTCTTCTTGAAGATGTAAATTCTTAAATATTTTTTATTTTACCGGTTATGAACTTCATCACTAAAACACCTAATGAAGACCATTGTTTACCTACCAAATATTATACAGTGTGTGTATGTTAAATTATAAAATGGATATGTATTATAATTTACTAATTTCCTTAGAGTGTGTAAAATCTATTTTCAACTTGTTGCATGCCCAAAAGTAGTATATATTAATAAAATTGTAAATGCAAATTAATTTTATTAGCTTTAAATGTTCTCCAAATATAGGAATTATATGACAAAAAAAATGTTTATTATCTTAAAATTTACTTTGAAATGATATTTTAATAATTATAGATGTAATTTCCATATTTTTTCCAAACATCATGCCAATTCTTCCAACAACAAAATAAGGCACAAAAATATAAAAAGGAGAGCATTTTCAATTCTCTCTACAACTATGTTAAATTGGTGTAGGCCACCTAGGGCTATCCTTCTTGAATAGTTTTAGTTTTCTTTATTTGTGATGTAATAAGGATGTGGTGTGTTAACACCATCCATTTTGTGTAATCAAGGCTCTCTGTGGTTACTTTATAAGCCAAGAGAGTCCCCTTAGTCCACTAGGTTGAGTTTTCTTGGTTTTTGAATGTTTTGGTGTTCAACAATTGAAACCAAGTTTGTTTCACCTTAGAAATGAATTTCCTACCAGTCCTAAAGGTTTGAGATCAATTGGTGTCCATTAGGATCAAAAATGGAAAAAGTTGTCATATTTAACAAGAAATTGCAAATATGCAAATATTGTAAATGTTACTAAGTTTATATCAAATTTATAGCATCACTTTATTTTGGTTTAGAATTTTATTGTTTGAATAGGGATCAATTCTAATCAATTTGATTTCCTGCAGAACATGTACTATTATAAAGATAATAAATGCTTTTAATCATTGAATTGTAATTGTTATCTAGATCTTTCTTTGTATTTATTGATTTCCATACTTGCAAGAATGAATTCATTTGATATAAATAATCTATGATAGGGTATGTTTATGAATGGGCATGTCTCTAATTAGAGACATGACTATTAACCCTTATATCTTAACATAGATTAGTTATCAATAACAATTGATAATACATATTAGTTTACATAGCACTAATTCATTATTGTGTATAACTCACACATGATACTTGCATGATCAATGATATCAAGATGCCAAATATGGAGCTTTGTTTCTAATCAAGTTGATAATCATATGAGATAAATGATGATTGGCATATATAGCCATGTTGATAATCGTATGAAATACATACAAACTTGTCTCAATAAAATATATATAAGTGCATTAATTGTACTTAGATAGTAATATTAGAATAATATCAAACTTATGTATTGATGAATATGTATATATACATATCAATATTAAAGTTATATTGATATGATATATGCATACAATTCATATTTGTTACTTAGTGTTTATCTAACTGAAGCTACATACTTTAACATTCCCTCTTAGCTAGGGAAGGCAAAATATATATTTCAATAAGTTCACCTTATTTGGAAGAGTGATATTACCTATCTTGTGACCTCATGTCATGCCCAAATTTTCTTGAACAAGACACACACATACACACAAATAATAATAATAATATTCAATTTTATTTCTTGGAAACAATTTAAGAAATAATTAAACTAAAATATATTCATAGTATTGAAAATTCCTTTCAAATGTTACAATCATAATTGGATCCTTACATCAATTTACAAATTACAAGAAGATCTACTTCTGATCCTTTATATTACATAACTTTTATAAATGTTCATAATAAAACATCTTCGAATCTCCAAAAAAAAGTGAAAATATTCCAAGCTTTGCTTCAACACATATCCATTTAAAAAACCTATACAAGACAACCCTATAAACCATGGAGAGCTCACCTCCCAACTTAGGTCTCTAAGAGACCATCCACCAAGCTTGGAGAACCAAGACCAACCAAGTAACAATCAAGCACACACATATATACATCAACAATACATGATACAAAATTTAACACCCTTTTTGAGCTTACACACTAGCTTACTAGAGGAACCAATGGAATGGGTGAAGGTGTACCTAAAACCTCGAGGAGACTCTACACTCAGGGAATAGGCCCAACTAACCCCTTCACCCTGAAGGCCACTTCTTCTCTCCCAAGGGTGAGTGATGTCCTTCCACACCCATAACATTACACTATCACAATCAAATGAAAATAAGGAAATAGAAATTCATCCACACCCAACAATATCAAATTTACACATCTCTTATTCAGAAAAACAATACAACACATAATTTTTTAAAACATGGCAAAAGCTCCAACCTTTCTCCAAGCTAGGTAAATGACCCAATTTGAGAAGAGCCCTCTATCCTTCCTTAATCCAATCTCGAAAACTAAAAATCTCTAAAACTAGAGAGTGGGTGAATGCCAACTCTACTTTCCAATTTCCCTCTAAAAGATAAACATTCCTAATTTTTCTCCATCATGAAAGAGAAAAAACACTTCAACTCCACCTAAGTTTCCCTATTTGGTTGGAATTATCAGCTCACTAAAGATAAGGTGGGAATTTTGGGTAAGACTTCTTCCATTTTCGCAATACTTAAGAAATGAGATTTTACAAGTGTTAGAAAAGATATTTTAACTCTAGTAAAGCCAAAATTAAAGCCCTAACATATAATACTAACATGTAGGTAACTTAATTTCACTAAAAGAACACTCTAAGTCTCATACAAAGTCCTCTAAAGTCACCCTAAACTTGAAATTTGGAATTTAATTTAATTAAAACCTTCATAAGATATTTTATGCAAGGGAATGGAAACTTGAGCATTTCTAACTAGTTAGGAATAAGGTTGGGTGTCTTTTGCCAATAACTCAACCTGACTTGCCACTAAACACATAACAATACAAGTGTCAAGTGACACTATAAATATACATTTAACATTACGAGTGGAAAATAAATTTTCACAAAAATATATCTAATCTAAGACATCCATTCACATTATGTTCACAAAGTAAAATACTTAACAGTGAGGTTAAGATCTCTTCATTAGATCTAACCTTGGCAATCTCAATTAATACAAAGGTATAGTCTTGGTTCTCCATTTTACCATGGATATTTCTTGCACACTCAAACCACATATCAGTAATCCAAGATAAATAAAACATATGCATATATAAATCCTCAATCAATTCTATATTCATAATTGAATCAAAAAGTAAGGCATTTCCCAATTGAATAACATTTTTCCATTTTTAACCATTGTGCATATATAATACTACCATTATCAAACTAAACATGACATAACTCTTTTTTACATTTCATGATTTTCATACATATATATAATCCATCTAACAGTTATATTCAAATATAACTTCCTACACATTGATAAAATAACCAATCAAGTGCATGAATGTAACTAATCATCAAGCATCATAAATAAGTTCTAACATCATAAATGATCACCATAAAATAAAGTGTCTCATAGTATCCAATAGTCTGAGTAACAGTCCAAACTAGTCCAACATATAACATGCTCTCAAAATATAAAGTATCTGCAATGCAAAATATAAAGTATCTAAAATGCAAATAAACTACTGTGATATGATATGATATGATGGGCCAGGGTGAGGCCTCACATCCTGCTCCCCTAGACATGAACCTCCTCCTAGAGTTCATCAAAGAGGTAAGGGTACCATGATCTCATTAAGGCACATTCTCTCATGAATCCATGGATCTGTTTGCTTGACACTTTGTGCCTTAATGAGTTTAGTTCTATAGATCACCTTAATTTGGAGAAAAGCTTGGGCTAATGCCTTATCAACTTTGGATGTAGAACATAGAGAGTAGTCATACTTTGGCATGTTTTAATTTAGATAAAGAAATATAGGGTGGCAGGGTTTCTTCCAAAAGGTAGTCCAGATAATCATCCTATTTAACATTATACTTTGTGGCTAAAGCTTCATATAGATATTTACATTCTAAACCCCACTTATCCTTAATTCAATTTTCAACATCAATATTAACACCCAATAAATAACATATAAATAAATAAATATAAGAAACAATTTCCTAGTACCATCAATTGATCACTAGAATTGATAAATATTAACACTTGTGCAGTAGGTCCTTGCATCATTCTAAAATTCTAGTTTTATCAATTATAGTATATACATATATAGACATAGTGTATACAAAGGTGCCTCTAAAAGAGGCAATTCTAATGAGGAGGGGTCCTACATCCTCCCCCTCTTGCCTTTGACTTCCTCTTGGAAGTAACCCAAAATAAATAAGGCATACTCCTCATGCTAAACCTATTATCACTTGATAAAAGTCCTTTATCTATAACATACTAGGTTAACCTATAATCCTACACTAATCTTATGCGGTGATTTGACTTTGACTTGCAATAGTCAAAGGAGGCTAGTTTTTCCTACCAAAATATAGGAGAAAGAGGGTGAGTACATAAGGCTCCACTAAAATTTAGACCCTAAAGCTCTACTTCCCACCTAATTCATAAGGAATCCCTTTGTAGTTTGGCCATTCACAAGTTATTTTGCCAAGATAATTTTCATGAAAATGCCTCATAATAAAATTAAAATTGAAGATAAAATAATCAATTTAGAATTATATAACAAAAGAAATTCGAGTGGCCACACTATAAAACTTTTAATCAAGAAAAAAAAAACATGTCCTAGAGGCAAATAGGACCATCATCAAAAATTTGGCTAAGTAGCCCTACATCACATTTTACATTATTGACACAAAATAGGGAGAAACAAAATACAATACTTTGTAAAATGAAAGAAAATACATTAAATCACATTGATTACATAATTTACATCATGATCACAATGTGGCCATACTAGGGTCACTAAGGGGGAAAAGAATTTATTTGACTCCTAGCTACAATTGCATTTAATAGAGGACATCATATGAACTCAACTAGTGGTCCACATATCAACAATATAGCTATCTTCTTGACCTTGTCCAAGGCTAGGGTTTTCTACACTAAGGGGTGTGTTGAACTAGTAAACCTAAATTAGTGTCCCAATGCTTGGATAGATATAGGATGAGTGCCTTAAAAACTCTACTATCACATGAGGTCTTATCTTTGATACCAATTCAAGTATATATTAAAATTAATACACAAGGATTTATGGACAAAACCGATGTAGTGTAAGTCATGGTTATAAGACAATATCCCCTATCCTTACTCCATAACTCAAAAAAAGGTTGCAAGAATCCTATATAAGAAGGTCTTCTCTAACTCTTTTGCTAATTTATAGTTATCTAACCATGTTATGTTGTCATTTATTAGAATGATTTGCATGTTCAAATGTTTAAATCTATGTTTCTAATAAAATACTACTACGTCTCGTTCACAAAATATTCTAACTTGGTTTTCTTAACCATTTTAAATAAAAGTTTACATTTAAAGGCATTATAAAACTCTCACCTCACCTATTTTCGACAATCATATAAATTTTGAATATTGTAAACTAAATTAATAATTCTAATTTGGTATTAATGCCATATTAAATTAATAATAGTCTAGTAAATATAATCAACATTAAATAATTTACTTCATTTTTACCTATAAGCATTACCCAATAGTTTAGTTATTAAATATAAATATATATAAATATTAACAATGAAACAGTTTAATACTATAGCAAATAATAAATATTTCTCCAAATATAATCTCACTTTAAAAGTAATCCTTGCTTCCCACATAGTGCTCATCTTATTTACTAAATAATTTTTTTATAGAATCTATTGTTAAACCTATAACTAACTAAATTAAATAAGGAGCATACTTAGTACTATCTTATTTTATTTGTTTTCCTCTAAATTTACCGCTATCTTTTTGCTACTTATAATTTGTAAATACAAGGACTAAACTACATATAATAATTTAGAAACCACATATGATAGAATATAATAAAAGAAAAACTCTAAAAAAAAAAAAAGAAATTTAAGACAACTTACCTTAATCTCCCTCCCATAATTGTGGATATTTAGAAGACCGAGACTACTATGATTCCTTAAGGACGCACATGTAGATTTCAGTAAGATAACATTGATATTATTCCATCCCTAACATTGACATAATTTATTTTTATAGCTAGAAAAGTTGTTTAATCATTTAGCCTTTGTTTGACTTACTCCTAGATCATATCATTGTCCAAAATCTAGCGATTTAAAATTTTCCACGGTTCACAATTTTTTCGCACTATAATTTTGTGAATTATGAGAAATTACTATTTTAACCACAATCTCAAAGAAAAAAACCATATATGAAAGAGAACTTGTAGTTTTACAGATTAAAAAAATGATGAAGACCTAAAGAAACCCGTGAACATAATTTGAAGAATAAAATTTTAATATGAGAGCAATAGTACTTTGTCATATGTTGAGTAAAAGTGAATACATGTGTGAAGTAACATCGCCATATTATTTTTTTATAGCAGAGTTAAAAGCTGACACAACAATTGTCTTGAATTTTAGATGTTGAATAATATTTTCTAGTTTGATCCAACATTTGTGAAAACTGCTGCGGTCGGATCTGATATTGAACGGAGAATTCTTGAAAACGATGAAAATAATCAGCCGCAGCGAAGGAGAAATGTATAAACCATGGCAAGTGGAACTGCAACATCTGACAAAGTTATTTATGCTCTCATGGATGTTTATACCTTATTTCAAAGCTCTCATTTTGGCACAGGCGATGAGAGTGTTGGCAGAGATTGTGGAATTCAAATACTAATATCTAGACTCACAACAAAGTATGGAGTATTTAAAAGTTTTGTACTCAATTTTATGTTTGAACTCTTTTACCAGTAGCTTGAATTATAAAATCATGACATAGATCATTATGTTTAAAACCACGAAAGGAATTGTTACCTGTTAAAGGTCGCTGGTCCCAATATGTTGGTTGAGGGGCTTGAGCCGTATGCCATTATTATTCCTTTTCTTCGTCGGGCAATTGCTTACAAAATGGTCCAGCTCATTTGCTTGAGTATAAACACAAATTGCAACTCTTATACGAGTCATAGAGTCGAAGAAGAACGGGATCATGCGAAAGATTAGAGGGGTACGGCGGCGAGATGCTTCGGCTGAATAATGAATACTGGCCGAGAAAGGTCCCCAAGCCAAAATGCAGAGAATGCCAGCTTGAAAGAGCGGATCTTCGCTTTGAAGTGATCTGGCGCCCTCATTGTAGGGATGGCTGAGACACGTGTGGAGCCTTGTCCAGTCCTCGGCGAAGCAGCTAGCCATTTCTACGGCCAAAAATATGTGAAATTTTTGGTGAAGTGCAAGTGAGTGCCCGATAGCAATGGCGATTGGTGAAGTGTTGGAGGTTTTGCAGCAAGAGGATGGGTTGGCATGCTCTGTCACGTCTATCATGGGAGTGGTCAGCTGTGCATGAAAGGATGTGTCTATCCATGCGATTTGTAGAGGTGGATTTAATTTTTATAAAGATTTTAATAGATAAAGAAACATACCAGATATATTTAAATTTGTTATTATTATTATTATTATATAATCATTTCATAATATATATATATACTAGCGTAATAATGATGAAATATTCAAGGTGAGTCATAAATAACAATGGTTGAAAGATTTTGTCCATGAGACAATCACCAAGTTTGAATAATATTATAACAAAATAATTTTCTAATTGCAATAATGAAACAAATAAATTTTTGAAATATAAATATTATAATAATTAGATAGATAATTTAATAATAATATCTGTACTAATGTCATGCCAACCAGTCTTTTCTTTCACTTTTATTTGTTTTAAACAATATAAACTTTTGTTTAGTTCAAATTTACTAGACTTTTATGGCATAGAATTTAGGAGATAGAATAGGAATTTTTTTTAATTTTGACTCTCTAATATTTTTTTGACATAGGCTCATTCTCTTGAAAGAGAAATTATTATTTTTTATTTTTATTTTTTCCTCTTTCCCTCTCTTTTTTTAGCTTATTTTAAATATTTTTTTAAAAAAATATTATTTTTATTTAGTTATTCATTGAGAGTAAAGAAGGTTTTTTTTTTTTGGAAAAAAATACTGAAAAAAGAAAATTGATTATATTTCTATATTCAATTATGAACCTATTTTGCCCCAATTTTTTAAATTTTTTTCTAAAACTGTCTCTGATACCAAAATGTCATGCCCAAATTTTCTTGAACAAGACACATGTAGTCCCTGCCCTAGTTTGCATTTTGAAGATTGTTGACAAACTCATTTAGGCCAGTTTTACGTTGAGAATTAGTGACATTGTTTTTAAGATTATCAAATATTGTTTTACATTCAGTTGATTATATGATGAGATTACATGGTACTCTATATTTCATGTATGCATGATGATTATTCAGTGGTTTCAGTTATTGATGATGATTAGTTAGATAGATTATTATGTGTCTTCTTATAGATACTTACCCCATACTGCATGTGTATGGTGTGTGTGCGTTTATTTTCTTTACGTATGGCATTTCTGATGTGGTTAAGGAAGGGAGTCGTAGTCACCTGCTAGTTAGGATCTACATGATGCACCACTTCTTGCCATTGTTTGTTTAGCTTAATAAATTGTGTTTGTACATGCATGGATTTTATGCAAGTTGCAGGTACCGAGTATCAACTTCCTTGAATTGCTAGTATGAGCATACCCTATCGCATTATCTCAATGGTAAGAGAGAGGAGATAAATTCGTAAGTCCAAATCCTAAACCTTTAAGCCATTCGTCCTAATTGAAAATTAGCACAAGTATCTGAATTGAGTACCCTCTAAATGCATCCAATGATGCTAATTCTTGTTTATAACCCTTCAGTTTGATTTTGTATGTGTTTTGGCTATGATGGGTTTTTGTATGTTGTTTTATGAGTCTTTGGTGAATTTTCTATTAATTAAGTCAAATTAAAAGATTAAATTAATTATTTAATTTAAAGGAACATTATTATGAGATTTTAATGTTTAATTATATTTAATTAATTGAGAAATTAATTTTTTTTTAAAGAATTAAACTTGGAGATAAAAGTTATAAGTATAAACTTAGAACGTGATAATATTTATTTAATTTAATAATAATATATTTAGAGTTCATTTGAAAATAAATTCTAAATATTATTGTTATTAAGTTAAGAAATATTTTATCAATTAAGTTTTTAAAATAAACTAAAAATGTGAAAATAAATTAATTTATAAAAACTTGTTAGGTTGCATGATGTGTGCATGAGATGAAAATATAATAAATTAATTAAAAAGATAAAACATGTGAACTTAATAAAGATATTTTGATTTGCATAAAGTGTGCATGGGATTAAAATTAATAAATTAATTTAGCGAGTTAAGTGGGGAATTAAATAAAGTTATTTAATAATTTATTTTTAACATGCATGAGAAGGGATATAGGAAGATTAATAAAAGTTAATATTGAGTTAAAGGTTGTGAGCAAGGAGTTCTCCCAGGTAAACGCACAATTAGTGCCCCGATTTAAGGAAAGGGCTCTTTATCACAATTAGAGGGTTCATTTTTGAGGGAGGAATTTTTGGACAAATTTTGGGAAGCAAAATTGGAAGCAAATTTTGGAAGGGAATTTCGAGGAAAGTTTCAAAGAGAGAGATTTCTTAATAGAAGCGAATTCTCTCACAATCTTCGAGTGGTTGCGTATTAGCATAAGGTTTAGGTAGGGTCTTGTGTTTTGATCACTGAATGAATTATGTAATTCAATATGTTATGTCTACTTTGTGCTTGTAGATAATTGGTTTCTCAAATTTTGTTGCATGAATCTTGCCACCCTTCATTCTGAATCTTTTGCTATTCGATTCCATCTGCGAATCCAGATCAAAAAATTATTTAGAAAACCTTGTTCAACAATTGAAAGAAATTAGAATTAAATTGGGATTTGGGTTTGAATTAAAATGGAATTGAGAAATTTAAATTTGAAAAAAGTTTTGATTTTGGAAATGAAAATCCTAGAATGAAAGTTCGAATGGTTCAACTTATTTTTCCTATCTAACTAAATTGCAATATATATATATATATATATATATATATATTGGGAGGGGGGGTTTTACCCCACCCCATCCCCACTTACCTGCACTACTGACGGTAGCCGTACCCATTGTCGTAGGTATTGTGACTATATATATATATATATATATATATATATATATATATATATATATATATATATATATATATATATATATATATATATATATATATATATATATATATATATCTTGGGAGGGGGGGTTTTACCCCACCCCATCCCCACTTACCTGCACTACTGACGGTAGTCGTACCCATTGTCGCAGGTATTGCGACTGTCGTCGCAAGCGCTGTGACAGAGGGTAGGCCAAACAACCATTTTAATTAAGCTAGCAGCTTTATTTGATTATATGTGTTGTGTTAAGTTGTATTAAAAAAATAATAATTTTTTTTAATAATATTTGTTGATAAAAGTTTTTAAATTATTAATTTTAAATTAATAGTTTTAATAATATTGTTAACTTTTACTAATAATATTTTAATATTATTTGTTGTTATTTAATAATATTTATTAACAAGTTTTATTATTATTTATTAATTTAAATATCAATGCATAATTAATTTTTAATTACTTTTTTATAATTTATTAATTAATCTAATTTAATTTAATTTAATTAAGATTAGTTAATAATTGAAGTAATCTAATGAATTATTAATCAATTTAAATAAATGAAATTCAATGGAGATCAAATTTAAGGGGAGTATTTAATGAAAATGAATTCATTTTTATAATGATAATGATTTATAATAAAATTGGAATTAATTCATTGAGAGATCATAAGTTATAATTTTAATGATTTAAGAAATTCAAAACATTTTCCCATAGAGTATTTTAAAGAATTTGATTTCAAAAAAAATTATTATAGGAGTAATTCTATAAATGAATGGGTTATTTGGTGGGATAAATTAAGAACTTTATATACTTAGAATGATCATTGTAATGCAAACTGAAACCTTATATTCAAGTTAACTATGTGATTTCAAACAAACCAAAACATGAAAATTTACACTTTGTATCTGTATGATGTTTGTGTTTGGAGTTTCGAGTTGATTTAGCTTGACCAGTTTAGGTTGTTACCAAAGGCTTGGGGGTTGTGTGATTGTGATGTTATGATGTTCTAGTCTTGATCTTTTTAAAACCCAACCATGGTAATGTGATGGCATGCTCTATGATGTGTGTGGATTATTGATTGTTATTGCTTTCCAATTTCCTTGTTTAAATCTAAGGTGTATGTTATGAGGTACTTGATTTAACCATTTTTAAGTCATCGATCAGTTATGTTTGATTTTATTTTTAATCACTTTGAGAGGACTAGAATGTGTTGATTGATTTACTCTTGATGATGTCATATTATAACATGTTTGACTTGACCATTTTGGAGTCTTTGACCAGTATTTTTATTGGGATACTTTCTGATTGCTCGTTAAGAACCGATGGATCTTGTGATTTATCTTTGATGCTTTTGAGTTGCTCATTGAGAATTTTTGTGATTATTATGATTATCTTTTGGTGCTTTCCAGTTGCTCATGGAGAACTGATGTGAATATTGTGGATTATCTTTTGATTCTTATCAGTCCCTTGTATAGGGCTAAGGTGATTTTTATATGATTGTTGATTTGTGCTTCTGTTGAACCTAGGGTAGGTTATCTATTATTGGAAATAATCAAGACTAACTAGGTTACTAAGAGGGGAGGGGTGAATTAGTAACCTCAAAAATTTTAAATCAATTCAATACTTGATCCATTCATTCATCTAATCTACTATATGCATGAGAAAGATAAACATTTATAACACATGAATATAGAATTTTGGCGACCCAAAAACCTTCCAAATAGAAAGTAAAACTAGGGTGGGGATGATACCCACAAAGCTTCACTACTGTAGTATGAAGTTAGCCTATTAGGGCTTACATTAATCACTTCTGATGATCTGTCCTGTTAAGAGAAATTTGGACTGCTAGATCCACCTTGTTAGAGGATTTACAAATATACAATGAAGTATGCACTCTGTTAGGAGATTTACACAGAGACTGTTAAGTCTACCTTGTTAAAGGATTTACAAAACTAATTCACCTATTAGGATGAAATAGTGGATCTACTTACAACTTGATTGCTAATTAGATCCTTGAAGTACATATCACCTCTTGTGACTAATGAATCTTTACTGCTCCTTGTAAACCTTGCAGAATACTCTACTCTGCTATTGATTCGCATTTATTCTTCTCAAAGCATTACATGTCCATTACTTTAAAACATATTCATTCATTGAAAATGATATAATACATTACATATATACCATTCCAATAACTACAATTGTAAGGTCAGCTAAAACACAAGTGAACAAAATATTACTGAGTCGGCCAAATAGTAGAAAACTCAGGTTCTTCAAGATGACTTGGTAACCTTTTGATACAAGACATCCACTACATTACTCGGCATCATCATGAACTTGGTAGATGTAGAAGCTTAGTCTATACTAATCACACAACATAGCTTGAAACTCGGTAACCATTGGAGACTCGATAGACATAGTGTCACTCAGTAAAAATTGAATCCTTCATTTACCTTGATTTCACTCGGTAAACACTACACTTCCATCACTTGGTAAACACTAGCTTCCATCACACAAACTAATGACTTAGTAGACACTGTGAAGCTCTGTGAACATTGTAGGCTTGGTAGATACTATTGGACTGTACACTCACTCGGTAGCTTCAGGAATGCTTGATATGAACTACTTAAGTGATGAACCTACAAGGTAACCAATGAATGCTCGGTATACACTATAAACTGAGTGATGAACTCGATAATCATTCAGAATCGAATAAGTTTTGTCACTAATGAAAAATGTAATAAAATGCCAACAATCTCCCCCTTTGGCATTAGTGACAAAAAAAAAACTTATGAGCCAAACATTTTGTACACTGATATACTGGATTTGATTTTTCAAAATTGATCTTTGTAAACCTATTGTATATAAATTTCTTACATGTCTTTACATATCTCCCCCATACATATGGCATGGTATATACATAGCTTATCACTATACATATATCAATATATTCTCTTTTATTTTCTCCATTGTCTCTTACTCCCTCTTTGACTTTTACTATCTCTTACTCACAATAATCTCCCCCTTTTTGAAAATAATGCCAAAGGTAATCATACGTATACAGAGACACTAAAATGTGAGAAAAACTTAGAATGTACCTTAAGAATAAGAGCCAATGTCTTATCCCAGTTCTCTTGCAAAATTTTGCAGATGTGAAGTGCAACCTGGACTTCTACTGATAGTTCCATCATATGATCTGCAACTAAAAGATTTTTATCATGGATCAATGTTTTTGAATAAGTAATGTGCTTTTGCATTGTGTCCATGATAGGAAAGATCATGTTCTGGATGTCTAATAGTGTAGACCGGATCCTTGCTTCCTCTCTCAATAGTTCTACTTGCATGTCTGACAGGAATCTAATCTTTATGTGATGTGCGGAGCTTGAACTAGGGTCAAGCTGCAACTTTTGAGCAGTGACCTTCAGATCTTCATCAATTTTATTCAATTTGACCATTATTTCTTTTGTGTACTTGGTAACATCACATAGTTTGGCAAAAAGGGATGTTACATTTGTAAAAGAATTTTCAAGATTGCTCAAAATTAAAGATAGTTCAACCTTCTTTATTGTAATGTGTTGAGCAATGTGCTCAAGCACTTTATTATCAAATTTATTCTCTACCTTTTCTATAAGCTTCTCTTGACCAGAAGTGTCCTCATTGAACTTTTCTATGGGCTCTTCTAATTGTAACAAAATGTGTTGACATGAATCCACATAAACACCTATTGCCTCAGTAATCATATTTTTAGCACTTACAATTATAGTGAATTTTTTATTTCTCTCATCTCTAAGTTGTTTCTACCTTGCTCTTTGCTCTAAACACTAACTGACCAGTCTCATTTCATCAACTATGACAGTATCCAGATCTTTCTTAGGTATAATAATTTCCTTGTCCAACTCTATATCCTCATCAATTACCTTGCCAGTAAGTAGAAGTTTTAGTGGAGTCTTTGGTTTTACTTCAGTGCTTACAATAGTTGATGAAGTTGGACTAGCAGAAAAAACTTGAATTGAGCTAGCTGGAGGAAAACTAAGAGAAGTGCTAACTATATCCAAAATTGATGTGCTTCTCAAAAATGAAGTATCGTTAGATAATGTACCAACTGGAATATTTACAATTGAAGTACTAACTAGAATATTTACAACTGAAGTACTGGTTGGAACAAAAATTGATGCAGTTGAAGGTCTGGATGAAAAAAATGTAGAACAAATTGGCAAACTTACTGTACAAGCTGCAATAGATGACTTGGGAGTTGATAAAGAGGGTTGCAGCTCGGTAGATGAAGTGCTTGACACTTCCATTGAAGATACTTGTAGCTAGGAGATGACAGGTGATGATTGAGCTATTAATTCAGCAATTGTGCTCATAGTCTCACTTGCAGAAGCTATCTCCATAGTAGATGTAACAGTCTTTGGTGGAGAGTGACGAAGGGATGCAATAACTTTTGCTTCAATTTTTACTAGATCTTCTTCATCCTTGTCTTCCTCCTTAGCTTCATCATCATCCTTTAGTGCCTGATAGTCCTCAACATCAAAAATGACACATGGAGAATTATCTCCTTCATCATTGTCATTGTCATCATTATCATCTTTGATTTCTACAGGATCATTACTGGGCTTTTGCAGATGATAGATGTTCTTCCACATGTTTGTTGCATCTCTTACAACATGCTCAATGTCCTTAATTAAAATCAAACATGTGTGAAATCTAATCATCATTTTACCTTTGTTGTTCTTCATTGTTGCCTTTATTTCTACTTCAATAAGACTTGGTAGAAGATTCTTCAAGGATTGCTCATATATGTCCTTGGCTGTTTGGGTGGTTGATTCCCACTTTGGTTGCAATCTCACCAATAGCTCTTTGGATATTTGAGGGGTAAGCTAGTTTGGGGAGTATTTCAATTTTCCCATCTTGTTAAGTACCAGTTCCTCAATCTACATTTTCTTTGCATCAGTCCTTGTTTCAAATTTCAATGCCTTGAAATTTGTGATGCTAGCTGCCTCTTCCACTTGTTTCAATCTTTCTTGGAAGGTTAGTTGGGGCTTGCTAAATACTACTTCACCTTTGTTCTTACCTTTTTCTCGCCTTGTGAAAACAATTGTGGAGGCTTTCAGTGGCTTGGTAATGATTACCTTGCCCTTCTTTTTGATTGGCTCTGCCTCCTTCTCTAATTCTTCCTCTATATCTTTTGGTTCCTTCTTCTCTTCTTCATCCTCACCTTTTCCCTTAGTAATCATTAGGGGCTCGGTAGCAATTTTTAACTTGGCAACCTTTCTCTTGCCTTTATTAATTGCTTGAGGAAGTTTGATTTCAAGCTCAATTCTGGCCTTTGCCTCATCATATGTTCCAAAAATTGGTTGCTTTGGATCTACTAGCTCATTCACTAGTACTTCAATAATATCCTTGGTTTCATCAATATTCACCTCATAAGGAAGAGGTTTTACCCATGCAACTCGGGGCCTGACTGCCTGAATGTATACTTTATCACAATCAACCATAAAGCATACATCATCTTTGTAGTCTTCAACCATTTTGGTGGAATTCGAAACCTGTTATTCATCTTTCCTTGAAATCTTCAAAATAATTATCCATGATGCTATCAAAGTTTACACCCATTTCTGCTACAAACTCATTTATCTGATATAGAATAGGAATATCTTTTCTCCACACAACAGTTCCTTTGGATGGAAAGAATTTTTGTACATAGAAGAAAAGACATGTCAACAAAGAACCAAATTTGCAAGGGTTGTTCTTTGAAGTCCTAATGCTGTCCATATTCTTGTTCAATTGTATTAACAATAATTCTGACAGATCAAATTCCAAATTTTTCTTTACAACCTTGAATGCCAAATCCACGGCTTTATAGGGCACACTATTCAAACGAATCGAGCTATAAATCTTGTGAGAAATGACGTGAATGCCAAACCTTAATTCAACATTAGAAACAATGCTAACCTTCAAACCTCTACCGTCCCATTCAACTAGGGTTTTCTTTTGAAGTTTGTCTCGAACTAGGGTTTTGGTAGTTTTTTCTTTACTTAGCATGGGGAGACTAGTAATCTTATGAATCATCTTCTTGGTGATTAATACTAGTTTCTCTAACCATAGTTGACCATTATGCACATGACTGAGGATGTACCTAATCCACTTGATCTGGAAACTTCTTGGCATATGCGAGATATGGGTTAATCATTTGGTCTCTAGATGCTTATGCTTGAGTTTCAAAGAGCCATCAACACTCATTTCTCCTAGGGCATTGTCCATTTCTAGGCTTCCAATCTCTTGAACAGAACATCTAAAATGAGTATGAATATCGTTGATAAGGAGTACCTTTGGTGGAATTTGTGATTGAGCTTCATTGGGGTCAAATGACTCTACAATTGCTGGAACTAGCTTGAAATTTGGCACCTTCCACTCCATACCTTTAACTAGCATTTTTGAACCTCTTTTTGCCTTGGTGCTGCTACTACTCCCAGATGCCATTGATGCTCAATAAAAGATAGAAATTTTTCGAACAATCCTTCACTCTGAAATTACTTGAAATAGCCTACGTGCACCTAAAATTGCTTAGCTCTGAGAATTTTGAAGATGCGCTTAGAAATGAAATCAAATTCTACCTTTTTGATGAAAATCTACCATTAATGCTCAATACGAAAGTTGTTGTGATGACCTAGTGCTTGACAGGATATCATCCACTCACTTACTCAGTAGAAACTTGAGACTCGGTGATTGAACAAAACTTTTGTTACTCCCAATCTAGCTCAGTTGAGTCTGTGACTGACCTTGCTCGGTATGACCTAATTTCTTGTGACCCTTTCTATCTAAAATACTGATTGGATCTTTTTCTTTCTTTCATTTGGAACTTCTCTAGATATAGCTTGATGATATAGTTCTAGATTCTTCTTTATGAATCTAATTGAAAATGGTGGAGTCACCCACTTCTTGAGTGATGTGGCCATCATTTGAACTATTCTTCTGGATAGATTTAGGAATCCACTACTGACTCATCTATTTCTGAATGTTATCAACTTTAGCTTTCTTTTCATCTTCAATTCTTCATATATTCATGCAATTCTTGGCTATATGACTGAGTTTAGTGCATGTATAACATCTTACTGTTGTATCTCTTTTTCTCAAGTGATGCCTTGAGTAGTCTTTGCCAATGTGTCCATATTCTCCACAATAATGACATCTGCACCAAGTATTGTAATCCTATCCAAAGATTTCCTTAACAAGTTGTTCAACTAGATTGAATGATTTTGATTTGAATTGGAATGCCTTGTGACCATGCTTCTTGCATTTGTGACATTTGCCTTCAAATTTTGGTTTTTCCTTGCATTCATTAGCTTTGTGACCATGTTAAATTGCAGTTATAGCATTTTCATTGAATTTTGCTTTTCCATTACTCCAACATTTTTTTGATGTATGACCTAACTTACAATAGTGATTGCAAGTAGGTTTTTGATTCCTTTGAGCATCTTGTTTGGAAGATTCACCTTCTTCATTATATCCAAGTTCTGCTTTACCCTTTTGTCTATGAAGATTCTACTCATTTTGTTGGTTTAATTGATTCATATCTTCTTGAGACTTCATCATTCTCTCAATGATTTGCTTTTAGCATTTAGGTCATTTTCCAATCTTTCATTGATTTTTCTTTTAGTGATTAAATCAATCCTTAGGATTTCATTTTATAGATCTTAGATTCATGATTTTTTCATTTGCATTGGATAGTTGATTGATAAGACTTTGATTTGCATTGATCCTTTCATTTGTCTCATTTTCAAATTTTTTTCTTTGTTCCAAGATTTCACATAGCCCGATTGATTGGATTTCTTGTTCTCTTATAAGTTTTCTTATGTCTTTCTATAGAGAGCCATTCTTTGCTAGGAGTTCCTTGATTACCTCATTAGCTTCATTTTAGTTGCTTGATGGTAAAAGGTCTTCAATCTTTTCTTCAACATACTGATGGTCATTCATTTGTTTTGCAAGTTCCTTCCTTCTCTTCAAGGATTGAGAAAGATGCTCCTTTGCTTCTTTGAGTTGAGCCATGGCCATTTTCAAATCTAGCTTTTCATTTTCAATTGCTTTATCATGTCTGAATATCTCCATTTATCCTTTAGATCTTTGCTCAAGCTATCAAACTTTGTCCTGAGAACCACAATGCTCTGATACCAATTGTTGGAAATAATCAAGACTAACTAGGTTACTAAGAGGGGAGGGGTGAATTAGTAACCTCAAAAACTTTAAATCAATTCAATACTTGATCCATTCATCATTTATTCATCTAATCTATGGTATGCATGAGAAAGATAAACATTTTTAACACAAGAACAGAGAATTTTGGTGACCCAGAAACCTTCCAAATAGAAAGTAAAACTGGGGTGGGGATGATACCCACAAAACTTTTCTACTATAGTATGAAGTTATCCTGTTAGGGCTTACATTGATCACTTTTGATGATCTACCATGTTAAGAGCAATTTGGACTACTAGATCCACCTTGTTAGAGGATTTACAAACATACAATGAAGTATGCACTCTGTTAGGAGATTTACACAGAGACTGTTAAGTCTACCTTGTTAAGGGATTTACAAAATTGATTCACCTATTAGGATGAAATAGTGGATCTACTTAAAACTTGATTGTTGATTAGATCTTTGAACTACATATCACCTCTTGTGACTAGTGAATCTTTACTACTCCTTGTAGACCTTGCAGAATACTCTGCTCTGCTACTAATTCACATTTATTCTTCTCAAAACATTACATGTCCATTCCTTAAAAACATATTCATTCATTTCAAATGATATAATAAATTACATTTATACCATTCCAATAATTACAATTGCAAGGTCGGCCAAAACACAAGTGAACAAAATATTACTGAGTCGGCCAAACAGTAGAAAACTCGAGTTCTTCAAGCTGACTTGGTAACCTTCTGATACTCAGCATCCACTACATTACTTGGCATCTTCATGCACTCGATAGAAGTAGAATCTTGGTACATACTAATCACACAACATAGCTTGGAACTCGGTAACCATTGGAGACTCGATAGACATAGTGTCACTTAGTAAAAACTGAATCCTTCGTTTACCTTGCTTTCACTTGGTAAACACTACACTTCCATCACTCGATAAACATTGGCTTCCATCACACAAAATGATGACTCGGTAGACATTGTGAAGCTCAGTGAACATTGTAGGCTTGGTAGATATTGTTGGACTACACACTCACTCGGTAGCTCATGAATGCTTGATATGAACTACTTAAGTGATGAACCTACAAGGTAACCACTGAATGCCTTGTATACACTATAGACTGAGTGATGAACTCAGTAATCATTTATAATTGAATAAGTGTTGTCACTAATGATAAATACAATATAATGCCAACAATCTATATGTAGCATCACAAAGTGGCTTGCAATGGGGGACAAGGGCCCTGAGTAGCTTTGGGAATAAACCATTGTAATTTGTTTAATAAGTGATAACATTACACTAAATACTAACTTAAATGAACCTAAAAAGAGTTAATAGTATGTTCTTACCCATGCCTTGAGTGCTAGTATAGACTAGGATGGGAGTAGAGAGAATGCTTGGTTACAACCTTGCATTCCATAGAATGCCTTGTCAGTATGAGAGAATACTAGTGGCTACATGGGGATCACTAGGGACCCTGGAGTCTTAAGCTAACTACCAGGGTAATTTCTACATGATTTATGCGATGACACTTTCCTACTTACATAGTAGGTTTCCCACATGTCTTTTTATGCCTTTGGGAATTAGATGTCGATGTATCTTAGAAACATTGAGTTAGATTTCTTTTAGGATTTCCTAGACTTAGAGAGTACTTGTGATATGTGATTTGATATCCTGTTCAGGACTTGAGACTATCCCCTTAGTGTGGTGGGAGTGGGCCATGTAGGTTCCATGCAGTCGCGTGGTAGTGCTTTTTCACTCTTATCATTGAGATCCATATGTAGTCACCATGGCTGGAGCTTCTTGGGATGCTTTTTTATCATGTTTAGATGATGTTACGTATTGATGCATTTCCTCATATTAATGATAAGCATGTGATAGGTGATGTGATCTACTTGTAGGATCATCTTATGTTGTATTCTTGTATTTTAGATTTCCTTATGATTATGTTGTAGTATGTTTAGTAATGACGTCCCTATTACTATAGTACCGATGATCTTATCGGTGACTTGGGATGTTATGTGCGGGGGATGGTTTGGACCCACAATGGTCTTATGATGCTATTGATGGTTGGGATGAACCGTGCACTTAGTTAGTTGTGTTTTATGATGGATAGTTGTATTTCATGTTGGATGTTATATCTTTTATGATGGATGGATGTATCATGTAAGTTATTTGTTATATTTATTTTACTGTACTTTGTATCATAGATCTGAGGAGGATGTTGTATTTATATTTCTTCATATGTATATTCTTTAAGCCTTTCATACCCTGTGATATGCACAGTGGATGATTGAGAATTCCAAATTAATTTGCCAAGAAGCATTTAGAACAAATGTATATTATAGACTCTGGACTTTCTATTATTCTTTCATGTGGATGTGGTAGTTGTTAGACTTAGAATTAATTAAATTTAAATATGATTCAATGTCATGGGATCCTTAAGGAATGTAACCTATTATGTATGCTTTTAATTGATTGTATGTCATTGCTTCTACTACTATGTGTTTGATGGGTATGTTATTTTTTCTTACTTCAAATAAAAAATGTTGGCAAACTTTGTAAAACTTTAGGTCATTTCTTTTGGGTCCCTTGGCGGGGCATTACAACACACACATACACACAAGCAATAATAATAATATTCAAATTTATTTCTTGGAAACAATTTAAGAAATAATTAAACTAAAATATATTCATAGTATTGAAAATTCCTTTCAAATGTTACAATCATAATTGAATCCTTACATCAAGTTACAAATTACAAGATCTACTTCTAATCCTTTACACTACATAACTTTTACAAATGTTCATAATAAAACATCTTCAAATATCCAATAAAAAAGTGAAAATCTTCCAAGCTTTTCTTCAACACATATCCATTTAGAAAACTTGTACAAGACAACCCTAGAAACCATGGAGAGCTCACCTCCAAGCCTAGGTCTCTAAGAGACCACCCACTGAGCTTGGAGAACCAAGACCAACCAGGTAACAATCAAGCACACACATATATACATCAACAATACATGATACAACATTTAATAGCCTTTTTGAGCTGACACAATAGGTTACCAGAAGAGCCAATAGAATGGGGGAAAGTGTGCGTAAAACCCCAAGGAGAAGCCAAATATAGAAAACCATATCTACCTTCACAATGCATATAAAATAAATACCAACTCTCACAAATTTCTCCCCTTATCACCCCCAAAGTGCATAACAAAGTACTAGTACATGCAACCCATACTACATGCTTATCCCTCTTCCCTCTAGGGAAGAGACTCTGTGCTTAGGAAATAGGCCCAACTAACCCCTTCACCTTGAAGGCCACTTCTTCCCTCCCAAGGATGAGTGATGTCCTTCCACACCCATAACATCACACTAACAAAATCAAATGAAAATAAGGCAATAGAAATTCATCCACACCCAACAATATAAAATTTACAGATCTCTTATTCAAAAAAACAATACAACACATAATCTTCTAAAACATGGAAAAAGCTCCAACCTTTCTCCAAGCTATGGTAAATGACCTGATTTGAGAAGAGCCCTCTATCCTTCTTTAATCTAATCTCCAAAACTAAAAATCTCTAAAACTAGAGAGTGGGTGAATGCCAACTCTATTTTCCAATTTCCCTCTAAAAGATAAACATTCCTAATTTTACTCCATCATGAAAGAGAACAAACACTTCAACTCCCCCTAAGTTTCCCTATTTGGTTGGAATTATCAACTCACTAAAGATAAGGTGGGAAATTTGGGTAAGACTTCTTCCATTTTCGTAATACTTAAGAAATGGAATTTTACAAGTGTTAGAAAAGAGATTTTAACTCCAGTAAAGCCGAAATTAAATCCCTAACATATAGTACTAACATGTAGGTAACTTAATTTCACTAAAGGAACACTCTAAGACTCATACAAAGCCCTCTAAAGTCACCCTAAATTTGAAATCCAAAATTTAATTTAATTAAAACCTTCATAAGATATTTTATGCAAGGGGATGAAAACTTAAGCATTTCTAACTAGTTAGGAATAAGGTTGGGTGTCTTTTGCCAATAAATCAACCTGACTTGCCACTAAACACATAACAACACAAGTGTCAAGTGACACTATAAATATACATTTAACATTATGAGTGGCAAATCAATTTTCACAAAAATATATCTAATCTAAGACATCCATTCACATTACATTCACAAAGTAAAATACTTAGTAATGAGATTGAGATCTCTTCATTAGATCTAGCCTTGGCAATCTCAATTAATACAAAGGTATAGTCTTGGTTCTCCGTTTTACCATGGATATTTGATGCACACTCAAACCACATATCAGTAATCCAAGATAAATAAAACATATGCATATATAAAACCTCAATCAATTCTATATTCATAATTGAATCAAAACATAAGGCATTTCTCAATTGAATAGCATTTTTCCATTTTTAAACATTGTGCATATATAATACTACCATTATTGAACTAAACATGACATAACTCTTTTACACATTTCATGATTTTCATACATATATATAATCCATCTAACATTTATATTCAAATATAACTTCCTACTCGTTGATAAAATAACCAATCAAGTGCATGAATGTAACTAATCATCAAGCATCATAAATAACTTCTAACATCATAAATGATTACCATAAACTAAAGTGTCCCATAGTATCCAATAGTCTGAGTAATAGTCCAAACTAGTCCAACATATAACATGGTCTCAAAATATAAAGTATCTATAAATGTAAAATATAAAGTATCCAAAATGAAAATAAACTACTATGATATGCTATGATGGGCCAGGGTGAGGCCTCACACATCAAAAAATAATAATATGCTTAAGAACATCAAGTTACATGATATTCTTCTTATATGTATATTCAGGTTATGGTACAAACACTGACACCAACTCTCATGATGTCTACCATAACATATCATGGTATATCCATAGATATTACATCTCATAATATCTACCATGGTAAAGGAGCATAATGATCTTCAATTATTATCAAGACTCGTGATATCTATATGTCTAACTAACTAACATGACATTTACATGAATATCAAGTCTTGTGATAGTTATAGTGCTATCAAGGCCAAGATCATGAGTGGTCATTGTTGTTCATAGTATATCTCCTAATGATTAATCAAAATGGTTCATGATGAGATTACTAATAGACCTAATCCTAATTGGGTGTGATTATGCATTGATTAATTTATATTTAAGACCTCTGATCTTGAAGGATTATATTCTCAATCCATTTCAATATATTAAGGATGTAAACAATATGATCAATTTCATGAGTAGATCATATACTTGATCCAATAGATATTATGAACATACAAATTTGACAAACTTAACTTATATGAGGTTTGATTATATGGAAGATTCTTTGAAGAACAATGGTTCTAATTTGGAACATGCATTTTACATGATCTTGAGTTTGGTTGACACTACATATATCAACACTTGCTCTTAGCTAGGTGATCTTATTAGAATCTAGGACTATTACAGAAGAATGCCAATGAATTACATAAATTTAATTTAATTAATTAAATTAACATAATTGAAAGAAAGAACATCACAACATTAAAAAAAATAGAATGAGCAAAGAGAGAAAGGGACACAACACATTTGATTTCAGAGTTCGTATGGTGTGGACTACATCTCCAAGTCCTACTCCAATAGGGGGACCGATCCAATTAACTCCAAAAATTAGGTACAATGTTACAACATCATTCCCTCATAGGCATAGCAGCATTATTTTGGTGTGCAGGACTGAAAAATGTCTTTCTAGAAAATTCTCTCCAAGTTCAGCAATTATGAATTCTTTGATTGTTCAATGATCTCCAAAAGGCCCCTAACCCACCTTTTTATACAAAAAATTAGCCAAAATAAGGCTATAACCATAAAGTATAAAAATAGGGCCTTTAACTAATTACATTTCGTAAATACCCCTTTGCCCATTTAAGAGATTTGGCTTATCTTATTTTTTAGGGGTTAAAATTTGGCAAATAACCTTTATTTGCTAAAGTAGGCAAGATTCAGTTTAAAATTTAACCTTGCACATATCTATAATCAAGTGCTAAAATAGCACAATGGTGCCCATCTATTTTGGAAGGTTGCCGTTCAAGGCTTCCAACCTCATTGGCAGCTTGTTCTTGAGGAGTTGGGGGTGAAAAGAATGTTTAAATAGAATATCACCTAATATAATCTTAAATGTTATTAGTGGTGCAATGGACACCAATTTGATTTTGGGAGTTGGTGTTCAGGGGTTCAAACCTCAAAACTATCTTTCTTTTAATTTGGTTTTGCCAACCAACTTCTAGCTATCACATCAGCATGATGATGTCATGCTAACATCATCACAATCTCACTTTTCTCAACAAATTTAAACTGTCGTAATTTTCATGTACGAACTCTGATTTTGACAAAATGAATTTCATTGGAGAGATCTCAACGAGCTCTTTCATTTGAAATCCATTGTTGACCACTTTTGAGATGATTATTTTTTCACCTTTTGGCAACCTCTTTACCTAGTTTGACCAAACTTTAATTAGCCACAACTTTTCATGTGAACTCCATTTTCATCCATTCGAATTGTACTAGATTTATAATTTTGAGAACTTTAACATGGTGCTGATTATTGGAGTTTTGAAGATACTTCAATTTTTGGTAAAAATATCCTCCAGATCAATCCTCCCCACTGAGAAGCATTCAAACCACCAAAAGTTTGGATTACTCAAAAAGTAAGTGAGGTTATAGTTCCCTCACTTTACCAATCTCCATCCATCTTGCCTTGCTTGCATGCATCCCCTTCAATCCCACTCAGAGGTATTCAATTGATCCTCTTCATGAAGTTCTAACATTCCTATCTAGGATAACATCTTGTGGCAATTCTAACATATACTCTAGTGAAAGATCGTCAATTGATGGAACTTGAACACTAATGTCTTCTTCCAAGATCATTGGAGGCTCATACAACTTTAGATTCTCAACATTGACAACTGAGTAAATTTGCATGTATGGAGGAAGATTAAGGTAGAAAGCATTGGTACTGGTCTTTTCCAAGATCTCAAAAGGATCATACTTGATAGGCTTGAGCTTCCTTCCTTCACCTTGCATTCTTTCCTTATTAATATATAACCAAACTCTATTACCAACTTGGAAATGGTGATCGATGCAATGCTTAACATGGTGAGCCTTGTATTTTTCTTGGCTCTGGTCCAACTATGCTTCTATTGCCTAATGGATTTCTTGGACCTTCTGGATGAACTTTAAAGCCTTTTTTGCATCATGGCATCTATCTAGAACATCATCATTCCCAAAAGAAAAATCCATTGGTGTCTTTGGAAAATAGCCGAAGCAAGTCTCAAAAGGAGACCTCTTTGTAGAAGATTGTGCCACATGGTTGTAGGCATGTTGCATATAATGAAGACTTTCATCCCACAACTTAGGATGCTTGTTGCAGTAACCTCTAAGCAAATGCACAATTTTCCTATTCACTACCTCTATCTATCTGTTAGTCTACAAATGGAAGGTTGTACTCTTCTTTAGCTTGGTGTCCATGATTCCCCACAAAGATGACCGAAATTCCCCTAAGAATTGAGAATCTTGATCTAAAACAATTGATGCAGGAGTATCTAGTAGTGTAAGAGCGATCCTGTATCACCCAAAAATATGCTTACAGATAGTTTCTATTTAATGTGTTTTTATTTCTAGATACCCATTTGGGTCAAATAAAGGTTCCAACTCTCATAGTTCCACTATTAGTTTTTTGGGTTAGAGGATTTAAGCACCTTGGGATATGTGTAAATGTAGAAAAGGGGTTATTTTGTAATTGAGAAAAAATTATGATGACTTAGAGGGTGTAAGTTGGAAGTATGATTATATTTGTAACTTAAAGCGCTCTAGAAAAAGAATTTTGTCAAAAGGTTTTACGGTTAGAAAGTTATTGTAGTTTTAATTTTCCTGGAGACCTCCTAAGAGCACTTCAAAGTCAGATTTGGGGCACTAAATGGCATTGTACAAGGCCAAAAAATGAGGGATGAGAAAATTTGGTCCATCGGGCTATAGAGCACTTCAAGAGCTTTCCAAAAATGTAAATGGTTCGTCAATCAGAGTCCTGGTTCAAAAGTTATGCCTCCCGAAAGTTGGATTACCATTTCTGGATTCTTCTAATTTTACACTAACTTCTAACACAAACTTTTGGAACCTTCTGTTTTGGTGGTTGATGCTAGCTAGCATATTCTAGAATTTATTCCTAACCCTAAACCATTTAGGGCTTATTTAAGAACATTTATGGCACTGTAAAGGTAGTTCTTAATGGAGTTAGAGAGAAGGTATTGTGCAGAGGATTTCTTTCTCCAGAATCATACTATTGTAAGCCTATAGGGCATATTTCATTAATAATAATATTTCCCTTTTCCTATGTGTTCATTATAGTCTTTAGTTATTTCTCCATCAACAATAGAAGTGGGTAACCCAAGATGAACCCATACAAATTGAAAGTACAAATGAGCTATCAATTCAATGAAATATATTATGTAACAAAGACCTATTTTTACAAAATATGGTTATGGCCTATTTTAGGAAAAAAATTATGTATAAAAGAGAGGGGGTGGGGAATTTTTTCTTAGAACCATGCCGCCCATTCCAAAGAGGCCATTCCAAAGGAGAGAATTTTGGACATGCCAGAGAGCATTCTAGAGGAGATTTTCTAAGAGAAGAGATTTTCTGAGAAGCCATTCTAGGGGCACTTAGAATGCACTTGCATGTGGTGTGATGATTTTCTATGTCTGTAGTTGAACCTTTTTTAGGCATAGTCTTCCTTGCTCTTCAGTAACTACTCTTCTTTCCATTGTGCTATTTAAGTGCTTCGATATACATATGTCATAGATTTTATTTAAGTTTTAAACCACCATTGAACCTTCATTAAAATAAGGTTTTTATTGTTATTTGGTTAAGATCTTATACCCCCATTTTTCTATAAGCCAAATATTTCAAAGGCTGGGGGGGTTCAACGAAATATATTGTGTAACAAAGACCTATTTTCACAAAATATGGTTATGGCCTATTTTAGGCAAATTTTTATGTACAAAAGAGAGGCGGGGTTTTTTTCTTAGAACCATTCTGCCCATTCTGAAGAGGCCATTCTAGAGGAGAGAATTTCAGACATGCCAGAGAGAATTCTAGAGGATATTTTCTAAGAGGAGAGATTTTCTAAGAAGCCATTCTAGGGGCACTCAGAATGCACTTGCATGTGGTGTGATGATGTTATGTGTCTAAAGTTGAACCTTTTTCAAGCAAAGTCTTCCTTGCTCTTCAGTAACCAGTCTTGCACCTTGAGAGCTTGTATGCAAGATGGTTCAAGTCAAGATTTGTTAATGACTTTGTGAATGTACTACAATATGTTGTAAATAAACTTTTAAGAGCATCAATTATACATCAATCACTCAGTTGAGCTAGACCCAGAGACGTAGTCTGCTTAGTCAGATGAACTCTAATATCAAATGTGTTCTCTTCTCTCTCCATTCTTATATATCTAGTGATATCTTTCTCTATTTCTATTGTTCATGTCATTCTTAATGTTTGATGTCTTTTCAATTAAACATTAGACATTAAGTATTTGTACACCTTTATGTATTTTCACTAGTATATAATTGCCTAGATCATATTCAGATCACTAGGAAAGATGTTAAGTGTACATCAGTTTAAATATCACCTAAATCATGATATCAAGGAATATATAGAACATCAAGTCACATGATATTCTTCTATCCTAGTTATGGTATGTGCATTGACATCTTGTCTCATGATGTTTACCATAACATATCATGGCATATCTATAGTTATTATGTCACATAATATCCACCATGATTATCTCATAATGAACATAGTGACCTTATAAGAGATATCATGTCTCATGATGTCTATCAAAATGTTCAAGAGATAGTATCATGACATACATATGAATATCAAGTCACATGATATTCATCATGATAGTGAACATTATAAAGTTGTCACCTTACAATGTTGAATACAAGTGTATATTATCTAAAAGATTACCACCTTTCAATAATGTACACAAGAGGCCCATAGAGTCATGGAATCACTCACATGAAAAAAAGTTTAGATAGAGTCACCACACATTCTATCACGTAGAGTTTTCATAACATCACATACCTGATATCTGCTATGAACCATATCAAAGGATGTATCCACTATGGCTCAAACCATAGGGTGAAAGAAATGGCTTTCACCTCAAACTTCTCTCTCAAAAGAAGGAAAATGAAAGGATAAAAATAATAGATCATTGATGCTTAAGTTCCTCTTCAGCTAAGGCTTCATTCTCCAACATGTTAGGCTTGTCCCAAGAGTATAGAAAACTTCTCTCTAGCATGAGGCTTGGTGAGAATGTTGGTCATCTATTCTTCAGTGATAATGTACCTCAACTAAAAGTTAGAGAAGTCATCTCAACATGGTCTACTCCATCTTAATCAATATCATTGGATTTCAACAGATGTAGATCCCTTAGCTATCACCCTCTTTCATAGAGATATGTCTTACTTGATTCCATAATAACATGAGTGAATGTAATAAAATATGGGCTTATCCCCAAATTTGGCTATATTAGATATTCATTCTAATTGTCTTCCTCAAAGTACATTCACCAACCTCTTGACCTCCTCACCCAAGGTTGTTACTAATACAATGTCAAGGTCCCTCTAAATGGTGTCTCCCTCTATGAAGGATGGATTTACATTGCATTGCACATAGGGAGTAGAAGAGGTTTTACACCTCAAATATTCTTCCAAAGAGGGCTACAACATCACCATGTATTTCTCACAAAAGGTGGTTTCACTTTGCATTTCATGTAGAGGGTGGTAGATACAACTATATGTATAAAGGAAGTAGTTTACATGATTTTTCACATTGCAACTTCTTATGAAGAGAAGTTGTTACCTAGTAAGATGAATCTCAAACATATTTGGTATTAAAACCATTTTACCATTCTCTTTATAGTCTTGGATTTTCCTCAATCAAAAAATAAGTATCCAATAGCATTGAAGTCAGACTTGTTTACATGCTCCAAATATTTTACTTTTCTTAGCTCCCTACTTTGGCCTTTTAATCTTCCACATCAAAATGATAGCTCATTAGAGTATCTACATGAATACTGCCAAATAAGAAACCAAAGTACCAATGGCTTTCCCAACACAGATACCAAATGTCCCTTCAAATTAAGAGCATCTTCCATCATGTTTGAGCATACAAATTTGTCTTCCATATCAATATAGTTAAAAGGCTATAAGATATGTTGATGATTTAATGTATGTTGCTTCCCAAATAAATATAGAAAATATATTTTATTTGGCATCTATCTTTGAACCCATAGTACTTCCATATAGATATCAAGCTTAGAATGCTTCCAAATTTGAGAACTTCTTTGAGATAGGACGATTGATGCTACTTATAGTAGAATTCTCATATATGCTCAATATCAAGAAAAAATAATTTTCTTGTGACTATTGAATAGTTTCACCAGTACGTAACAAGGTGAAATCATCATGTTTCACAAATTTCATTCCTTCAGTATAAACATTAAAAGTTCAAGTACATCTTTGAACTTCTCTATGAATCTTAAGGCACTATCATACTATTTTCTTCTAAGTAGTGGTAAACAATAACAATCCCCATAGGATGTTGTTGCATAGCAATATATCCAATTAACTTACAATGGAATGAGCAACTATATATGTAAATTATTGTTATAAAAGGAATGAAGACTTTTATGACTTCAAATAATATTTCTTCCACATCTTCAAAAGTGAGAATCCCTCATATTTAAGAATATCATTTCCACTCCAAACTCAAATATTCATTTATTATTGCTTCAACATAGATTCATTTTCAATATTTTCAGTAACTTGCATTTACATAGTACAAAAATTGAGGTACTGCTAAAATTGTGAGAGAGATATGATCGACAAGTTGCATATATGAAATGAAGTGGAACCAATCTCATAAATATTTACAAAAACCATTGTAATTTTCTATGAACCTCTAGGGATAATATAGTTTGGATGAAATATTTTGGCAATTATACTATTCAATACTCAAATAAATATTTTTTTCCACTCATATACTAGAGTTCTTAAATAAGACAAAGTTGATGCTACAATTCTCCTTATTCAAATCTTTGTATTAGCACATGAGCTCCATAATATTGTGATCATTTAGTCATCCCCAATTTTATATAGAATCAATAATGATCCTTAGTTAAATCAACAATCTTATCTCAACCTAGCAATGAAGTTATTCATGGCAAACTAATAGAATATTCAATTTTTTGGGTTATAGTTTTCAACTAACCTCTTGTCTCATTTTGCAACTTATGTCTCTTCAACCTATAAATCTAATTCGTATTAATAGAATATTGCATTGTATCTAGGGTTTATAAAGCCACTAATTTTGTCTATGCAATAAGAGAGGATGGATGTTGCATGATAGTTCACTATGGAAACTAATTTCCTGTGTGTTTATAACTTCTATTACAATTGAAGTACCATTCCAACACTTGATTTTTATTCCAAATTTTATCTTGACGACATGTACAAAGGTGAGAAATTCTTCATTCATAAAATTTGGTGACCATTCCCATGATAAGGAATATATATTAATTTGAACTAATACATGGAAAATATATCACCACAAACTAAACCACTTTTAAAGAATCACCAATGCTACCTTTGAACAATGGATTCCTTCTATTGTAATTTTTGAAAATAGTGATATCAACCACAACAAATACAATGCTACTAATCATTAAATGATTGCATCAATAATATTTATGCCTGCCACAAATTGCAAATCTAAAGACAAGTGACATACAAAACACAATCTAGTAGAGGGTAATGTTTTGATCCGGATGTTATTTTATGTTTATGATCTTTTAGCATAATCTTATTATAATCTAGGCCATGAGAAATATTAAATCCTTCAATAAAACTCTAAGATTTTCTCACCATTTAATCGACACCAGGCAGATGCCAAAGATGTAAAAATATACATCAAGTAAATATGCATACATAATGAATCTAATATTGATCTTGGTTCACCATGCCTCTGATACCATGTAAATATTACTAAGTTTATATCATATTTGTAGCATGAATTTCTTTTAGTTTATAATCTTATTGTTTGAATATGGATCAATGCTAATTGATTTGAATTCCTATAGAACATGTACTGTTATAATGGTAATAAATGCTTTTAATCACTGAATTATAATTGTTATCTAGATCTTGCTTTGTATTTATTGATTTCCATATTTGCAAGAATGAATTCATTTGATATAAATAATCTATGATAGGGTACATTTGTGAATGGGCATGTCTCTAATTAGAGACATGACTATTCACCCTTATATTTTAACATAGATTAGTTATCAATAACAATTGCTAATATATATCAATTTACATAGCATGAATTCATTATTGTGTATAACTCACACATTATACTTGCATGATCAATATTATCAAGCTGCAAATAAGGATTTTTATTTTCAATCAAGTTGATAATCTTATGAGATAAACAATGATTTTCATATACAACCATGTCAATAATCATATGAAATACATACAAACTTTTCTCAATGAAATATATAAGTGCATCAGTTATACTTAGAAAGAAATATCAGAATAACATCAAACTTATGTATTGATAAATATGTATATATACATATCAATATGTAATTCATATTGATATGATATATGTATACAGTTCATATTTGTTACTTAGTGTTTGTCTGACTAAAGCTACATATTTTAACAAATATGCAATTTTGGAAAAGTTGTAAAAAATGTCTTTTGGGCCTCTTAAAATTCATAACCATCAATAATTGGTTTGAACTGATTGGATGAAGGTATTTAGAACTCATTGTGTCCATTTCATGACTAATCATCAAGTTGTACGAAAGAATCAACATTTTATGAAGGGAAAAACCTATTTTATAGAGTAATTTTGTTTTGTATGCCTCTGTATGGATTGGTATGGATAGATCATGCACATGTGAATTTGGAGGCCTATGTTATCTTTCATTCTTAATTGATTTGGTTGAATTTTATTGGCTTTGGAGGTAGTTATAGAAAAAAAATTGACTATGGGTCTGAAACCCTCATTTCAAGGGTTTGAGACCAAGAAATGGCCATAACTCATAATTTTAGAATTGGAAATTGATTCAATTTGGTGAAATGCAAGTAGGTAGGATGCATTTTTAAAATTTAAAGGATTGAGACAAGAAAATCCCATTAGCCACTTCAAACTTCATACCCTAGGCTAAATATGACTATGTTTAGCCTTAGAATGTGTTGTTTGAGAAAGAAATCAACAAGTGAAGATTATGGGTCATTTTTTCTGGATGGAATAGAATTCTTGGTTTGTAGGAGGTCACCAAACCAATATATCAATTTTTTGAACCCAATGGAGGCAATTCTAGCAAGCCCTATCCTAATTTGATCACCTAAGTTAGAGTGTTGTTTGTAGTTGCTTGTATTACTAGAGTGAAATTGATAGTTTTTGTTTGGGGAAAAGTGAGGATTTTATCTAAACTTTCCAAGTCCATCCTAAGAAGCCTTGAAACCACAATCTTATCCTTGTTTGGAGAGAAGCTACTAGGAAATACTTAGTCTACAAATAGGCTAAAAGCCATAGATCTAATATGTAGGTAGTCAGCCTTTAGATGGAAGGTTGGGTGATTGAAACAAGTGTAAAATCCTTATTTTAAACCAATATATGATACCTTAAGTCTTGGGTCAGCATATTGAGAGTATATTTTTGAGTTGATCGTACATCATCACTTTAATCCACATTTAAACTTTGGATTAGGAAGAAGCTTTTTTGTGTAACTCTACATCATAAATGTCTAAGAAGGAAAATCACAAGAAAGTCGTTATCTTGAAACACACCCTCTTAAAATAGTATTCAATCAAAAAAAATTCCATGTGAAGTAACAAGAAAAAAATTCCTTAAATAAAATCAAAAAGACATTTTTATGTCAGACTATGTTGAATTCAAGACTTCTCACAATCAATCAATCTAAACAAAGAAGACACTTTATGTCTAAATTTGTTGAGCCTTGGCTTAGTTAAATACACATCTAACATTTAAGGACTTTGTTTAGGCATGTGGGTGAGATTTGTATGCATAAGAAGACAAAACTATTTTTTCTATATAACCATGTTTCTTGATAAATTTCTTAAGTATATGTTTTATTGTCTAGTACTTCTAATAGCTTTTATGATTCAGAAAGATTTTATCAGATAGAGTGAAGAATATGTGAAAATGAAAAAAAAATCCATTTTTCCATGGTAATTAATGAGCTATCCCAATTCAAAACCTTATTCTAAGGAGGAAAAGAGAAGATTTGAATGAAACTGCAGGATATTGAGATGGTGAAATTGCTTAAGAAGTATTCTCTAATCGAATAAGACTTCATGCCTAGCTAGGAGAGATATGGAAGAGTCCACACAATTATTTGATGGCCAAGGATGATAAACTCATTTGGGAAGAGTTAAAATTATTTACCATAACCAATTTAATTTAATTTAATTTAATCTTTAACAAAAAATTTATATATATTGGAATAACAAAATTTATACCACTAGATCATGAAAAAGTATATCAAAATATGTGAAAAGGAATAGAAAAAGATTGAAAGAATATATGAACATGTTATTTGGAAAGGGTATCCATAGCTATTGAATATTAATTTCATGTACTTGAAATTCTTAATAATATAGAGCTATTAGTTTTTCTTATAGAGAATTTAAGGATTTTGAAAATCAATGAAGATGAATTTGAAGTTGTCATCAACATATTGGTTTATAAAAAAATCTTTGAAGAGGGGTTATGTTCATGAAAATATCATATTAGAATTATTTCTTATCAATTTGATTGTGATCTTAAAAAGAAAATAGATAATTATAGTTTAAAATCCCTTTTCAATTTGATTGATATAGCTGCCATGATGATTTTAGAATCAAATTGTATCATTGGTAATCTTTGACTTGTTTGATTCACTTGATCATGTCATATTTATAGTTTTCATCATTCAAGTTTTTTTTTTTTTCCTTTAATTCATGTCATATGATATGATATATTTATTAAATGTGTTAATCTTTTCTTGTAATCAACTATTGATGACACATGGTAGTAGATAGCTATTTCAAACAACATTGAAGTTGTTAGTTTTGAATATAATTTCTATGTTCAATATGAATCATTGTGAGATGATGTAATGTATCCATAATAAGTCATGTTGGTAGTCAATATTTTTGATGCAAATGATCCTTTATTTCTTGATTTATTTGATCATGTGATCTAGATATATCTCATCATTCAAGATTTTCTCTTCAATTCATACAAAATATTATAAAATATCCATTGTATTTATTCCCTTTCCCTTTAATGGTCTATCTTTTTTTAAATGATGACATATGTTAGTGATCATTGTTTTCAATCAAGTTGTGATGCAAATAACTTATACTTTCTACTTTCTTTGACTTACTTGTGAAATGGATGCGTTTCATATTTTTCTTCTATTGACATGACATGGCATGATGACATATATCTATTTTATTTATTCTCCCTTTGCTTATAATCAACTCTTGTGAAAGAGACAATTCATTATATAAAATCAGTGATGGAGGCAAAGGAAGTGGCAAAAGAAAATGCACACATTGTGTTGGTTCATGGAGGATGTCGTGGAGCTTGGTGTTGGCACAAACTTCTCCCTCTCCTAAGAAAGACAGGTCATGATGCCATTGCAATAGATGTTTCCTCTTGTGGAATTTGCCCAATGGCAACAATGAAGTATTGCTTCTTGTAATTTTGATTTCTTTATCTTCAAAGCTTGTGTTTTGAATTCACTTTGGAAAATCAATGCATTCAATGTTGTAGAGTTTCTTTCAATTTTGAATTACCAAGGTATTCTTATTACAATCCATTTAACATAATTTCATGAAGTAATTCTTATTACAATCCTTGTAACATAATTCTATTGCAAATATGTGGTAGTAGTTGCTCTAATTTTCAAGAAATACCAAGTCAAAGACTTTGAACAAGCACCATTATTTATGCATAATTATCTAAATCAATTCTTCAAAAATTGGTGATGCCTAAGTCTATTTATGTAATTTCATCATTGTTTATGAATTCAGACTACAACATAGATTATTTAAATGTATAGATCACTATATTTTGTTGCCCTATAATGCATTTATGACCCTTTAAAATTATTTAAGTTTAGTTTTCTTAAACCAAAACTTACTGAACAAAATTAAAGGTTTTTAGTCTTATTGTATGCAATAATTATGGCTTGTTAATCAACCACACTCCAACATGATCCTTATGTTGGTCTCAAAATGGTTTTGACATTTGAGTGTCAACAAACTTAACCAATTTTACTATACATGCTAAGTATGCTATGTATGTCAAGTTATAGTATGTGCCGAGCCGAAATTTCAACAAGTATCGAGTGACTTCAAGTTTCGAGTAATATATAGGTGTTGAGTCACAGTTGATGTCGAGCAAGTTAGAGTGCTCCATATGCTAAGTGAGCTAGAATCGTACATGTGTTGAGCAAGAAAAAATGTATAGGTGTTGAGAAAACCAGGATAGTATATGTGTCAAGCACCAGTAGTCCATTATGTGTCGAGTAACACAGAATTAGCATATGAGTTTGTGCTCTCACAAACTTAGATGTAAACTATTTTTAGAGTTGACATAGAAAGATTTTGAAGGAAAACAAAGATAAGAACAAATCTTGTATATTTCCTATGCAATCAGCATGAAACTAATAAAAAAAAAGGAGAAGGCATGCAACCAATGATAAAAATGCAAGGAATGAATGGGAATTCGAGATTCAATATGGATCATAGATCCATACCTAAACCTAAGTCTATGAAGTCTTTATAAGGAGGCTTAGACCCCATGATTTTATGTTGCTGAAGAGAAGTTAGAAGGAAGTTTCTAAGTAGATAACAAATTGCAGAATAGGGCAAACAACAGGGGCATCATAGACTTAGAGAATTGAGTAGCAGTTACACATTCAGTTGATCAGAACAAGACAAGGGATAAGAACATAGATAAGATTAAGCAAGGGTCACATCAGAGAGAGCATATCAAGTGCCTAAATCTAGCAATTAAAGATTGCATACTGTCAGGTTAATTGTTCTAATACTTTCTTGCCATTGTACTAGATCTTGGAATTTTAGATATAGAGGGGATTGCAACTAAAATAGAATTATGATGGTTAGAAATGATGGAAGTAATATTTTATAGCAATTGACCTTGGCTAACATCATAATGATTTTGGTCTAATGAGAGCAAGGATGAGAAAAAACCCTTCATTTTGATAGTTATATCATCCTCATTAGTGAACTCTTCTTGATCTATCTTGTGATCGGAAATTTTATTAGTTGCTTTGTGCTTCAAGATGGTGATGTGAAAGTATCTAGAATTGCGGTCCCCTTCCTTAACCTAAATAGATCTAGATCTTTGCCTCCAGTACAACTCTTCAAAGGAGATGACATTACCAAGTTTAGAAAGGGTTCCATTTTCCTCTTTGATAAGCTCATCTGAATAACCAGCAAATTGAATTTTCTCCTAGGTCATCTAAAGCTCCTTTTGGAAAACCTCTTTATTTTTAAAAATGTCACCAAAGGAAGATTTTTTCTAGACTTTACCTCTGTCTTTGACTATTCTAAGCTTTTTAGCAATTTTGTACTTGACAGTTCCGTCTACTTTGGTTTACCACCAAGATATTATAGACTTCATTGAAATCCTTGTGTTGCATCCACATTTTCTTAAATCTAAAGGGAAAATGTCTTTCCTTACCAATTGGATCAACAACAAAGAAAAGGGGGAAATGACCTGAAGCAATCTTGGAAATGGATGACCAAGAAAAATTTCAATCCTAAATCTAGTTATTTGAGGCCAACACTCTATCAAGCCTGGATGCAGTTCTGACCAGTCCTTTTGTTAGACCAAGTAAACTCAATCCCTTTTAAGTCAAAGTCAGTAAGACCTTCATTTTTAATAAAATCCATAAGGTCCATTCTACCATCTAGATGAGTAGTGTTACCTCCCATTTTGTCATGGTCATAAAGAGGAAAATTGAAATCACCCATGAAGAGCCATTTGTGTTCAACAAAATTATTCTTTAGTTCCTTAACATTAAACCATAAAAACTTCCTAGCTCTCACAGTATTAGGAGCATAGATGTTAATAGGAGGAAAAGAGGACTTACCCAATGGAATCTTACCAAAGAGTGAAGCCCAATCTTTTCTCTTCTCAAGTACTTGATTCTTAATTTTGACAAGTTCTTCTTTAGTAGGTCTAGTGGAGGAAAAAAGTGGTGCTCCCCTAAGGAGAAGGGGGACCCACAAGACTCTTGAGGAGCTCCCAGAATCCACTCAAAGAGAGTTCTCAGGTAGTTTGTCATTTCTCAATATTCTAGTCTACCCATTTTCTACCTCTTCTAGTTAACATAGATTGCAATCCTTCTCCGTCGAATATTCTTTTGATTGACCCTTCCTCTGATCACAGATGAGATTCCCGTGATTGTTGTCTAGAAACTTTTTCTCACCTAATTCACCCAAACTACCCATTCAAAAAAATAAAATTAAATGCATGTGTTGTTATATTTAATTATGATTTAGTTATATTTTAAGTGAAGTTATAGTGAATTTAACTAAATAATCATTTATTTATGGGGAGTAGATATAATGGGTGGAATAATATTTAATTGTAATTGTAATTAGAATTTAATTATAATTATAATTCAAGTTGAGATATTTATAATAGAACTATGAGTTTAATGGAAATTAAATATTAATATTGGACTTATATGGAAGTTGAAGAAATACTATAAGAATGATATTGACGTTAATATTTAATTTAATACTTTTTGTTATTAACTAAGACATTTATAATCTAAGATCATTCAAATTAATAATATGATAATATGTTATACTCATAAGTGATAAAATACTAATGTAGTTAATATTTAATTAAGAGAAATTTTTTGAGTTGAACATTAAATTATTTAATAAGTTATAGGAAATAATATCATTATAACATTGATTAATCATGGTAATTTAATATATATGGAGAATTTATTTACACTTACATCATAGGTCTCCATGCTTATTTTGAACATAAACTCTTAAACCAAACTGGACTTTAGAATATAAACTAATTTAGTTGTAAAACTAAAATTGTATTATTATTGTGACTTCTTAGCATATGGTTCTGTTGGAATTTCTTTTATGATGTTTCAGGGGTTATGTAGTTGGCCAATTAGTATTGCACACCATAGGCTATGGAGTTCTATTTTCTATGTGAAATGATATAACCATCTTTTATTTATTGATTATTTTGTGTATAGTTTGGAGTGTAAGTGTGAGTGTTCCTTCTTGATCTAATCATTATGTCTTTTAAACATAGGGCTGACAACCATTATTTTTGTTAAGTTTGATTTACCTAATCACCTTATGTTATCATTATGTTGATCTATATTCTGGATGTTTGCGTTGTGGAGTATGTTATTTTATGATTGATTCTATAATATGAATGGTTATCTTTATGTGTGATGTACTTTATGATGGGGATGAATGCTATTGATATTGTTTTATTGTTCTTATGATTATGAGACTTTATGGATTATTACTATGATTATGGGATATCCATTATGGGATGGATGATTCTTTGAGATGTTATATTGAGATGGATAATGAATCCTTGTGTGGATGTGATGCTTGCTCCATTATTTTACTTTGGTAACTTTCATGATTATGATTTATGAGAATGGTTTGGTATTATTTGGATTATATTGAATGGAGCATTAGGGTAAATAATCTAGGTGTATAGGGGGGAAGTGGCATGCAATGGGGGTCAGGGTCCTAAGTGGTTGCTAGGGTAACTCATTGTAAGTAACTTAATTAAGTGATAATACTACACATTAAATAGGGCATTTTAAAATGAATTGAAAAGATTAAGTTTTCTTCACCCATGCCTTGAGTTTTAGTATGGGATAGGATGGGAGTGGGAGAAGATTCTTGATTATGATCTTGTATAGTTGGTTTCCTTCTCAATACAAAAGGATTATTAATGCCCCATAGATTCACTAAGGGCTTGAAGTCTAGATATATTATTAGGGTAACCTTAGAGTTGACTCATGTGTTGACACTTCCCCATTTGCATCTTATGTTCATATTTATATTTATATTTATGTTTTTGTTTTGGGTTGCCTCTTGGATAATATTTTTGTATGAGTAGTACCACTTTTTGTAGAGAGCTTTTATGATCCTTGCCTAGGATTTTGTGATGTTTATTTTATGGTTTGTTTATTAGTATGTGGATCATACATTATCTCCTATATACGATGGTAGTGGGAGCCTGATTAGGTAACCACATAGTCAGGAGGTAGTGAATTCTTACCATTTGGGTTTCCCCTTAGATCAAAAGATTTTGGATGTTCCTTTGATGTAGTTATACCATTATCATTCTTATTCTAGTCTTAGATATTTTTATTCTGATGTTCTATGTATTCATGTATCTTGGGCCTTAAGACCCTAGAGGATGATGTATTGTGGTGCAAGAGCACCTAAAGTATAAGAACATGAGAAGATTAAGATTCCTTATTTCAGAGATTTAAATTTATTGAGTCATTTAAGTTTTATTTGGTTCAAGATGTAAAGACTATGAAGTCATTTTGTCATAAATTGTAAAAGATGTCAATTTTCCCTAGTTGTCCTAGTAAGGTCATGAAATGGTCAAGAGGTCAAAATGTTTTTGAAAACCAAAGGAAGAGTAATATTCCATAATGACATGTTTGTAAGGTTGGAACAAGGTTGTGAGGTCAAAAATTTTAAAATGTAAAAGTTGCTTAAGTGTTGCAACTTTAAAACTTTGCAAAAAGTGCAAAAAGGGTTAAAGAGTGTAATCAAAAGTTGGTTGGGAAGTTATCAACTATCAAAAATCCTATAAAATAATTTTAATGGTCATTCAAAATCAATTAATCATAATAAGGAGAAGAAGGAATCATTTTGGAGCAATTTTGGTGTCTTCTACTATTGTTATTTTGATTAGTTTTTCTAGATTCACGTTGGTTCTAGGCCTTTTATAGACATATAATGCCAAAAAACACTATATAATATATATATTTGGATAGTGGTATGAGTTATATTTCTTCTCTATTTTTTTTGGAGTAATTTCATTAAATATTTAGGAAGTTATGATCATTTTGGTGAAAGTTATGTTTTCAGATTCGAGAACTCTTTCAAATAGTCATGTTGCAGCATTGGTATGAACACATATGGATGGTTCATGAAGTCTAAATATATTCATTGGAAATATATTTTAATTACCTTCCATTTAAATTTATTTTGGGACATTTTTATGTAGATTTGTGAAAGTTATGAAGATTTGAGTGAAAATTGGTTTTTAAATGCATCCAATGGAGTTCCAAGTAGAGATATGGGATTATATAATGATTTATGAATTGGAAAAATCAATGGCTTGTAGTTTTAGAAACTAGACTAACAAATTGATAATGTGGAATTGGTTTTGCATCATTTGAATTTATTTTTTGAAAGATATTGGATGCCCTAGGAAGGGTTACATATTTTACTTCTGGTTTTTTACAGATAAAATGGGTCTCGGTGTAGACAACATAATTTTTAATTGGTGTATTAGATTCTACTAAGATTTGGATAGTTTTAGTAGGTATAATTTGAAAAAATTCCACCAAATAAATTTTCAAGAATAATTTTATAATAGAATTTATGAAATGGAATCAGATATAGAAATCAAGATATCTAGATGGGGAAGAGTTGATGTTTTTGTATTAAAACATGTTTGTTTTACCTCATGAGATGCCTCTATAAAATGAAATTATTTAATGGATCTTGATGGGGATCAGAATGTATCCCACTAATTGTTTGTTTCTAATGATGCTCTACATCATATTGTATTTTGATGTACTTGTGTTTTTTATTACATACCCTACAAAATGTGCAATGGATGTGGTTATTTGGATATGCTTCATTGTATCAGTTGTAATTCTATATATGCTTGTGATATTATATGTATGTTATTCCTTTATGATTATGGACATTGTGCTTAAGATTAAAACTAATTAATAAAACTTTCTTGAGTCTACTCAATGTGAAGGAACCTTTGAGGAATGGAAATTGTGTTTGTAGTTGATCATGCATGCTTGATGTGTATGTGTATATTTATTTTGCATTGTTATCTTATATTGTATAAACTTTAAAAAGAAAATGTTCAGTAAAACATTTTAACATAGAAGGTTAATTTCTCTTAGGCTCTCAAGTGAGGCATGACATGTATGATAGGACATTCTTGCCTCTCATGAGCTAAGTGATGAATTGATTAACTAAAAGATAGAATTGGTCCTAGTTGGGATGTTCTTGCCTCTTATTGGCCATGTGATGAATTGATTAGCCTAAGAGATGGATTTGGTCCTAGTTTAACCTTCCCACCTAATGTGGGCCAAGTGAACAATGTCTATAAATGTTGGTTTTTATACTTGGCATTTTCATATATTCATGTATGATTTGTGTCTTCATGCATATACTATATGTATTTATTGCAAATGCCTCATGTTTGGTTTTAGTGTTTGTTGATTTAGAATATAAGGGTAACTAAAGTAAGCCAAAAAAAAATGAACTAATTACTTGAGAGCTCATCTCAATATATAAGTTATTGGATTTCCTTTAAGAAATATCTATGATAGTGGGAAAATGTTGGTACAACCTAAAGAATTACAAAGTGATGTAGAACAATAGTGGTAGAAAATTACCAGCTAGTTAGAATTAAAACTAAACTAATATTACAGTTATGAAAAAATGATAATTACATAAAATGGAGGATCCAAGGATGAAAAATCTCCAAGAAATGCTTGGATAAAATTGGCATTGCCTAAGGACAATCAATTTTGGGAGGGTTGGATTGTAATGTCTCCTTTTTGAAATAGAGTTTAATAATAAATAATAATAAAATATTCAAAATGCAAGAGAATAAAAATAATACTTAAATTAAAATTTAAAAATAATAAAATTAAAATATAGGATGATTAAAATTTGAATAAGAAAATGAAAGGTCAAAAGGCATGAAGGGTGGTGATGATGAAGGGTTTTTGCTCATTCAGAGAGTACTAATTATTAATGATATTTAATATTTTAGAGGGCATAAATGATGAAGGATTCTGAATATTTCAAAGGCTGGTAGTAGAGAAGGGTTGTGACCACTATAAAGGGCAACCATGATGAACTCATGCTACTCCCTAGATATGATGACCCACAAAGAATATCTATTTATCCATTAATATAAGTACAAGAAGATCTAAAAGGTGATAGAAGACCTATATGATTAATAAGAGAAAATTTTAAAAAGTTAAACTAAAATAAGAATTAACAGTCAAAGGCAAGAAGTAGTAATCATCATATTATAAGGAAAAACAAGCTTTATTAATAACTATAAATCAGAAAAAGGGCATGGTATGTAGTAGAGATTGAAATTCATTGTGAGAACAAAAATTATCTATGGTAAAGGAAATACTTAGCTAAATATGTCATTTGATCCTCAAAGGGTACAATTTAAATATTAATTAAGATATATCAGTTATCATTAGTATTTATTTATCAAAAAGGCATGTCTCTTCAACTACAAGGGGAGGTATATGAATAAGAGATTAATCATTCAAGGGTTTAAAAAGTAAAAGAAATCATATCCTCAATAGAAGAAATCATATCTACAATAAAGGAAATCATATTTATACGTAAAAGATGAGGTGATCCCCAAAAGGGAGAATATACTCCCATAGGAGGAAAAGTGAGAGACCATGTAGCTCATTCATAATGTATAATAATCTACAAGAATAGTAAGTGCTTAAAGACAAAACCAAATCCAATAATAATAAAACATGTCTCTCCCTTTAGGAATAAAAAAAACCATGTATAGATGCATGTGTGCTTCCCATTTTAGATAGGAATTGGAATCCAAATGTATGATGATGTCTTTGAAATCTACTTATATGCCTCCAAGACCTTAGAAGATGACACCATGAATATGTCCAATGTAACACCCTGCCAGGGAACCCAAAAGAAGTTAACCTAATTTTTACTAACTTTGACAAACATTTAAAAAAAAATAAAGATACAACAACAATAATAGAATAGTAGAAGAAATTAACATACACTCATACATCAACAACACATAAACAAGTTACAACTCGTAAGGGTCCCATGATGATGAATCACATTTAATTTAATTAACACTAAATCCAATAAATAATAAATCCTCATCAAATAATAATGTAGAATTACTAATATATTTAAAAAATATACAATCATCTCAAATGCCACCTGGAAATAATCATAATGCACCTTCATCCACTGTACAAGTCATAGGGTATAAAGGGCTGAAAGAATATACATCATAAAAAAATAGATTACAACAAAATCTCATAAGATTCACAAAAAAAAATATAATACAATAGGTATAACCATCCATCATAGAAATATAAGATTGGATAAAATGGAACATTTGTACAAACACATCTAGTAATAGCATCTAACAGTCGGATCTCAATGGTATAAGAAAATTTACTACCACCTAACATTTAGATCTCAATGGTACAAGAAAATATACTACCACCCAATGTCATTAAATCCAAAAAGTTCCACTCTCACCACATTGAGGAGATAGACTCAAGTCCCAAATAGGATAACAAACTCAAAAGTCAAAACCAACATCTAGTTTCAATGAATCATCTGAAAGCAACCTATCTCAAAGGGTACCAAGGCATTAGTATCAACTAAACCTAAAGGAAAAATAGACATGTAAGAAATCCACTATGCAAGTGTGCAAGTGTCATCACACGAGCCAACTCTAAGGTTACCTGACTAATCTTTCAATCCTTTCACCTCCTAGTGAGTCTATGTGGCACTAGTATCCTTTTGTATTAACAAGGCATACTAAAAAATCATCTCTAAGGTTACTCGGCTAGTCTTTTAATTATCTAACCCCCTTGTGACTTTATATAGTACCAATATCTTGTTAATTCATTTTAAACCCATTTGATGAAATGTTATCACTTATTAACATAACCTAAAATGGGTTCCCACCAACCTCTTAAGGGCTTCGGCCTCCATTGCAAGCCACTTCCCAACATGACATACAAATAACCTACCCTAGGCTCAAAAGAAAAAAGATCTCAATAGGCCACATACCATACATCAGTTCTTAAACAAGTCGCTGACAAGTACCAAAAATACTGATCAAAATACAAGCATCACTAAAATGATCATCCTAATTGGACTAATCCAAGAAAGTACACATAACCAATCCATGTCATAACATGACATCACAAAGAAAAAATCATACAAACACCTCAGTCTTATAGAAGTTACTAGAAAGAAATCCAAATACAATTGATTGAAGACTCAAAGGTTATATCAAAAAGGTCACACCATTCACCTTAGTTTCACACAAGAACACTGGAAAACAATAACATTTGATAGATTAAAACACTTCATAGAGCATACAAGACACATTACCATGGTTGAGTATAAAAGATTGTGATCAAAACATCATCATAACATCACAAAACAAAACTCCCAAGCCTCTGGTAAACATCTTGATTGGCCAAAGCTAATTCAAACCCTAAAAAGAAACATTAGTAAACCACATGTCATAAAGAGTACATACAAAAGTCATTTTCATAATTCATAAGGTTTTGGAAAACACACAATTTAATTTTCACTATAGGTTTCCAAGTTTTTAGTTTCATTTTCAAACACAAAGTTTCAACAACAACCAAGGTTTCAGTTTTCTTTTCCAAGTATGACTATTTATAGAATTTTTAATTTCAATTAGGGTTCACATTTCCATTTTTCTAATTACCAAATTCACTATAGTTTCCAAGTTCACTAAAATTTTAGATGATTCGACAAATCATAAAAAGTAGTTTACACATTGATTCATAGTTAAGTTTGTTATCAAAACATAGGATTCAATAAACATATGCATCACAATTTTCCTCTTTACCCAGTAGGATAAATATTAAGGTTTTTTTTTTCAAATATCAAAAGAAAACTGATCAATTTCCCCAAAATAATAGAAATTATTTTCATATAAAATTTGTCAAGTAAAACCCAAGTCTACCCACTTTTCCAAATCACCATTCAAAGTATACTAAATATATACATTTTAATAATAACTTAATTAAAACCTTTAATTAAATATTATTAAAATCCAACCAAAATTCATTAGATTATTAATCATTATAATTATTTATTAATAAAATAACTTATTGTAAATTATTAATAAAATTATTACTAATCTATTAATAAAATAATAAATAATAATATGATAATATAAGTAACAAATTATATTAATTACTTAATTCACAACAAATATAATAAAACATTTATTAAATATTTAATAATTTAATAATTTTAAATATAGTAAAAACTATATAATAAAATATTTTTAAATTTTTTTAATAAATAGAATATATTAAAAAATCAAAAATAACATAAAATAATGTTACGTTTATTTAAAGGCCTATCAGCCTTGTGGCAGCACTGTCATAGCAAGCTACTGCCACAGCAGTAGTACAAAGTAATGTTGCTTCTGCAACATGCACTATTGTGCAGCAGTAGTGTTTAAGTCACCAAGCGGCCACGGGAGGTGAAAAGGTGTGGGTGGGGGGTTGATGGCCCCGTACACCAATTCAATTTAAAGTTTTCTTTAAAAAGATTTTAAATAAAACCAACAATACTAAAGCTCCTAATTCATTTATATATATATATATATATAATAATGTAATTACATGATAATTACAAATTATTGTGTAATTATAATATTATTTTTTATAAGTTTTTCCAATATAATTTTGGCATAGAAATCTGAACCAACCAATTAAATATATAAACAAAATTCATTTTCTTTTCAAAACCCAAATCTCAGTTTCAACATCCAATTATGAAATACCAAAATAATCAAACAAGGGTTTCAATTTAACTCTTTATGAGATGTATTCAAGAGTAGGGAACAATAAATTTCAACATGAGGATTTTCTACTTTCCAATTTGTATACAGATGTTTCCTAAGAATGATGAATATCCAAATCCACACACAAGGTTTTCAATCATTAAATTGCTTATAGAAGTTTTTGAAGACAAAGAATATAAAATATGCAAACAAGGGTTTCAGCCTAGAAGAATTTTTAAAACAAAAATACAATAGACACAGATAAGATAAGAATTCAAAGGGAAGAAAAACATTGTATAATTAAACCACGAGATCCTACCTAGATCTAATGCTAAAACAACAATCACACAAAGCACACAAATAGTCTCCTTTTTTCTAAAAACCTTCCTCTCTAAAATTGCTCCTTCTAAACCCAATTCCTACAACAATGAGCTCTAGATCTTTGATAAAGTGTTCTCCCCGAAATTTATGACTCTGATTGTGCAATCATGCTAGGGAACTCAATGATCATTATCTCTTAATATTTAATTATCTTTTACATTTTCATGCATGTTTTTTGCAATTTAAAATATCTTTATTAAATTAATTTGCTTTCTCTCTTTAATTAATTAATTATATTTTAGTTTCATGCATAAGCTTTATGCAATTTAATTAAAATAAACTTTATTAAATTATGTTTTCTCTATCTTATTAAATCATGAGACGCTTTAATAATATATTTATTAATTCAACTAATAATATTATTTAGAGTTTATTATTAAAATAAAACTCTTAAATAAATTATTAATAAATGAAATAAATATAAATATGCCAAAAATAGAACTTTAATAATATATAAAATTAATTATTTTATTTTATTAATTTTTTAATTAATTAAATATTAAATTTCTTTATAAAATCTCCATTAAATTATCTTTTAATTTGGTTTAATTATAACTAAAAATCACAATAGACCCACAAAACCAAATATGATAATTCAATTGAAGACAAAGAACATAATCAAACTCCAACATCAAAGTCACAAATTCACGTCACTTGATGAATTCGAAAAGGTGAAACTAACTTAGATACTTGTCCTATTTTCTAGGACAATTGGCTTGAGATTTGGACTCAAGAATTATCTCCCCACTTACACCATTGAAATACTGTGATAGGATATGCTTATTCTAGCATTTCAGGGAAGTCAATAATCGATACCTCTAATCTACATAAAATCTATGCATGTACTAACACATATATTCTAAACTAAATAGGGAATGGCAAGAAGCGGTGCATCGTGTAGATCCCAACTAGTAAGTGACTACAACTCCCTTCCTCAACCACATCAAGAATGTTATGCATAAAGTAAAATAGACAAGTACACCATACACATGCAAGTATGGGGTAAGTAACCATATAACTGCACCTACATATTTCATCTAACTAACCATTATGAGACAACTAAAATCACTTAACTAAATATACATATATATCATGATAGACATAATCCTGAATACATGTAATAACTTAATAACACACATATCAATTGAATATGAAATACATTTAATCTACACAATAAAAAAACTAGCCTAAAAAAATTCAAAAATACAATCTGAAAAGTCAAGTAGGGGTAGGCATTACATCCAATTAAGAGAAAGTGACAAAAAAGGGACTGTTGGAAATTAGTTTTAGCCAAGATGCAAGGACAAATATGAAGAGACAATATAAATGCAATAAATATTATTAATAAATATATTTCCCAAATTTGAAATGTGAGACTCTAAGAGAAATATATATATATATATATATAGAATCGATACATAAATTGATATCTCATGCAATTAAATATTGATAATGGGTTTGTCATCCAAGTTTCAAAGATAATGTTACTCCCAATGATCGAGAATGACCAAATTCTTAAGTGAAATCAAGTCAACTACCTAATGAAGAATCATGAACCTTGCATGCAAATTCAACCTTATTTGAAGTCTCAAAATGTTTTGGAGGGTCATAAACATGGGTTATCTTATTTGAGGAATGAAGAGGCATATTACGATTTTTTTCACATTATTTTGATAGGCCTGCTTTACCCATTATTTTTATGGGTTGCATTGTAATCTAAATGGCCCATCTCTTCCCCTTCCATTCCCCTATAATTTGAGGGTAGGGGTTCCTAGGTGGGTGACCCATAAATTCTGGTTAGATATGGGGATTGAGCCCATAGCCTAGAGAATTTTATGCAAATATGAAAACAGTGATGTTTAGTCAATGAGGCTATAAACCAAGCAAAAACTTGATTTGTTGATGAAGGTTGCGAGAAAAACATTTGGAGCTTTGATATGGTGTGATAGACAATGAGCGGGTGGATTCCTATGCTAAAAGTAATTAAATCACCTTTATATCATCAAATTACCAACTATATATGCTAAAGTCAATAATTCACTCATATTAACAACCCACTTCCACACAATCAACAAGAAAAAACATCTCATTAAAAAATATGTACATGAGTCTAACAACAAAGAACATGAGCCTTAGCTCTCACTTTGTTATGTATAAACATTTTATAAAAATACCTATAAGACTTATCACCTTATAAATGTGGGACTAAAGTATTGATGGATATACTAAAAACATTATGTGTGTGGGTTCATTGCTCCAAATAAACAACCCTAATTGTAAATATTGGAGAGTCTACAAACTAGATGTTGTAATCATTGCTATGTCATCTATGTCTTTATCACAAGTACAACTCCCAATTTATTACAGCTAATAAATTGGTTATATGTTATCACTACAAAACTAAAGATGGTATTGTTGGTCAATAAAAGATATCACTAGTCTTTGATTAAATGCCTAATCAAAATTCAAACCCTAGGCAATAATGAAATTAGATCAAATAATAATTATCACTAAGAAAAATAGATAAGTTGGCCACCAATGAAACACTTATAAGTAGTAATAAGTTTGTCTTACATCAAAGGATAAATAGGAAAAACAAAACAAAGTTGACTTCCAAGGAGATCTTCAAGGGCTAACTGTTAGCCCTCATTTTCACTATGTCTAATTTGTATAAAGAAAATTATTGTGAAAATGTTTTAAATTGTGATGTGGAACTAGGGTTTGTTTCATTCTATTTTTAATCCTTTGGAAAAAATCCTAAACCTAATATTTTTCCATCCCATAGCACCTAGGGTTTCCCTGAGTTTCATAAAAGATGTCCCCCCTAGAAAACCCATGTTTTAAGCCCATGCCCTTTTTAAGTTTTAAATTTTCAAAGTCTTCAAAGGGTTGTGTCTTGTTTTAAACCTTTTTTTTTTTTTTTTGAGGTGAGATCATAAGATTTTTAAATGTGTGACCAAGTGACCAAGTTAATTTCATAGTCAAAGCTCTTCATTAGACTATAGCATCAAATGGTGTGACTCAACGAAGTAGATAGATTTCCTTTGATTGTTAAGTCGTGAAGGTTAAGTGCTTAAACTCTTTTTACACCACAACTGAGCAAAACAGTCAATGAAGCCTCAATTGCATGGTCACTTGAATGTGAAAGATAAGATGAAACTTCATAGCGATTGGGTGAAATGAAATATTTGCATGGTTAGGGACTCAAAAGATAAAGTTTAAAATATAACTGTGACTGCACAAAACTATTAGAAATACATAAAGAATGCCATGTTTGCATGGTCATAGGGGTGACTAGATGGTTAGAAGAATTGACTATAAAGGAGTGACCAAGGAAAAAATAGTTAACATTATATTTAGTCATGCGGTTGAGGCAGAAAAGTCAAGATATGCAAGATAAATTATGACTTGGTCAAATAAATCATAAATTGTTTAATCGCTTGGTCACACAGTTAAGACAAGTATCTCTTTTTCAAACTATGACTACGTGATTGACCAAGAGTATGTTAACTTTCATAGTCATGATGCTAGCTAAATAGTGAAGAGGATAAGTCATGACTTGGTGAAAAAAACTACAAAATGCATGAAAATCCTTTTTTTGCATAGTTATGTAGTTAAGAAGGATAAGACTTGCAAAGTTAGTGACTTGGTGAAATAGTCAGCATGAAATAAAGATAGAGTGATCACTCAATCGTGATGTTAAAAAATATCAGTAAAAATAAATCGTGAAGTAGTGACTGGATTAAAAGAGCATAAAGAGACTTTTTTCCAATGGTTGTGACACAAATTTATTATTAGTTTAGATAAGTTGTGACCCTACAAAGTCTTAAACTAAAATTTCATATAGTGCCTTAATCGTATGGTCACAAAAATAAAAGCTCATAAGCATAAAGGTATGTGAAGCTGCAACTTCATGACTGATTAGGGCATTCATGTGGTTGTCAATATTAAGTGAAAATGTTAATAAAATGGAGCGACCATGTGAATGAAGTTATATAAGGGTTCAAAATTTGTAAGGCACTCAAACACATGGTTAACGGTGACAAACATTAGATAGACCATGAAGTGGTGAAAAGAGTATGAAGCTATGGTCATCTAGTTGTTAGTGTTTAAGTGCTAAGGTAGAAATTGACTATAGAATAGTGAACAAAGGGAGTCATTGGGTTGGAAGGATGAGATTTAAAGAATAAAATTGATTTTTAAGAGCCTCATTATGATATTAAAGTGATGTCCTATCAATAGTGCATAAAAGAATTGGAAAGCTAGTAGTACAAGTAGATTTTGACACTTTTATAAAAATTAAGATTTTTCACACATGTTGACATAAATAGATAGAAATTCTTCTCTACTTCTTCCTCTTTATTAATAAGTTGATCTAATGGTATTCTGAGTTACATTATTTTGTACAATCCAAGGATAGAAGTGTGAGCACTAAGAGATTTCTAGAATTTGCAGAGAGTTTAAGAGTTCTCAGAAGTTGATACTAACATAAACTATTTACAAGAATTTGTCTACAAAATCATGGCATGGGAAGAAGGGAAAATGATAGAAGGCATTAATCAAATCCTACAATCCAAAAACTAAATATTTCCATAGGAAGGATATGATTCTCCTATGCAAATTAGATAGGGAAAATATCATTGAGGTCTTTGATCTAGGAAGATCTATAACAAAGGTAATTGAAAGGGAGAAGATGAAAGAAACTTACAAAAATTATTAGAGTTTCTTTACTAGAAGAGTCATGAAGAGACACATTTCCAAATCAAAGTCAGAGAAGGGTGAGATGCCAAAGAAGGTAGGAGACCCAATGCCACATGATTTCTTCTGCAAGTATTTCAAGTACACCATTTTTGGGATAAACAAGGTGATAGGAGTTAATGGCACAAATAATTCCCTAGGATACATACATACATACATACATACATACATACATACATAAATACATACATACATACATATATATATATATATATATATATATATATATATATATCATTGCGTTGGATATCCAAGATCCTTATCATAATGTTGGGTATGGTTTTGTGGAGTATATCATCAATAGGATGCATGATGAAATTGTGGTAGCTCACAATGAAAAACTTAGGAACTTTAGATTCTTCCATTACTCATTATTGACAAACATCATTCTATACAAGAACATAGGGCATATCAGTTTGGATTTCATTGAAGCCACTAAAGAGAATGGAGAGAACTTTCCCATGCAAATGTGGACTCACTTCTAGGAAAGGTTTTATCCCTATGCTAGTGCTATTTCCTTTTACAATGACCTTTTTTTTCCTATTACAAACATGTTAGTAGATATAATTGAAAGAGTACCTACATGGGTAAGAATGCTAATAAGACCATATGCTTACCCAATGGAGATAGCATATTTAGTCATGATTGGGATAGTTTGTTTCTCTTTGAAAAATTTTCAATTATAAGGGTTTTTGGGTGTCCACAACCCCCTCATGTATTACCCAAATATGTCCCTGAAAGGTTAGGCCAATTAGAATTATTCTAGCAATTGTTGACGATGAATAAAGGATATTTAGGTCCTACTATTAAGAAAGGCTCTTTTGTAGCAAGGAACAAAAAGATAGATGATTTTGTAATATGAAAAGATGTAATAGAGGAGATAGATCAGTGCATGGGAGAGTTCAAGCTTCCCTCAGCCCCTGCTAGGACCTATGATCCAAATGATTTATTTAAGCATCCTTTTAAATTGATGATAAAGTATACCCTCCTAAGCCACAAACCAAATTGGGAAGAGGATTGCATAATGAATTTTTTAGAGATAGAGGTTTGTAGGGATAGAACCCAAAGATGAAGTAAGATAATGAAAATTGAAAAAGTGATGCAGGAGCATCCAGAGGTATAAGGGCAATCCTGTGTCACCCAAAAAAAGTACTTAGACTTAGTTTATGTTTCATGTGTTTTCATTTATGGATACCCATTTGGGTCAAATAATGGTTCCAACTCTCACAGTTCCACTATTAGTGTTCTAGATTAGAGTTTTTAAGCACCTTGGGATATGTGTAAATGCTAAAAAATAGGACTATGTAATTGAGCCATAATTATGGTGAGTTTGAAGGTTTAAATTGGAGGGATGATTAAAATTGTAATTTAAAATATTCTAGAAAAAGAATCAGGTCAAAAGGCTACATGGTTTGAAAGTCATCACAGTTTTTTAGTTTTTGGAGACCTCCTAAGAATGCTTCAAATTCAGGTTTGCAGCATTAAATGACCTTGTATAGGGCCAAAAAATGAGGGATGAGAGAATCTGGTCCATAATACTATAGAGCACTTTGAGAGCTTTCCAAAAATTTAAATAGTTCGTCGATCGGAGCTATAGTTCAAAAGTTATGCCTCTTGAAAGTTTGGTTACCATTTCTGGATTCTTCTAATTTTGTGCCAACTTTTAATGCATCTTCTAGAGCCTTCTATTTTGTTGATGGATGCCAACTAGCACTTTCAAGAATGTATTCCTAATCATTAACCCTTTGGGGTCTATTTAAGAACATTTCTGGCATTGTAAAAAGCAGTTCGGAGTGGAGTTTGAGAGAAGGTACTGGGAGAAGAAATTATCTCCAGAGTTATGCTATTGTAAGCCCATAGGGCATGTTTTTTATTCTGTTTCTCTATACTAAGTGTACTAGCATATTTTCATAGTTAATAAAACTTTCCCTTTCTTGTTTGTTTCCATTTCATGCTTGGGTTGTATCTCCATCAAAAAGCCATGAAGTTGATCCATCATTTCAAGGTTTCTACCATGAGGTAGCATACCTAGAAAAATATAATAGGTACCTGGACAATTTTGATCAAATAATGGCACAAGTGCCTACTAAAATATGAAATAGGGTAGAGCCTCAATCCCCTCATGAGGAGGATGTCTTAACCATTGAGGTTGATGATGACCAACCAAAAATTTCCTCATGGGCACAAGGGAGGAAGAAACAAAAAATGATTGAGATCCTTGATAAGGTTAGAAGAAAGGCACTACAAATTTTGCCTAGGATATCAGTTTTTTTTGATAAAATAAGACATAATTTCTTACTAAAGCAAGCTGAGGAGAATGAAAAAACCCCAAATAAAATTGAATTGTAAATTCAGATGCTAGATGAGAAATTTATTCAACCTCAAGAGTTCATGAAGGATGATGAATTCATTAATTCAAGTGATTTCAATTCATTCTTATACATGGTAAAGCAAAATTAGGTTACCCTACAACTGCAACTAGGAAATTCCCTTGAGAAGACTACAGAGTTTGTATAAAGGTTGTAGGAGTATGATCCTAGCAATGAGATCTTGATAGTAGAAGAATCCAAAGAACTTGTAACAAGAAGTGGGATGCTTCTCTTCCTAGGATGGGAGCTGAATTCATCCTTTATCTTGAATTAGATCAAAAGGCAAGACAAATTAGTCTCTTTTGAATAGACTAATACTGTTGGTGAGCTGCAGGGATTTGGTTTCAACATTGATTTCAAAAAAATGGTTGTATGGAGCATGGATTCTAAGGGAAATAAACCAACCCTCATGGAAATAAAAGAATCCCCCTAGGCAAATGTAATATTTTGGAATGTCACTATTGTGTCTAGTGACCAAATTCATAATTTGATGAACATAGCATCATTAGTGGGGAAGAGAAAAATGATATGTTGGAAGAATAGTTGTATCAAACATATAGCATATCCATTGATGCTAGGAAGAAGTATGAGGAAGAATTGAAGAGGACTTATGTCCTAGAATAAAGATTGGCTACCATGGAAGTTGAGATAAGGAGCCTAAGAAATGTCGCAAAACCCATCACAAAGCTGAAAGACCAAGAATTCTAGATAGAAGTTGATACAAAAAATATGGGAGTGAGTCAGAAAATGAATATAGATGAATGGGATGTTTCCAAGGAGGTAGAGATCAAGACAATTTAGAGCTTGATGATGCACAAGATAGGTTCCCTACAAATTGTTTCATAGAATGTGCATAGCAATTACATATCTATGCAAGGAGTTGAATTCCAATGCTCAAAAGCATTAGCCCTACTATCCCCTCTATTTGCAACATGGGGGCCATAGACTCAATTTTTTGATATGTTAGTTCCTCTACTACCTCAAAAGAAATAATTACCCAAGGTGGTAATTATTAGTGCTAGGAAGATGACTATAGAGTGAAGGAATTACATGGTTTTTTTTGAGGTAATATACAATTGATCCAAGGTAAAATGAAAACAACTTCTATTGGGATTCCAAATCTTATTCCTAATATCCTAGATGCTTATGGAGTAATAAAAGAATTTCAAGAATGGTCCTCCTCTTTTTGAGGATTATTTGAGGCATCCATAGTTTTTGGTCTATTACAATAATGAGAAAGATGTAACAGTTGTCTATGACATGATTGACTTTTTATTTAGAATTGAATCATATATGAACAAGGTCATATGAGAATTAAAGGCTATAACTAATACTAAATGGAATAAGTGTATTAATGAGTTACACACCATCTATGATGCCATATGGTATAATATAGACACTGATATTTCCATTTGGGAAGTCATTGCAGATATAAAGGTTATACCATCAATTGATAGTGACTAGACAGTTCAGGGATGTTGTTAAAGGCAAAGAAAACAAAAAGGAAAGGAATGTGAAAGTAGCATGAAGACAAACATAATTTTGTTGAAGACACCTGTTGATAGTGCCACCTACCAATTTTGCAATTGTATCTAGTTTTTGATTAAGTACAAAGAATGTGTGTATTATAAAAGAAGATAAAATATCTTTGTATTTGTTTTCCAATATAATTTGGACATGTGTCCACCCATCTGTAGCTTTTTGCAATCCTTCCTATAAAAGGATTTCCAAGATGTGGAGTTGAGGTCTACAGTCTTTATATTTTTAGTGTTTATGCTATTTTGTAGTCAGTCTAGTTAGCTTTTATGTCAATCTTATATGTTGTATTCAATTTTGCAATCCAAGAATACTATTGAATCTTGAATGAAATTCTATCATATTTTGAGTTATTCTTGAGTTATACTAGTAAATGTATTGTTTTCAAGGAAGATTAATACAAAGGAAAGTTTTTCCATATCTATGTCTCTAAATTTTGTCTCCATTTTTATATGCTAGTTATGTTGGCATTAAATGAGCAAGGTTCATACAATTTAATTCAACTAGGATAGGTTGTATATCAAATTTTTTTGTTTCTTTTAATTCAAAGAATTAAGTAAGTGCTACAATAAATTGATAGGATTTCCAATTATATGAGATAGATATTCATAAGAATGGGGTTTAGGGTTAACTACTAATTATTTAATTGTAAGGCAATTAAATAGGTCAAGTTTTGTTGGTTAGACTCTATGTAGCAATAGATAAGGCACTGACCATTAGTTCAAATGATATTAAAGAGTTCATATGGTTTCACAAACCACAATTTTAAAATCAAATCAATTTTTACTTTGTTATTCAAAAATTTTAACCATTGGTCATCACTTATTTGTAATTGTTTCCCTCTAATTTATGGTTAACTGATATAGTCAATGACTCATTATAAATCCAAGAAGAATCGTGACCATTATCTGCTATAGGGGATAGATCTAGAAAAAATAGTGTAAATCAGTGAGATTTGAAGATAAATATCCAAATAACCTATAAATTTCATCCCTAACGTGTACCCACCTTGGTCTTGCAGAGACAAAAGAGTAGAGAATCCCTATAATTTTATTGAAGTCAATCTAGATCTAAAGATTTTCCAATTGAATATAGGAGGTAGCTATCCTTAGATTGAGATCTTTGTCTTTTACATCCTAGTATTAGGTATTTTGTAGCCTGGTAGTTTTCAAACACCAGCAAAATGGCAACTCTGTAAGTGAAGCTATAAAAGAAAAGAGCTCTAAAGTTATATAATCTCTATTGTGAATCACATAGCTGCAATCATAAGTTTTGTTATCTTATAAATTCATGCTTAGGAATTTGTTTTTTTGAGTGACAAACCCTTAGAACATGAAAATTCTAGAAGCATGGGAGATGTGTGACATAGAATGGGCTTGAAAAGTGCCTTACTGGCCATATAGAGTTGTATTCCTAAAGCATACAATATAAAATTTATTAGAGTTGGGCCCCTTTTGTTAGATTTGTTTTTAGACAAGTTCCCTTATAAATTTCATTGTCTTTTAGCCATTATAAAAGATATTTTCCCCTAGTGAGTGGCAAATCAATCTTAGGTTTTTTTTTACTAGTGCTTGTATTAAAGTGAAAGATGGCTAATTAAAGGAAGAATACATGAGCATATTTGAAGGAAAACCTTGATGTCCCTTTGTATATAGAGTTACCAAAAGGTGGAAAAAACTATTGGCGTAAGAAGAAAGGAGAAAGTAGTCATGCTTGGAAAGCTAGAGATAACTTCTAGTTATAGCCCATAGTTGATAAAGAAATCTCATCTCATAGCTCCAAATTTGAGAATACCAAGCTTCTAGGAAATCTTTTTATTACATGTTTCCATGAAGAGAAGACTTACCAAGATCAAATGGTATCATCTATGGGAGACACAATTTTTAGACCTAGTGTTGTAGAAGAAATAAACCAGTGTCTTAGACCCAAAAGTGTTCAATCTAATAGACAAAATATTGGGCAAGTCCCTTACATTAAGAGAAATCTGGTAGATTTAGATGATCCTATAGAACTTAGGGGAATGACCTTAAGCTTATGAAAACTAGGATGAAGATGAATGATGGGTCCCAGCTACTAGGCCATGTTAGGTACCCATGTACATAATGAAATACAATCTCTTATAAAGAAAAGAAAGAGGGAAAACCTCATGGGAAAAATGCTCCCCCAAAAAGAGAGATAAAAAGGAATTCATGGATGAATTGAGTAATCAAGACCACCCCATTACGACATACATCTAGTATATACATAAGTGAAGAATGAGAAGAACAAGTCCCCCCCATAAAAGAGAAGAGGAAGAGAGACAAGGTAGTCCCCCCCCCCCCAAAAAAAAAAAAAAAAATGAAGAATGCCTATCAATGTAAGCTGCTCCGATGAAGAAGTGGGTCCAAGAGTGTAGAATGATGTTCCTCCCCTTTGGAAGAAACAATGGCAAAGGTGCAGTCCTAAAGATGTATGTTGGTCCTAAAACTTGCTCAAGTATCCCTATGTTGATGCTGATGTTCACTCCTTCCAACTATGCTAAAAAGAATAGATGTAGATCTGTCAAGGATGTTTTCTGAACCTATTCCAATGAACCATCTATCTCCTCAACTAAAAAAGAGACCTCTGACAACTATTGTTCATAAGAATCCATAATCATGCCAACCTATAAAGATTGATCATGTAGAGAATGGACATGAGGGTCAGAGTGAGCCCTTGCAACTACTATAGAAGGATCATCCTTATCAATGAGAAGATACATATCATCAAGGCTATCTCCCAAGTCTAAAATGTGTGAGTCCATGAACAAATTGGAAATGTCTGCCATTTAGTCATCAACTAAAACTAGAGATGGAAGATGAGATGTACCATGTTGTGTTGGACCTTTCACTATAGCAATATAAGCATGTGGACTATAGTAATGATGTGACCTCTCACTCAAACTATTGATAGAACCCCACATGTTTGAATCTATTGAAGTACTGTTGTTGATGTCACTATTAGTTTTCACTATGTATGAGGTACAGAGAGGATTATAGGATAAGTTGGGTGAAATTTCCTTAAAGTGAACATCCTTTTCCACAAAAATCTCATGAATCTCTAGATCCATAAGTCTATAAGCCTTAGAACCATCTTCATACCCAATCAAAGTAAAAGGCCTAGGTGACGGTGCCTTGCAACCCTTGGAAGATAGGTTTGCTCATGGTGGACAATTGAAGACTCTGAAGTGGTTCACAACTAATTTTCTACTTTACCATGCCTCAAAAGGAGTCTTTCGATCTAAGGCATTATGAGGAGACCTGTTAAGTATGTGATTAGCACTACTAATGGCTTCAACTTCAAGTTTAGGATCAAGAGACTTGGCCTTTATCATGTAACTTGCCATGGATTTGAGAGTCCTAATCCTTAGTGCTACAACATTTGTCTTATGTGGACTGAATGTTGGTGAATTCTGAAGATTAATCCTCTCATGTTTGCAAAAGTCTTTGAGTCTTTTGTCAACATATATGTTCTCATTGTCCACCTATAGTACCTTGATGGCTTTCCTTGATTTTTGTTCAACATGAGTCTTAAAGTCTTGAAGCTTATGAACCACTTCACTCTTATGATGAAGGAAGTAGACCCAAGTGAATCTTGAAAAGTCATTATTGGTGTAAATACATATTTACTATTTACACTTACTTAAGTTTACTTAGGTTAATGCATTATTTTATTATTTTATTTTTTGAGACACTTTGGAGTACACAACTCTATTTTAGCACATGGTGTCTACAACACTAATTTTCATGTCACAACCTTGTAGGCTTATCCTCTCATCACCGCACTTGCTTTCGTGCTTAATGGAGGATAACCCATATCTGGTGGATATGTGCCTAGTTGTTGACATATCATTTAATTGATTACAAGGAATTCTAGATGTATCTCAAAGGCCTTTATATGCAAGCACTCCTAGTGTACTTAACAATGCATATTAAATGAACATATCATCATTTTGATCATACTCTCTCTTTCTAGTCTACAGTTGTGCTTGTGTTTGAGTTATTAGTTCCTAGGTAAATTTTTTCCTTAGAAAAATTCTTACATGGTATCAGAGCTTGGATATTTTCTCATCACATAGCCATTTGAGACCACACTTGCTTCAGCATCTCAATCTAAATCTAGAGTACTATAGAAAATGGGAGCATCTAGAGCCAGATTTGACCTTGCCATTGCATCTGAAATGTTGATTCAGTAAAGATCGACTATAAACTTAGCTACCTTGGCCTAAAGTCGACCACGAGGCAAAAAAATTTTGCAAATCAAAACTCGGAGGCCCCGATTTGTAGTTTGGCTATGGTCATTTGTAGATCTCATTATTTTATTTTCAAATTTGTATTTTTTTCTCTACTTTTTTTACTGTAAATTTTCAAAACAAAAATTTCCCTTTGAGCACCCAGCAAATTTTTTTTTTTATAGAAAAACCCCCAACTCTGCCATTTGGAGGTATTTATTTTTTGTTGTAGGAGGCTATTTTTTAATCACATATAATATTCTACATTAATCGAGCATTCAATAGTTGAAGGTCGTACTATAGAAAATATGGCTACATTATTGGCTCATATTCCTCCACATCAGGCGTACCCCCTACACCCACCAGCCTGGAAGCTTAACATCTAGTGGATCTCACTTCAACAACTAGTGGGCTCCTCACTTTATTACCTCCATGGGAATCTTGTGTTTTAAACAACACACAAACCCACTTCCCTTTGAGTGTGGGACAAATATTTATAAATTTGGCACATTGTATTCAAATTTCAGCCTCCGCAAGTATTCTCTAGCCACCTATTATCTCCCTCTGATGGAATCTTGGATATTTTTTCCTATGACCTCATTCAACTTGCCACCCACTATTTGAAAGAAAACTGGCATCCGTTGCAGTATATTTCAGCAAACAATGATTATACTTCAGTGCTTGTTAGTGCACCTGGTAGTCTTAGCTTTTCTAAATGCCACAAATAGTTCCAACGACATTGGTCTTTGCCGGCACCCATAGTTTTTAAATTTGGCCCTCACCAAATTTATCTCTAGCATGACAATTGAAAATAAATTTTGGCCTTCACAAGGTATTTTTTTTGGTAGTTGATTGCCCATAGATTTTTAAACTCTAGCAACGATCTAAATCTCCAGCATGCATTTTTCCATTTCTGGCACTATTTATTGCCACCAGTGTCAACCTCTAATGGTATAAAAAACCTTTGATAGCTGCTAACTCTCCCATCCAGAGCATTCTAGTCATGAATAGTCTTTTTTGATAGGGGAAATAGAGTACCTGATACATGGAAAATTTTAATTTGTCCTTCCCTATAGTGCCTGGGCCTGCGATAGAAAAAACACAATGCAACACATGTACTGTTCATATTCTACCATGTGGAGCACCCACACATAGACCTATCACATCACTCCTATGACACATATTCTTCACCATGTCAGCAGTGTAGATTTTGTGCCATCTGTCATTCTGTACCATATAGATAACACATCAGCATGACATCAATAGGGGCCTTTTTTCATTGACGTCAACTAGTTGCTAGGTTAAATTTGATGGCCATCTAACTAGAAAACCTAGTCATTTTACAACTATAGTGACATTCATTTGATCATCAAAATTAGCATCACAATTTTCTAGCCAGACCCCTCTCCAGATTGCTTTTCAAATTGGCAGCTTGACTTTGCGAACCTATACCTCAGACATTCAGACTCTAATTTAGGTGCAATTTTTTTTGAAATTAGGTACAATTTCCTAAATTTTCTAGTGGTGGTGTTGTTTTCTAGTTTTGGTTCATAAATTTTGCAAAAATTACATATTTTGGTGACTATACCTACATAATCTTGCATTTTGCAACTTCAAAGGCTCCGTACAAACACATCTAGTCACTTTTTTAGGTTCTATTTTTTTGAAAGTGCATAATTTTTCATCTACTTTCCAGATTTGTAGTCATATTCTAGGGCTGTGTGGACCAAAATCTCACTTTCAAAATTAGGCCTTTTTCGGCATTGTAAAGCTTTGATTATTTTTAGAATTTTTGTAAATCTGAGCTACAGTACTTAGTGACAAATTTGGGCCTCAAAAGGTAGTTTTAAAAGCAAAATCAAAAAGTCCACTTTGTTCATTTTGACAAGTGACCCATTGTACACAGACTACTTATAAAGTGCCAAAATAATCTTTTTTTTTTTTTTTTTTTGGGGGGGGTGGGTGGTGGGGTGTCTTTTAATTGAGTGAAAAAGGGGGGTGTGTACTATGTTTTTGTGTCTCTCTATTGTGCTCTTTTCATTTTTTGCAACATGGATTTTAAATGTCCTTCTTTAACTTCACGCAACTATTCTACATGGAAAGATATTGCATGGAGTATATTAATTGAAAAAGGATATAGTCTTTATGTTGATCATAAAATTCCTAAACCTACTGATGCTAAAGAACTCATTCAATGGAAAAGACAAGACCAACAAGCTTTAGGATCTATCAGGAATTGTGTTCATAGAGATCTCTTGTTCCACATTACCAATTGTACAGAATCCAAAGAATCTTGGGATAAACTTAAATCATTGTATGGTAAGGTTGATGAAGAAAATGGATTTTAGATTGAGGATGATCTACTTCTCTTGGATCCAAAGAACTTTGACACAATTCAAGATTACATAAAAAAAGTCAATGAGTATAGGGCACTCCTTAAAGATTGTGGAAATCTCATGAAGGATGACAAGTTGATTCATCACATCCTAAAGAGGCTACCTTTTGAGTACACTTTCTTTTTTTTGAGTTTCAATACTCATAGGTTGACCATGGGATTTGCTTACTAGAAGCCTTCCTTTGATGCATTTGTAGAAATGTTGATTTTTGAACAATCTCACTTGATGGATTTAGGACCTCTCAAGTCATCAAAGACCAAAGCCTTGGTGGCTAGTGATGAGCACCAATCAAGTCAAGGAGGGAAAAGTAATAAAAACAAGAAGCAATGGAAGCAAAAATCACCTTTTTAGACATGATAGTCCTCCTCTCAGCAAGGTGGTTCTTCTTCCAACAAGAAGGGAAGTAATGAAAAGAAGGAAAAACTCTTTTGTGCATACTACAAAAATCCAAATCATGAAGAGCATCATTGCAAAACTAAAAGAATTGATGAGTTAGAAAATCTACTCAAGAAGAACAAAATTCAAGTGCTAGATAATTCCAAGGATTCAACTCCAACCTCTTCAAAGGGTAAAGGACAAGCACTTATGGAAAACACAAGTTCTTCTTTGGAATGGATACTTGACTTAGGTGCCTCATATCATATGGATTCTTCAAAGGGAGACTTTTCTTCATTGAAGCAATCAAATGTACTGCACATCTTTGTGGGAGATGATACTCAAATGGAAGTTGAAGGGAAAGGACATGTGGAAGTGGAAAATGGGGAATTCAAATATGTTCTCTACATTCCAAACCTTAGCTCCACTCTCCTCTTAGTTTACCAAATCACTACCTTAGAGATGGTCACAAAGTTGAGTTTAGTCTAGATTCAATGATGGTGCGAAGTCTAAGAGATGATTCATTGGTTGTAATGGGGAAAGTCAATGATGAAAAGAGGCTTTATTCCTTCTCCCATTTTTTGCCTAAGTCTTCTTCACAAGCCTTTTTGACTCACTCTACTTCACATATCAACTTATGGCATGAGCAGTTTGGTCACCTTGACTTCCACTCTCTTTAGCAACTTTACTCTGAACACATGGTCAAAGGTCTATCTAACATAAACTTTTCTAAGGGAGAGTGTTCATCATTTTCATTGGATATGAATCTCAAGGAGAAGTATGATAAAAGGAAGTCTTCTAGAGCTCCAGTTATTCACGAGCTAGTTCACATGGTTTTAGTAGGACCCTTTGCAGTGACTTTAATCAGCCAAGGCCACTACATACTCACATTTGTTGATGACTTTTCAAGATTCACTTGGGTCTACTTCCTTCATCACAAGAATAAATTGGTTCATAAGCTTCAATAGTTTAAGACTCATGTTGAACACAAGTCAAGGAAAGCCATCAAGGTACTATGGGTGGACAATGAGAACAGATATGTGGATAAAAGACTTAAGGACTTTTATAGACTTGAGGGGATTGATCTTCAAAACCCACCAACATTTAGTCCACACAAGATAGATCTTGTAGCTATGAGGATTAGGACTCTCAAAACCATGGCAAGTTGCATGATAAAAGCCAAGTCTCTTGATCCTATACTTGAAGTTGAAGCCATTAGCAGTGCTACTCACATACTTAATAGGTCTCCTCATAATGCCTAAGATGGTAAGACTCCTTTTGAGGCATTGTGCAGCAAAAAACTAGTTGTGGGTCACTTTAGAGTCTTTGATTATCTAACATGGGCAAACCTATCTTCCAGGAGTTGCAAGACACCAGCACCTAGGCCTTGTACCTTCATTGGTTATGAAGACAAAGCTAAAGCTTATAGACTTATGGATCCAGAGACTCATGAGATCTTTGTGGAGAATGATGTTCACTTTGAGGAAATTTCACCCAACTTATCCTCTAACCCTGTCCCGCACATCATACATAGTGGAAACTGATAGTGACACAAGCAATAGTGCTTCAATAGATTCAAACACATGGGTTTCTATCGACAATTGTAGTGAGAGGTCACATCATCAAGACAGTCTAGATACTTACATTGCCATAGTGAAAGGTCCAGCACAACATGATACATCATGTCTTCCACCTCTAGCTTCAATTGACTTGGGAGATAGCCTTGAGGACTTACATCTTCTCTTTGATGAAGGTGATCCTTCTATAGTTGTTGCAAGGGTTCACTCTGACCCTCATGTCCATTCTCTACATGATCAATCTTCATAGGTTGGCATGACTGTGGATCCTTATGTACAACAATTGTCGGAGGTCTCTTTGTCAATTGCAGAGATAGATGGTTTAATGGAACAGGTTTAATAGACATCCTTGCTAGATCTACATTCAATCTTTTTAGCACAGTTGGAAGGGGAGAGCATCAGCATCAGCACAAGGATACTTGAGCAGGTTTCAAGGCCACCATACATCTTTAGGATTGTACCTTTGGCATTGTTTCTTCCTAAGGGGAGGAACACCATTCTGCATTCTTGGACCAGCTTCTCCATTGGAGCAACTTTTACTATCTGGCATTCTTCTTCTTTTTTTTTTTTTTTGGGGGGGGGGGCTATTTTGTCTCTCTTCTCTCATTCTTCACTTTTGTATATATTGGATGTATGTCATAATGGGGGGGTCTTGATTACTCCATCCATCTATGCATCCCTATTTATCTCTCTTTTTGGGGGAGGGTTTTTCCCATGAGGTTTTTCCTCTTTCTCCACTTTATGAGAGATTGCATTTCATTATGTACATGGGTACCTAACATGGCCTAGTAGCTAGGACCCATTATGCATATTCATCTTAGATTTTGTAAGCTTAAGGGCATTCCCCTAAGTTGCACTTAAGGGGGGGTGTTGGTGTAAATATGTATTTACTATTTACACTTACTTAAGTTTACTTAGGTTAATGCATTATTTTATTATTTTATTTTGTGAGACACTTAGGAGTTTGTGCACCTTTTTGAGTTGTTATATTGACAACATAGGAGTATGCAACTCTATTTTAGCACATAGTGTCTACAACACTAATTTGCGTGTGACACCCTTGTAGGCTTATCCTCTCATCACCACACTTATTTTGTGCTTAATGGAAGATAACCCATATATGGTGGACATGTGCCTAGTTGTTTACATATCATGTAGCTAATTACAAGGCATTCTAGATGTATCTCAAAGGCCTTTATATACAGGCACTCCTAGTGTACTTAATAGTGCATATTGAATGAATATATTATCATTCTAATCATACTCTCTCTTTTTGGTCTACAGTTGTGCTTCTATTTGAGTTCTTAATTCTTGGGTGAATTTTTCCCTTAGAAAAATTCTTATAGTCATCAACAAAGATAAGGATGTAGTGGCCTTGGCTGATTGATGTCACTGCAACGGGTCCTACTAGAACCATGTGAACCAACTAGAGAACAAATGGTTCTCATGAAGACTTGCCTTTATCATACTTCTCCTTGAGATGTATATCCACTGAATATGATGATCACTCACCCTTAGAAAAGTTGATGTTAGGTAGACCTTTATTGAATATGGTAGAAGGTAATATGACCAAACCACTCATGCCATAAGTTGGTTTGTGAATTAGAGTGAGTTAACAAGACTTGAGAAGGAGACTTAGGCACAAAGTGGGAGAAGGAATAAAGCCTTTTTTCATAATTGAATTTCCTCACTACAACCAATGAATCATCTTTTAGACTGTGAACCATCACTGAATTTAGAAGGAACTCAACTTTCTGACCATCTCCAAGGTGAGTGATTTGGTAAACTGATAGGAGATTGGAGATAAGATTTTGAATGTAGAGAACATCTTTGAATTCCCCATTGTCCATTTCCACATGTCCTTCTCCTTCAATTTCCATTTTAGTATCATGTCCCATGAAGATGTGTGGTACCTTTGACTACTTCAATGAAGAAAAGTCTTCCTTTGAAGAACCCATATGGTAAGAGGCACCTGAGTCAAGTATCCATTCTGAAGAAAAAATTGAATTTTTCATAAGTGCTTGCCCTTTTCCCTTTGAAGAGGTTGGAGTTGAATCCTTGGAAATACCTGGCACTTGAATCTTGTTCTTCTTGAGTAGATTTTCTAACTCATTGATTCTTTTAGTTTTCCAATGATGCTCATCATGATTTGGCTTTTTGCAATATGCACAAAAAAGTTTCTCCTTTTCATTAATTCCCTTCTTGTTGGAAGAAGAATTGCCTTACTATGAGGAGGATTGTTGTGTCTTATATTGTGATTTTTGCTTCCACTGCTTCTTCTTCTTGTTGCTAGAACTTTTCCCTCCTTGACTTGATTGGTGCTCATCACTAGCCACCAAGGCTTTGGTCTTTGATGACTTGAGAAGTCCTAAATCCATCAAGTGAGATTGTTCAAAAATCAATTTTTTTTCAAATGCATCAAATGTAGGCTTCTGGTAAGCAGTTCCCATGGTCAACCTATGAGTATTGAAACTCAAACAAAGGAAGCATACTTTGAAGGTAGCCTCTTCAAGATGTGATGAATCAACTTTTCATCCTTCGTGGGATTTTCACAATATTTAAGAAGTTCCCTATACTCATTGACTTTGTTGATGTAATCTTGAATTGGGTCAAAGTTCTTTGGATCTAAGAGAAGTAGATCATCCTCAATCTAAAATCACTTTTCTTCATCCACCTTACCATACAATGATTGAATTTTATCCCAAGCTGGTTTGGATTCCATGAAATTGACAATGTGAAAGAAAAGATCTCTATGTATACAACTCCTAATAATTCCTAAAGCTTGTTGGTCTTTTTTTTCCCATTCAATGAGTTATTTAGCATCAGTAGGTTTGGTAATTGTACCATCAACATAAAGATTGTAACCTTTTTCCATTAATCTAATCCATGCAATATCTTTCCATGTAGAATAATTGTGTGAAGTTAAAGGTGGAAATTTAAATGAACCCATGATGCAAAAAATGAAAAAGAGCACAAAAGAGACACACAAAAATATAGTACACACCCCCCCTTTTCACTCAATCAAAAGAACCCCTCAAAAAAGATGCTTTTTGTTGAGATAATGGGTGCCGCACACATTGCATAATATTGTTATATTTTGTTATTTTATTTTATTATGTAATTTTGTGCCTAGATGGACGTGCAATATGTAAAGATTCCCATAGAATATTCTTGATGAGTTGTATTGTAACATTGTGATCATATTTAATGCAATTATTTAATATTGGGGAAAAGAATTAAATGCCCAATATTAAATGTGGGGTCAATGGGTTAGGTAGCACATTGTTTTAGCACATGGTTTATGTAATACCACTTGGTGGTTTTGTGGGACTTGCTACTATATAAGCAGCCACAAGGGTAGTTGTTGTAGAGAGAGTAAGAGTGAGAAAGACAAGAGTCGAGTGGGACAAGGCTTGACAAGTTAGCCAAGAGAGCATTTGTGAAGGTTTGAAGCATGGCATGGGATGTGTGGATTCATGCTTGTTCACATAGTTTGCTTGGTTATGGTTATGGCCATGAAGACTCACAGGGTTCTTGGCAAAGGTGTGGTTTATGCTTCCATTTGGCATGTTATCCTTGGTATGAGGATGGTTTCATTATTATGTCATGGTATACTCTTGATACACGTTTAGAGTTGTGACATGTTATGGTGTGTTCATATGGAGCATGTTATCTCTTTAGTTGAGATGGTAAGATCATGTTGTCATGATTATGTTCCTAAGGCCATGGTTGGAAATTTGACATTGATCTTGGTTTAGTTTCTTGGTATTGAGTACACTGATCATAAGCTAGATACTTCATGATATTTCTATGTTGCATTTGGAGTTGGCACGGATTGATTGCTTATAGGTGCTCATGGATACTTAGAGATGGTGGTGACATTGATTTCTCTTGGATTAGAGAAGTATTTGTTGGGATGGTTGATAGTTTTAGCAGGAAGTCTGAGGGGCAGTCACCTGATATGGACTTGAGAGGAGATTGTTCTTAGATGAGTCTTGGTTGGAGACTTGGGTATCTTGATGAGCATTCTCATTCCCCACTCTTGGTCTACTCGACGGTTTGCTACTTGAGAGGTATAGCCCATTGTTTTTCTCAGTTGCATTATATTTTGTCTTTCATGGATATGGATCTTGAGCTATGGTACATGAGTTACTTCTAGAGGGTTCATTTGAGAGATGGTTTAGCATTGGTTATCTCCATGTGCATATGTTGTTATGCTGGTTGAGTTTGGGAGATGGTTTTATAGTGGGCATTTTCCTTGGATTAGGAATGGGTTTATTGAATTTGGTCTTCTTGTGAGAGGCTTACATCCATGATGAGTTATATGGTATGGTTTGGGTGTTGTTAAGGCTTCTTGTTGGGGTTTTATAGAGGAGATCATACTTGCATAGTTTACATCTAGAGGTGTGTGTAGAAGGACATGATACAAGTTATGATTTACATGGTTTCTCTGGTCTTGGTTATCTTCTTGGATGTTCAATTTTGCCTACATTGGATTTGAGATTGGTTGGAGATTGTGATCACTGGTTTTTGCTCATGTATTTCATGTGAGAGATGACATGGTTATTCTTTTATCTCTTTCCTTTGTTGGTTGTGGAGAATTTGGGAGACTATTGGAGACTTATTACAAGTGTTTTTCTTGCAGGATATTAGTTCATGTATTGTGGATGTCCTTGATACTACATGGATTCACTTCTTTGTGATGTGGTTAGTGGATTGATTATAGATTTGACATTATCTTTTGTAGTGGGAGCTTCTTGGTATATATGTGGCAGGTATTGCTCTTGAGGCTTGTAATTGCAGGTTACAAATTGGATATGTCGGCGATGTGAGATTCACTTGGTATATCTTTTGAAGTATGGATAGTTGGATGGGTTTGGCACTTGCTATGGGTGCTATTTCAGCTATGGATATTTTGACAACTACGGATACATGTGATTACCTTTGGATTAGGTTATTTGTGCTTGGAATTTTAGTTGATACAAGATTTTATGATCTTCTAATGTGACAAGTTGGGTGGTTTTCTCTTTGGATGGCTTCTATATATGTCCAGTGGTAGTGGCATAATAGAAGGTGAGATCATTCATGTTTGAGATGCTAGATACTTTGATTTTGTTGTAGGTACCAGGATGGAGCACTTGGTGTATTTTGATCCATGATGGTGGATGTGCTGGGAGGGATTGTCCCCTTGTTTATTTATGTGGCTATGGATTGACCCTATGCAATGTATACAACAAGTGGGAGATTGTTGAGATAATGGGTGTTGCACACATTGCATAATATTGTTATATTTTATTATGTAATTTTGTGCCTAGATGGATGTGCAACATGTAAAGATTTCCATGGAATATTCTTGATGAGTTGTATTGTAACATTGTGATAATATTTTATGTAATCATTTAATATTGGGGAAAAGAATTAAATGCTCAATATTAAATGTGGGGTCACTTGGTTAGGTAGCACATGATTTTAGCACATGGTTTATGTAATACCACTTGGTGGTTTTGTGGGGCTTGCTACTGTATAAGCAGCCACAAGGGTAGTTTTTGTAGAGAGAGTAAGAGTGAGAAAGGCAAGAGTCGAGCGGGACAAGGCTTGACAGGTTAGCTAAGGGAGCATTTGTGAAAGTTTGAAGCATGGCATGGGATGTGTGGATTCATACTTGTTTACATAGTTTGCTCAGTTATGGCTATAGCCATGAAGGCTTCCATGGTTGTATGGCAATGGTATTTTTGCTGAATAATACATGGTGATGGATGCTTTTGGAGGTTAGGTTTTTCTCTCAATGAGGGTTTCCCAGGGTATATCTTGTGTCACATTTTGTGGGTATGTTTTCTATTCTCTTGCATGTGGATTTTAATTCCATATTTATTTCAGATCTATTATGGGTTATGTGGAAATGGTTATATTTTTTCTTGCCAAGTTTCCTTACACTTTTGACACTTTATAAGTAGTGTGTGTACAATGGGCCACTTGTCAAAATGAACAAAGTGGACTTTCTAATAATTCTTTTACAACTACCTTTTGAGGCCCATATTTGTCATTAAGCACTGTATCTCAGATGTATAACAATTCAAAAAAGTAATCAAAGCTTTACAATGCAAAAAAACCCTAGTTCTGAAAGTGAGAAATTTGTCCACACAACCCAAGAATTTGACTACCAATTTGGAAAATAGACAAAAAGAATGCACTTTCAAAAAAATGGAACTTGAAAAAGTGACCAGATGTGCCCATGCAGAGTGTTTAAAGTTGCAAAATGTAGGATTATGTAGGTATAGTCACCAAAAAATGCAATTTTTGAAAAATACTTGCACCAAAACTAGAAAACAACACCCCCACTAGAAATTTTAGGAAATTCTACCCAATTTCAAAATAATTACACCTAAATTAGAGTTTGGATGTCCAAGTTATGGGCTCACAAAGTTAGGGTGCCAAATGAAAAAGAAATTTGGAGAGGGGTCTGGCAGGAAAAATACGTGCTTAAATTTGATAGTCAAATGATCATCATAGTATTTAGAAAAGGCCTAGAAATGATAGTTAGATGACCATCAAATTTAACCTTGTGACTTTCTAAAATCAGCAAAAAATGACCACCTAGTATAGAAAGACACATGGCATACAGATTTTTACACATGTCATGTTGACATGTCATACGAGCTATGCAAGATGACATGGAGTGTACTATTGATGTAGAAAAGTGTGTAGAGTGGTTGCACTGATGTGGATGTTGACTAGTCACTATCCACATGGCATGCCTATGGCACTAGAAAAATAGCTATCATGGTGTTATCTGGCTAGAGGTCATTATCTGTGTGGCAGAAACTGTAGTGTTGACATGGAGGAATCGTAGGTTTGTAGAGTGTGCCACATGTCGTGGCCTAAAGCTATTCACGTGCACTATTTGTGAGCAAGAATTTCAAACAAAGGAAATTAATGGGGAGTGCCACAGAGTTTTTAAAATGATGCCAAAAATATTTCACGTGCATCAAATTTCTTTGAAATCTGTGGAGGCCAAAATGAACTCTACGTGCAGGCTAGAAGTTTTTAAAAAAGGGTGCTAGAGATGGAATATATAGTCATGGGAAAGCTTTTACATTTGCTAAAAGTTTTCAAAAGAACTGGCTAGGAAATGAGCACACAAGCTAGAATATGCTTATCACAACTGGGAAAAATCGAATGCAGTGGTCGAGAACTCCAAATAGTTTTCAGAGAGAGATGGCCAGAACTATTCAAAAATGCAGTGTCAGATCTTTATTTTTAGGCATGGAAGTTCTAAAGACAGTCGGCGGGGGATAGAAAATTATCCCACATGCAAGGGAAAGTATGTGTAATGGTGTATAAATTGACAACCCACGTATCATAAATCAAAGCAACTAAATTGTAGAGTGGTAGCCGATTGTTAGTTATTCTATGGTGCCCACCATTTGGGATATGTAAGGAAGTCTAATGCTAGATTTTAAGTGTAGTTCATTGGAAATTGTTAACCAATCCAATCAGGTTGGAATATTCCCACCTATACAACAAAATATAATCTGTGTAGGGCCAAGATTGGATAGCTTGATTCTGCTATAAAAAAAAAAAGAAAAAAAAAATCTCTACTACCTGCCCGGAGGGAAGAAAAAATTTCCAAAAAATAGTGTAGTCAAAAAATAAAATTGTAGAGAATTAAAAAATGTAAATCTGAATTAATTAATTAAATCTACAAATGACCATAACCGAACTGCAAATTGGGGCCTCCAAATGCCAATTTACAAACAAAATTTTGCCTCACAGTTGATTTTGGGCTAAGGTAGCTAAATTTATAGTCAATCTTCACCAAATTAACATTTTGGATGCAATGGCACGATCAGATCTAGCTTTAGATGCTCCCGATTTCTACAGTACTCCAAATTCAGGTTGAGGTGTTGAAGCAAAAATGGTCTTGAATGACTATGTGATGAGAAAACCTCCAAGATCTAATACCATGTAAGAATTTTTCTTAGGGAAAAATTCACCGAAGAACTAAGAACTCAAACAATACACAACTGTAGACCAAAAAGAGAGAGTATGATCAGAATGATAATATATTCAGTCAATATGCATTCATGAAAGTACACTAGGAGTGTTTGTATAAAGGTCTTTGAGATACATTTAGGATTCCTCAGAATTAGCTACATGATAAGTCATACAACTAGGCATATATCCACCAGATATGGGTTATCCTCCATTAAGCATGAAAGTAAGTGTGATGATGAGAGGATAAACCTACAAGGGTGTAACACACAAATCAATGTTTTAGACAACATGTGCTAGAAAGGGAGTGTGAAGAACTATGTTTTCCACATGACAACTTATTGAATGATGCAAAATCTAGTGTTGTAGACACCATGTGCTGAAATAGAGTTGCTAATTCTGTATTGTCAACATGACAACTCAAAAAGGTGTGCAAACTCTTAAGTGTCTCACAAAATAAAATAATAAAATAATGCATTAACATAAGTAAACTTAAGTAAGTGTAAATATTAAATATATATTTACACCAAAAAATCTAAAGCAACTACCATAGAACATGATAACTTACTTGCTAAAGTATAAATCCTTAGAAAAAGGGTTGCTAAAGAAGAAACCAAAAGCATTTGTTTGGAAAAAGATAAACAACAAATTATAATGAACACTCATTGAGAGAAATAATTGCTTAGGAGAATGGTTGCTCTAAAGGAGAAAAATAATAAATTGGAAGAGAGATCCTCCAAAGTACATTTATATGTATTTGGAGATGTTGAAGATTTCAAGTCTAAAGTCCAAGAGTAGGAAAATCTTTTGAAAGAAAAAGAAGGACCTGTCTAAGTCCAAGTCAAATCTTACAAACCTATTGAGCTAGAACTTATAGTTTGACTGTGAAAACCACTGATAAAGGAAAACAAAAGATTGTAGGGATTTAAATAAATGAACCTCAATCTATCCCAAAAAAATTTGGAAATCCTCTCATCTCTAAACTTGATTTAGACTTAGAGAAAGCTAAGAAAGGAGAGGGAGGATTTAGCTAAAGAGCTTGAGAAAATTGAAAATACAACAAAAGTAGTTGAAACTAGAAGAAAGATATAGTTTATTAAAACTAATTATGATTTAGCTTCATGGCCAAATATGTCCTCACAAGCCACACCCTCTATTCCCACTTGTTTAATAGTAATACCAAGCCAAAATATCTCTTAGTTAGCCCCTGCTTCATCTTCCACCCCTACCAATCAACAAATCCAATAGCCTCATATCCATGTCCAAAATCAAGCAACTATAGTAAGTGCATCAAATGTTTTTGGTTTTCAAAGAAGACCCATATACGTGGAAAATTATAGGGAGATGTATTTTCTAGGAATTTCAGGGTTCCCAAATCCCATTTCAAATGATCTAAGGGATAAGATCATTAAATTCTCATGCAACAATGTTATAACTAGTGAAGAGCACTTGAGAAAATTCATTGACATGCTTAATGATTATGAAGTAGAGAATGAGGATGTGGTGACAAAATTGTTTGTACATTCACTTATAGAGGATGCTAGGGATTGGATTAGGAGATTTTTGGATGATAGCTTGAATTCATGGAGTGATTTGAAGAATATTTTTAAGGAGCAATATGGAGATAATACAATGTTGGTTTTATGTTGAATGATTTCAAAAAACATTAAGAAGAGCCCAATGATTCCACATTTGATTTCAATGTGATATTTCATAAAAGGATGCACAAGATTTTCCAAGTTATGAGGTTAGGAAAGGATATTTGTCTTACTATGTACTTTAATGCATTTGATAGTAAGATGTCCTATACCCTCAAGGAAAAGGATCATAGGACCCTAAGAGATGCTTACAAGATGTCAATAAATATTAAGAACAAAAGAAGAGCTTCTGGTAAGCTAGAAAGAAGAGATGACCCTAAATAGTTTAATCTAAGGAATAATAAGAAAGAAGGTGAGAAGCATGTTGCAAGTAAGAAAACTTAAGAGGATATAATGGTTCAAGATCTAAATTTTCTAAAGAATATGTATCCATAAACCAATAATGCCAATAAGAAAAATAATGGTGATAAACCTCATTTTAACAACTATTATAATAGGCAACCTAGAATGCAAAACTATCCATATACTACTCAATGGAAGGATGGTAAACCTATTGCTAACCTTGCTCAAGGAACTAAGGATAAAGGTACACCAGATCCTCTACAAAGAAAATTTGTGAACATGACAGATGATATACCATGGTGTATCATATGCCAATCCCCTCATTCCTTGACTACTATGCATTGGCTTAGTCATTCTCTACAAATCAGTATGCACAAAATGGAGAAGGAGAGGAAGAGAAGGGTCATAATGATGTAGGTTGAAATATGATAAATTTGTGTGATCATGATGAGGAGTTTGATTTAAATGAATCAAAGAATGATGTTGTGGATATAGAAATGTTTATCAATTACACCATTAGCAAGTTTTTTCAGATGATGAAGATAATTATGCACTACACTATCAAGGGTAGATCACATAAATTTGAGAAAACCATTCGAAGAAGAGACTGAGAAGATGACTACAGAGATGGTGGCCTAAATTCATAGTAATTACAATTTGAGAAATAGAAATTTCAAAAATGATACTAATAAGGCATCTAGCATCTTCATTAAAGACATTACTCATAAGATGAATGATGAAAATAAAAAGGATAGCATAGTGATAGTTAAAGTCAAGGATAGTAAGAATAAAAAGTGGGAGCCTAAAAAGAAAGTATAGTTTCAAGGTATTAAAATAGTCAAAGCTAGTGTGTAAGAAAATAAATTAGAACTTGATGTCATCAAGAAAATAGCAAGGCCTACCACTCAAGTATTATCAGCTTAGGGTATTTCTATTAAACCTATTGTTTGTGATCCTATTGAAATGATATCCATGTTATCTAGATTACTGTCAAAGTTCCCTTGTCTAAAATGTTTAGAATAGAGGAACATAAAATAAGGCTTTGTCTTGGTTGGGTGGGATAAGAAGTAGTGTTGTTGAGAAAAAACCCATAGTCATGTAGCAAACACCACTTGTAATACAAGACAATGGAGTTATGTTCCAAATACCCCAAATGTATTTGGATAATTCATTTTTAGCTTACCTACAAGATATTGATCCTTTCTTTCTTAGTTTGGTCATAAATTGGAGAACTTTAAAAATTGCATGATTGACTTAGGAGCATCAAAAAACATAATGCCTTTCAAAGTTATGGAAGCCCTTTAACTAGAACTATACATCAAATAGGGTAGGTGTAGAGCAATAGATGCAAGGGAAGTGTATGTCACAAGTATAATTAATGTAGTATATTTTAGACTAGCTACCTAACCTAATGTTGAGATGACCATGATAGTCCTTGTAGTTGATATTCCTCCCCATTATGGAATGCTACTCTGTAGAAAAAGGAGTGTCATGATGGGAGGTAGCCTATAGTGTGACTTGTCATATGCTACTTTTCATATAGGAGACAAGGCTATCAAAATTGATAGAGAACCAAGGGTTACTTATGTATTTGAAGATACTATTGATAAAGATGCTACATGTTTCCTAGATACAGATGTTAATGCATTTAGAGCTGAAATGATCATTCAAGAAATTGAGAAACCACCATCAATGGTTGCACTAGAGGTAACTTGTTGTTTGGACTTATAGAACTTATGGAGCATTTATTTTGATGGAGAAAGTTTTAAGGAAGGATCAGGAGCTGGGGTAGTATTTATATCTCTAGAGAAAAATACTTTTAGATATTCATTTACTCTAAACTTTACATGTACCAATAATATTATAGAGTATGAATCACTTTTACTAGGATTATAAAGTTGTAGCAAGTCATGGAATTAAGGAATTGCATGTAATTGGTGACTCTGAATTAGTTGTGTCTCAAGTTAAGGAGACATATGCCTCTAAGAAAAAAATGTTAGATTGTGGTGACTGATCAAGAAAGTATTGTACATACTTCATAAATTCTTTGGGGTTTGAGGCATCACCTTGGAAAAAAAAAATTTGGGCCCTATTTTATCAGGATTTTGGGCCAACATGTAATTATCAATTATAACCCTAAAGTGGTTAAAATACTTGTATAAAAGGGCTTAGGGTTAGGGATTGTTTCATAAGGTGTGATGCAAAATTGGTTCTTACAATGGTATTGAGATGTAAGGGATTATAGATTGTAATCAGGTTGTAATCATTGGATCATAAAAATATTGGACTTGTTGTTTGGTGGATGTAGCCTAGGGATTGGGTGAACCATGCTAAATCTTAGTGCCTTGTGTTTTTTTCTATGTGATCTATTATTTTTCTATTATTAGTTATATTTGCATGTAATTGTTATTTCTATCTATGGTTTAATCCTAACAAGTGGTATCAAAGCCTAGTTATTTTTCAGTTATCCTCTATAGGAAAGTTTCACGATTGAGTGTGAGTCTCATGGTTGAGTGTGAGCAATGAAAGATGAGAGTAAGCTAAGGGTTGATAGGTTTAATGTATAGAACTTCTAGTTATGGAAGATGCAAATGGAAGACTATCTATATCAGAAGGATTTATGGAAGCTGTTGGAAGGCAAAGCCAAGAATCGAGGATCTATGTCAAATAATGAATGGAATCTTTTGGGTAGAAAGGCACTTGGAAGCATTCGATTATGCTTGGCACCATCAATGGCATTTAATATTACAAAATCAAAGACAACAGAAGGGTTGATGAAAACCCTAGTGACATTGTATGAAAAGTCCTCTGCTTCAAACAAGGTATTTCTCATGAAGCATTTATTTAATATGAAAATGGTAGAAGGTGGATCTGTTATAGATTATTTAAATTAGTTTAATACTATTAATAGTTAGTTATCTTCTATGGGTATCAATTTTGATGAAGAAATTAGGGCTCTCTTGATTTTTTGTTCTTTGCCTGAAAGCTGGAATGGCTTGGTAATGGCCATGAGTAATTCTATTCCTCGACCTAGTACCCTAAAATATGATGATGTGATCAATGTTATTTTGAGTGAGGAAACTCGTAGGAAAACTTTAGGTGGATCTACATTAGGAAGTGCTTTGAATGGACAAAGTAGGAGCAAAATGACTAAGAGAGGAAGTAATTCTGGAAATCATGGGAAATCAAGAGGAAAGTCAAAGGGGAAAAGGTCTCAATCAAGAGGACTAAATGAGTGTTGGTACTATGGGAAACTAGGTCATAAAAAGAAAGATTGATGGAATTGAAAGAAAAATGAAGGAGATAAATTAGATGGGGACAAGGAGGAAAATGTGGTAAGTAACAAATCCAAAGAGGATGCTTTGTTTCTGTCTTTAGAAAGTGTTGATGATTCATGGGTTTTAGATTTTGGTGTTTCATTTCATGCTACACCTCATAGAGGTTATTTCATTAATTATGTTCAAGGGGATTTTGGGCTTGTTTATTTGGGGGATAATGAACCCTGTCAGATTGTTGGAAAGGGAAAAATTAAGATTAAGTTGTAGAATGAGAATCATTGGCTACTACATGAGGTAAGACATGTTTCAAGGTTGAGTAGGAATTTAATTTCAGCAAGGCAAATTGGTGATGAGGGTTGTGTAGTTACTTTCAATGATAAAAATTGGAAGGTTTCAAAAAGTTCCTTGTAGTAGCAAAAGGTGTGAAAGTAGGCACCTTATATCTTTGTATAGGTCATATTGTTCCTTCTACTTTAATTGTTTTAGAGAAAAATGAATGTTCAGGAATAATTGCTATAGTTGAGTAGGGAGAACAAATAGCTGCTATAAATTACGATACAACATTGTTGCACAATAGACTTGGGCACATGAGTGAGAAAGGTATGAAAGTACTTCATTCAAAGAAAGTTTTACTAGGTCTAAAATGTGTTAATATGGATTTATGTGAAAGTTGTGTTTATGGAAAACAAAAAAGAGTGAGTTTTGCAAAGACTAGGAAAGAAAATAAAAGGGAGAAATTAGAGCTTGTGCATACCAATGCATGGGGACTAGCTTAGGTATCTTCCCTTGGAGGCTCTCATTATTATGTTACATTTATTGATGATGCAACTAGAAAAGTATAGGTTTATTTCCTTAGATAGAAATCTGATATGTTTCAAACATTTAAGAAATGGAAATGCTTGGTTAAAAATGAGATTGGTAAGAAATTAAAATTTCTCAGATCTGATAATAGTGGTGAGTATAGTAGTCATAAATTTGAAAATTATTGCTCCACTAATGGTATTCATAGACAAAAAACTATTCCAAGGACTCCATGGGAAATTGGAGTTGTTGAATGCATGAATAGGACTATAATGGAGCATGCAAGGAGCATGAGGTTACATGTTGGGTTGCCCTTACACATGGGTGGAGGCTATCAATACTATTGTATATTTGATTAATAGAGGTCCCTCTACTCCTTTGGATTGTGGTATTCAAGAGGAGGCATGGCCTGGTAAGAAGGTGAGTTATTCTTTTCTCAAAACCTTTGGTTGTGAAGCATTTGCTCACATAAATTTTAAAAATAGAACCAAGCTAGAAGCTAAGTCAAAGAAATGTGTATTTTTTGGATATGGCATTAATTAATTTGGTTATAGCCTTTGGGATTTTGAAAATCATAAAATTGTAAGAAGCAGGGATGTCATATTCAATGAGAATGTGTTGTACAAAGATCTATTGTAGCAACATGAGAAGAAAAAAGATGATTATGTAGTGTTGGATGATACTCCAAAAGCTAATGTTCTAGTCATTCCTCATGATGTGCAACAATTGCAACAAAAAATACCACACACACCAATGAATGTTAGATAGACAACAAAGCAAATTAGACCTCCACAAAAAATTTCTCCCTCTTTGTATTCTATTTTACTTACTAATGCTGGTGAACCTAAAAATTATGATGAAGCTATGTAGGTGGATACTAAGATTCAGTGGGAGTCTGCAATGAAAGATGAAATGGACTCTTTGTTGAAGAATAAGACATGGATTTGTGCAAGGTTCCTATAGGTAAAAAGGCTTTACAGAATGAGTGGATTTACAAGTTAAAAGAAGAGGATGGAGGTAAGAAAAGATTTAAAGCTAGGTTAGTTGTAAAAGGATTTGAACAAAAAAAGGGAATTGATTTTGATGAGATATTTTCTCTTGTTGTTAAAATGACTTCTATCCATACTATTTTAAGTCTAGTAGCTATTGAAGATTTTCATTTAGAGCAGCTCGATGTTAAAACATCCTTCCTTCATGGTGATTTGGATAAAGAGATATATATGGCTTAGCCACAAGGATTTGTGGTCAAAGGTAAGGAGAACTTAGTGTGCAAATTGAAGAAAAGCTTATCTAGCTTGAAGCAAGCACCTCGGCAATGGTATCTGAAATTTGACAGTTTTATGCATGAGCATGGTTATAGTAGGTTTCATTTAGATTATTGTATCTACTTTAAAAGGTTGGATGATGATACCTACATTATTTTATGTTTATATGTTGATGATATGCTAATAGCTCGGTCTAATATGGATCACATTAAGGGGCTAAAATGCCAATTAGCACATGCATTTGCTATGAAGGATTTGGGGGTAGCAAAAAAAATCCTTAGTATGAAGATTTGCAGAGATAGAAAAAATAGAACATTGACACTATCTCAGGTTGATTATGTTGAGAAGGTGTTGTAACATTTCTCTATGGAGAATGCTAAAGCTGTCAGCACACCTTTACCTAGTCATTTGAAGTTGACTAAAGAGATGTGTCCCAAGACATAGGAAGAGGAGGATAAGATGTCCAAGGTACCCTATGCTTTAGCTATAGGAAGCTTGATGTATGCTATGGTATGTAGTAGGCTAGATGTTTCATATTTAGTGGGAGTTGTTAGTATGTATATGAGTCATCTAAGAATTAAGCATTGGAATGCAATCAAATGGATTCTTGATATTTGAGTGCAACATCCAATAAGTTTTTACACTTTAGGGGCTCTACTACTAATTTATAGGGCTATGTTGACTCAGATTTGGTAGGGGATATTGATACCAGGCAGAGTACTACAAGTTACATCTTTAGTATTGGTGGGGTAGCCATGAGTTGAGTTTCTAGGTTACAAAAGGTTAATTCTTTATCCACTATAGAGGCAAAGTATGTAGCTACTATAGAGGTAGCCAAGGAGATGATATGGCTTCAGTTCTTCTTGCAAGAATTGGGACATCCTCAGAAGGATAATTATTTATTTACAGATAGTCAAAGTGCTATTTATCTTGCAAAGAATTCATCTCTTCATTCAAAGACCAAACACATATAGTTGTAGTACCATTTCATTTGGTCCATTTTGGAGGATGGAAAATTAAAGCTGGAGAAGATACATACCAATGACAATCTAGCAGATATGTTGGAAAAGGTAGTAACAAGGGAGAAGGTAAACTCCTCTTCAGCTTTGGTTGGTCTTCTAGACTAAATATGAATAAAATAACAGTAGTGTCTAGGGTGGTTTGATCTAGTGGAATCCCTATGTGGTAGCAATATTAATACAGGATGAGTCTCCAAGTGGCAGATTGTTGTTTAGTGTGGAGCTTGATCAGTCCCCAAGTGGGAGATTGTTAGATTGTGGTGACTAATCAAGAAAGTACTATACATACTTCATAAATTCTTTGGGGTTCCAGGCATCACCCTGAAAAAAAAAAAATTGGGCCCTATTTTATCAAGATTTTGGGCCAACATGTAATTATTAATTATACCCCTAAAGTGGTTAAAATATTTGTATAAAAGGGCTTAGCATTAGGGATTGTTTCATAAGGTGTGATACGAAATTGGTTCATTTGGCAGTATTGAGCTATAAAATTCACTGGATCATAAAAATATTGGACTTGTTGTTTGGTGGACATAGCCCAAGGATTGGGTGAACCGCGTTAAATCTTGGTGCCTTGTATTTTTTTTTCTATGTGATCTATTATTTTTCTATTATTGGTTATATTTGCATGTAATTGTTATTTATGTTTGTGGTTTAATCCTAACATAAAAGGCTAAAATAGCATAGGTATATTGTTTGGGATTAGATAGAAGCATTTGATGCCTTTGGAATTTCTTGGATGGATAGAAGTAACAACAAGATTTTTGACCTATTAGCTAATGTAGCTATTAAGGCAGATGACATATCATTTGCTAGTGTGTCAAAAATTAAAGTATAGAGTAGACCATCAGTCCCTGCCAATATTAGAATTGGCAAGTCTTTGAGGAGACAAAGATATAATCAAATTTTTGAATTGTGAGGACTACTTTTGGGGCAAGAAATTGATTATGTAGCTTATGTTGAGAGTATTGATGGTAAGGATATTGTATTTGGATAGGATTTTGTGCAATTGAAAACCAACAAGATCCCAAAAGGGTTGGTTGTTTTGGAGGTTTTCTTTGACAATCTTGACATATCTAAGATGGAAAAAAAAGAATCAAATGCTAAAGATCTAGAAGAAGTGAATCTAGGGACTAATGAAGCACGCAAGAAGGTATGAATTTGTAAGAAACTAGCCCCTAAGATTAAGCAAGAATTGATTGGCTTATTGCGAAAGTATAGACACTAGTACAAAAACAACAATATATTACTAAATAATCTACTATAAATTATAGATATATGACTAATTTTGGTTGCATGACCAATGGTAGTATATTGCTAGACATTTATTTTAAAACCAAATTTATGACTAAACTATTTTAATCATTGATTAGGTCATTGATTTAGTCATTTATTGTTGTTACTTTGTAGTTTATATGGTAGTTTATTTGGTAGTTTTTTGGGTAGTATATATGGTAGTTTATTTGGTAATACATTTGATAGCTTATTTGGTAGTTTATTTAATCATTAATTTAGTCATATTAGGGCACGATGGAATTGAACCACCATCCTCCTACTTATAAAGTAGGTGCTCCTCCATTGATCTAGTACCCATTAAAGAATAATGAAAAAAATTGATAAAGTTGTATTCCCAACATTAGATCTATCATGATTATGGTCATTGTAACATGATACACTCTTCTCAAAGAATAAAAATTTTAGTTATTATGAAAAATAATAATCTAAATCTTTATCAATAACAATTCAACAATTTTAAATTCTTTTGTTCAAGCATTTCAAAATTATATTTCATGTCAATTACACTTCTCTAAATTATTGTAGTGATAGACTCTTATAAAATATAATCTAGAGCAGTTTGGCCACACACAAGTATTATTTCTTATGCTATCTTCTTAGAAAAAGATACAAATGATTATGCAATTTATGTCAAGAAAATAGACCTTTGCATTAAATAAAAACATTGAACCCCATTAAAAAATCATATCTATTAAAAACTGAAACACAATCAATTGAAATACTCACTTTTTAACATATAGATGTGCCAAAGGATCAAATATTTTCTCTTTCTTATGCTCAGGTGGGTGGTGAAAGTGTTCATTACACCTAATATTGATATTTATTAAACCTCAGTCTACAAACAACATAAAAATAGGAATTTGATAAAACTAAGGCAAATGAAAAGAAAGATTTTGTCAATGATCTATAATTAAGTTATTCCTAGTAATAGGGAAAGTGGTACTAATTCATAAATGTGACAAAGAACTAAATAATGCATTTATGATAAATTTCTTTAAAAATATATAACAAAAGGAAATAATGGACTAGTAAAGTCTAGTAATCTAGTAAGCAATGGCTATGGTTCACCTATTGATAACTCCAATTATAGGATCAAGTTGGAGATAGAGGAATGATTCCAAAAGTTTTCTTTAGTTAGAAGTCATGGAATATTAGTACAAGATCTAAATTGTAGTCCTTGAGAGTAGTGTAATTCAAAGGCTTATAATTCATCTATGTTAAAAGTTTTCAAAGTCGTAAATGTAGCTTTGTTTTAAACAATAAAGATTAGCTTTAATCAAGTCATCTCTTCTTATCCATTGTATGAATTTGCTAAGCATTGATTAGCTAAATAGCTAGATATTTTCATTGAACTCTCCACTTGAGAATTTGCAAAAGCATAACAAAAAGAAATTAGATCAAAGGCTAAGTCCTATCTCCATCCAAGAAACTACAAAAACTAGTAATAAGGAAAACTAACATTACCAGTTTGCTTTCTACTTGGACACTCTAACTAGAAGTTCAAGTGGTAACTAGAGCTAATTCCCAACTAGTGGCCCCATTTGACAAATCTAAAGCACTATTAAAAAAAAAAATTTGAAGCTAAGTCTACAATTTGAAGGAGCTCCAATGTCAAAATACCCTTAACAAAAATACATCGATATGTTTAATATGAACCATATGAAGAATTTACCTATAGAAGGAACAATAGCAAGGGCTAGTGCATTCCTTTCCTCAAGTGTTGAAGTATCAGGGATAATGTCAACAAAGCCCTATATGCTAGATATTGAAAAGGGTTATGTAACAATTACTTAAAGCATTGGTCAGACCTACTAATAACATAAAACCATTATATGCACTCTCACTAGGTTAAAATATATAGTCCAAGTTTCCTTATGATATATCCTATATAAGTTCTTCATTTTAATTAAATTTATTACAAGGACAAATTAATATTGTAGTGCCCAATATTGTAGTTCCCGAGATTTACCAAAAGGTTAGGTGTTGCATGTTGTATAGGTCCAGCCTCCTTCTTAACAGGTTCATATGGAGGTGGGGGGAGGGTGATGGTGATGGTGATGGTGATATGTCATCCTCATGTTCTAGATTTTTCTTTTACTCTAGAGCTAAAACCTTTGGAATGGATTCAATCTTCTACTAAAGGAAAAATAACATAGAAACACAAAATTGTTATGAGAGTAGTTGCAAATTTGCAATAATGTTTGATAGAAATTTAATCATATATTTAATTTACATTTTGAATGTAAATCCAAAATTAAAGTATGGCTTAACTATATCTATAATAAACTATGTATTTTCTTTCACACATGGTCACTACATACTAGCTCCCTATGGGTCAGTGGAGCTCTTGGGGCATCTCTAACATACTCTTCCATTATAGAAATGAATGATGTTGGAGGCTAATTAGCAATTAGATTGAAAAAAAATCATATAAGTGATGAACATTACACCTTCCTTTAATCTATTATCTTAAATTTTGATTAAATCAAAAATTTCATCAAAAAAGTAAAACAAACAAGAAAGAAGACATGCCATTATTACCTGTTCAAGTGGGGGAAAGTTTGGTCCATGTCCAAGATCAATGCCTTTGCAAACTTTGTGAATGATCAAAACTAATACAATGATAACCTAGCCACACCTAAAAAATGGCTCCTTCATTGAATGATCAAAACCAATACAATGATCTCAAGCATAGATTGATAACTCTTAATAGTAAATCAATAAATACCTTCTTCATAGTTCAAATACAGTAACTTTTCTATATGCAATGCATATTGATTTCAGTAACTCATAGATACTACTCACAGTGAAATGATTTTTGCACAGTAAAATTGCTTATCCTCAAATCATATAACAAATAGCTCTATATGTTCTCTAGCATAGACACTTATAGAAAATAAGATATAGTCTTTAGATACAAGGCTCAATAACTCTACATCACTAAAATCCCATCCAAATAAAAACTTGGTAACTAATCATATAGTCAACTCTCGATACCCAACCACACAGTTAGCTCTCTAAACACATACACATCAGCTCAAAAAAGGCACTCTATAGACACTTGTGAACAATAATCAACATCCACTATATTACCACCACCAAGAGAAATCATAATTTCTTCTTCTCACAAGGGAACAAGAGAGATTCTTATTGAAGCTTAATTTTCTATTGTTATGATTACCAACCATTAATGTTAAACAATACATTCAACCACTCTAAACCTCCATCATACAAAATGAGAAAATGAATCCAAGGAGACCATGATGACATGGCATAGTAAATGTAGTAGTTACAAAATAGTAAGGTAGAATGAATGAGACAATTGGAGGATGACTCATAATGCCAACATGGATCAACATGTTGCCTAGACAACTCATAGTAATAAAGTAACAAGAAAAAATCTTGAAATCAAAGTCTTTTCAACGAAACAAGTGGAGAAGATAAAAGCACAGTCATAGAAGAAGCACCTTTTGAACAATATAGAGAGTAAGAACAATAAAGAAGCTTTAATATTATATGAACAAATATATTTCCAAGAACCTCATGGTAGGACATAACAAGTAATTCATAGCTCTTATAGCTATGTAACTTTAACACCATTTCTTATGATTTTATCTAATTAACTATACATAACTTCAACAATATACCATTTCTAATAATTTTATCCAATTTAAATTTCCTCAAAAATTCTTCCAAAGTTTTGATTAAGTAAAAATAGGTTTTAAAGGACCTGAAACCTTTACAAAATTAAAAAATTCTGAAAATAACCAAGAGAAGAAAACATCAGAGAAAAGTAGCAAAGGACAACATGAAACAGACCTCCAAAAAAGAACAACAATTGACTAGCTAAGAAGTCTTAATTAGGTCAACAACCTAATCTGTTAGAATATGCATATTATCAGCACCGGTCTTCACCTCATCCTTCTTATTGATATCCTCATTCTTCTTAGAATGAGCTCAGGTATGTTTACTTGGTCCCTAAGTCTTTGCCACTAGAGGGGAGTCTTGTAATTTTTCATTCTCATTCTACTTCAAGAGGTTACCCACATTGTCTGCCATCTATTTGAACAATTTTTCGAAATTGCCCAAATTTAGTATCCATTTTTTATACCTTCCCCTGAATACCACTAATCTCTTTATCCATCACCCTTTGTTTGGCCTTGAGAAATAGTATCTTATGCATGAGGTTTTTAACTTCTTCTGCATTCCCTATAACCTCTAAAAGTCTATTTATATGTTGGCCCAATGTACGCTCACCTTTAGTAGTTTTGCTGAGTTGCTCCATTTCCTTGCCCAACAACTACATTTTTTGCTTAAGGAAGCTAATCTCCTTCAAAATTGAACTAGGCTTACCAAAAAGACCCTTGGACGACTCAATCCCACCTTCAATATTATCATCCAAATCTAGAAGGTGCCCTTGTTCTCTAGCATCCTCATTATCTAAGTCCCCATTCTTCCTAGTCTGTAACCTTTCCTCCTACTGCCTTAAATATTTTCCTTTCCTTTCCAACTAGTGAACCAAAGGAGAAACCTAATCATCTTGAAAGCTCTTACTACCCTTTCCTTTACCTCCACTCCTCTTATTATAGTGGTCTCTCACTAATTCCTCCATGAAGTCACTCTCCTTATTAGAATCACCTTCCTCAACAATCTTCTTCTTCTTTTTAGAGTTGCAACTAGAGCCATTTTTCAAACTATCCAAACCCCCTTTAGCTTCATCTTGGGTATCAGAATCATAACCCTTATCTGGGAGACCCCCTTCCGTATCCTGGTCTGCCCTTTTCAAACTAACCCTTGGTTTCAAAATCTTCTTGGACTTTAAAAAATTTATTATTAGGACCATAAGACCCTCATGGAAAACATGCTCACCATTCGGGTCTTTTTGAATAGCTTGAGTGGAAATACTAAGAGAATGTAATAAATAAAATGGAAAATTGATCCTAACATCATGCCAAAAGTGATTTTCCAACATGAAATGGTACCCATATAGCTTAGTGAATCTCCCATCTAAAGTTCGATATTCAATTATCACAAAAAGCATAAATCACCATGGTCAAAAAACAAAGGCTGGGTTGAAATATGAATTACCTATTTTTACCAAGTGACTTTTCTCCTACTCTATCTCCAAAAAATCATCGATAGCCCTATCTAAGAGCTTCCCCTCCTGATAAAAATTAATCCCATACATGTTCAGCCCTATGACCTCCATAATTACTTCTTTGGTAACATCCATTCACTGGTTACCAAACATCATAGAGTAATCCTTCCAAGATTTGATAAATTGGTGCATAATAGTTAGATTGTTACCTCTAAGCCTTTCCATGTACCCTATGAAATTGCCTCGCCTTAAAATATCCCAAACCTCCATCTGGTTTCTCCACTCTAAGCAGCTTGCCAACTCCACCCTTTTCCTTTTTCCTCCCATATTCACTTCACTGAATTTGCTGGTTTTTATTCTCTGAAATCCCCAAATCATGTTGTAATTAAATGCCTCACCACAAATGAAAAGAGAAATGACAAAAACTACCCAACATCTATGCAAAATTCTTGACTTTCTAAAAATCATAACCCACCACACTCTAAAAGAGTTTACCTCATAATTATCAATCTTATCAATCAGTGACACCATCATAATTAAAATATTTTTTCTTAGATCTCCATTTATCATACTCAATAAGTTGGAAGCCATCTAGAGGTAAGGACTCATAAAAATCCCAAATGATTTAATGATCACTAAAACAAGCCACATTCACAGCCCAATCAATAGTACGGTTGGCTTCTCTAAAATTATGAGTTATAATGCATGTTTGAAAAGAATTTATAATGTTAATAGCCTTGAAGATAATATTGCTAATAGTCCACAATGGTTTAGTACTTTTATTTAAACAATTAGTAATGTTGAGGGAGTCACCTTCCACCCATATGTTCCTCAAATTCATACTTTTGGCATAGAGAAGACCATGAAGAGCAGAAAAAGCTTCTACAACATGATTAGTTTGATCCCCTATTGGAATAGCTATACATCCCTCATAGTCACCATTAGAGTTTCTAATAACAACTCCACATCCTACTTTACCTGGGTTCCCTTTCGAGGCCCCATCAAAGTTTATCTAAAACCAATTCCCTAGAGGACAATCCCATCTAGCATTATCCCTTGGATTAAGATCCTTAATATTCATTCCCAAAGTCCTTATATTCCAACTATTAAGCACCCATTCTTCCCACTCATTATAAGGTTGCTGTCCAAAACCAATAATTTTAATATTTTCAATCATAAGGACCTTAATTTTATAGAACACCTAGTTAGGACTTGATTTCACTTCTCTAAAGATCCTATCATTGCACTCCTTCCAAATGCCCCAACATAGATAAGGAGGAATGAAGTCCCACAATTTGACAATCAAAGCATTCTTGAAAGGAGTTGTCTAACTAGTAAAGAACAATTGAATAGTAGCATGGAAAACCCAATCCACTTTCAGTAAGCTACAAACTTTATCCCAAAGCTTCTCTATAAAGGTACAATGTAGCATGATATGATCCACCAATTCCCCATCATTCATGCAAAGAAAACATCGATTAACAATGATGAAACCTCTCTTCTTAAGATTATCAAGAGTCAAAATTTTATTCTGCAAAAGATTCCAAAAGAAGATATTAACTTTGGGTGTCATGTCTTTCACCCAAGCCTTAGCCCAGAAAGTTTCATCATGATCATCGAAAGAATTAGCATAGGCAGAGGCAATAGAGTACGTACTACTAGGGTCAATTTTCCATATCAGAACATCCTCTTCATGGTTTAAAAAGAATGCATTCAAACACTTTCCAAGCTTAAGCAAGTTATGGTTCACACTATGAAGATCCACCCACATATCATCCTTTCAATAATCACCCACAAAAGTACCAAACTAATTCTTGCATTGCTCCATATACCTATTCCACCTTGAATCATCACAAAGAGGGTGGTCCAAGATCCAAATGTCCTCCCAAAAAAGAACTTTTCTACCATTTCCCACCTTCCATTTAACCCCTTTCCTTAAAATAAATTTGAATTTATGAGCATTCTTCCAAATCAGAGATCCCCCTTGTTCTAAGTCACTATTAAGGAAATGATGAAAATGAAAGTGGTCCCTATTATATTTATCAACCCAAATATTCTTCCATTCCCCCTCTTCCTTGTGCCATCTCCATAATAAATTAGCCAATAAGAATTCATTCATTATAGTAATCCTTCACAAGCTAAACCCTATCTTCTCCCAAGGCATTTAAACATTTTCCCAAGCAATCAAAGGGAGTCTTTTTTTATCTCTATTCTATTCCATAAGAAAGTCTTCTAATTTTTTTCAATAGCAAGAGAAAACTTTCTTAGAATTTTGAAAACACTCAAAGCATAAAGTGAAACACTTTGTAAGATTGACTTTAAAACAATAACCTTACCAACCTAATTGAGGAGAGAACCTTTCCAACCAGCAAGTTTCAAGTGGATTTTATCAATCACCGAGTTCCAAAAGTTGTTAGGAGGGGCTAAACCCAAAGGTAAACCTAGATAGGTTCCAAGAAAAGAACCGCTCTCACAGCCAATAATCTTTTTAATCTTATTTTGTCTTGCCTCACTAACATTAATAAAGTAGATCAAACTTTTGCTCTAGTTAATGATTTGACTAGTGACCATCCCATAGTCACCCAAAGCCTTCTTAATGTTCCTAGCGTTTCTCACTAAAGCCTCCCCCATAACAATAGAATCATCTACAAATTGTTGATGAGAGAAAACTAGAGCAGAAGATGAGGTATTAAGGCCCACAAAGTCCCTTTTCACCACCATATTATCCACAAATCTCCCCAAGCATTCAACCAAAATAACAAAAAGAATAGGATAGATCGGGTCCCCTTGTCTAAGACCCCTGGAAGCCTTAAAGAAAGAGGTAGGGGAACCATTAACAAGAACCAAGAAGGAGGTAGATGAAACTAACATGAAGATAACATCCCAAAATCTCTTATTAAAGCCAAATGCTTCCAATCCATAGAGGAGGAAATTCTAGTTCACTCTGTCATAAGCTTTTGAGAGATCAAGCTTAAGAAGAAACCCTTCCTTCTTCAACACTACAAGAGAATGAATATTTTCATGAACTAAAATAATGGAATCCAAGATCTATCTACTAGGAACAAACCCATTTTGTTGCCTTGAGATGATAGTAGGAAGAAGGGATAAAATTCTAAGAGTAAGAACTTTAGAAATAATCTTATAAAAGGAATTACACAAGCTAATAGGTGTAAATTGATCCAATCTATCAGCACCCAGCTTGTCTAGAATAAGGGCAATAAAGGTTCCATTTAACTCTCTAAGGATGTTTCTAGCACCAAAAAATCCCTTCACACCATTACAAATATCAACACCAATAATATTCCAATATTTATGAAAGAACAAAAAAGGAAACCCATCAAGACCAGGGGCTTTGTCACCCTCAAAAGAGAAAATAGCCTTAGAAATCTCATCCGTGGAAGGAATGGAAGTGAGGGATAGATTATGAGCCTTAGAAATAAAAGTTGGAATGTCCTCCAGAAACATATTCTACTTATCCAAATCCAAATTGGGGTCACCTTGAAGCAATCTGCTAAAGAACTCAATAGCCTTCCTTTTGATAATCTCTTCATTATCAGTCAAACCTTCATCCACATTAAGTCTAGAAATTCTATTAGCCATCCTATGATTTAAAGTAGTCAAATGAAAGAACTTAATATTTTGGTCACCTTCCTTCAAAAAGACCTTTCTAGAACATTGTCTCTAGAACACCCCCTCCTTGGTAATAAGGTCATGAAGTTCAACCAGTTTGATACTTTCCTCCTCCCTTGAGACCACCTCATAACCATCAATCTAAATCCTATCTTGAATATCTTTAAGTTGCTCCAAAATCTTTTTTATGTTCTCAAAAATGTTGCCAAAGGTATGTTTATTCCATTTCTTAATATTTTTTAAATTGGCTGCCACTCTAAACATTGTTGTACCTTCCACTTTGATACCCCACCACTCCTTATTGAGATTCTCCAAGTTTGAATGAAGAGTCAAATCTAAAGGGGAAATTCTTATGAATGTTGAGCTTATCAGAAATTAAAAAAATAGGGTAATTATCCAATCCCACACAAACTTGAGCATTAAGTGCACATTTATAATTTAGGAACTAGTCATTACTAATAAGAGCACGGTCCAACTTGACCTGAATAAGATCCTTCCTAGCTCTTTTATTAGTCTAGCTGTACTCAATGCCATGCAAGCCAAGATCATGAAGAAGATGATGATCATTGAAGTTCATTAAATATAATCTATTATCCAAATTGGTTTGATTGTCTCCCCATTTTTCAAATTCTTTTAAAGGTATATTGAAGTCCCCCATCACCATCCAATTATCCTCTGCAAAAAGCTTTCTCGAATTAGAAGTTTCTTCTCACAAGACCTTCCTTCTCCATTTGGAGTTGGAGGCATAAACATTAGTAAGGACCCATCTAAAATAATCTTTTGAATTAAAGAATCTAACATTCATCATATTTCTATTTTGAGAGATAAGCTCCCCTTGAATCCATCTATTAATCCAAAAAACTACCATCCCATCTGACACTACTTTAGAATCATTTCCAATAATCCTTCCTCCCTATAAAATAAGAAGGCATTCTACCTTATCCTTTAACATCTTTGTTTCTTGAATAATAAAAATATCCAACCTATTGTCCCTAATCATATTTTTCAAAATGTCATGTTTATGAGGGTTATTTAACCCTTAGATATTCCAAGAGATAATCTTCATAATTTATGGAAAAAAATTGATTCAAGGATGGCTTTGTGACTACCATTAGTAATGCCTCTGTTTGCCTCAGTTTTTCTTTTCTACAAATTGGATGCTCTTCCAACTGATGATGGAGAAGACCCAATATCACCATTCTTGAGGGTTGAACCAACATTCTTAGAAGAAGAACATCCATGTCTACCCTTAAATGTTTTAGATTCCACATTTTTAGAATATGCTTTGGGCCCTTTCTTATTATTTTTTAATGGAGTAGTCTCCTCTTCTTTTTTACCACCTTTTTTCCTACCTTTAGATTGTTTACCAACCAAAATCCAATTGGCATTAGAACTATCCTCTTTTCGCACTTCTTCCTTATCATGAGAAATAGTTAAAAGGTCCTCAACTTCACCTCTAACAAAGTTTCCAACCATCACAGACTCCTAAACCCTATGTTTTGTAGGAAAAACTATATCCTTTTGGGTCTCCTCTTTGACAATATCCCTCCCCTCCTTGTTCATGATCACCTTATCTTCTAGGTTCCTCTTCAAGCGGTCACTATTAGGGATCTCCAAAATAACCTAGGTAGAGGCATCCAAGCCACTCTCCATCTCCAAAGGTGAATCCAAACTAGGATGGGGAGCCCCCACATCACATTTTGAGGTATCTAAATGTTCTTGAAGAGGAGCACCATCCCTACAAGGTTTTGGGGGAACCTCCACACCCCTAGTCACACAGCCAACCACACCACCATCTAAACACTTAGACTATTCATTTGGGGAGGCAAACTCATCTAAATCCACCCCCACACCCTTAAAGAGTTCCTTTCTCACCCACACTTTCTTGACCTTCTTAGCCTTTCCTTTTAGAGAAGGACATTTCTTAGCCCAATGACTAGCTTTCTTACAATGAAAGTAGGCAAAAGGAATAGACTCAGACTCAATCCATTAGTCTGAGATACCAAGTTTAGATTTTAAAGAGATAGATTCGAGAAAATCCACACCTCTTGAAACTCCAACACAAAATTTGGCAAAGTTCAGTCTCCTCCTAGAAACAGTCATAGGATCTAAAGAGAGTAGCTTCCCAGAAGTATTAGGAATGCCCTTTAACACATCTTCCACCTACAACTCAAGAGGGAGACTAGGTAGCCTAACCCAGACAAGGGCTTGAATAGTAGTATCATCCAAAGAGTAAAGGTTGGGGGTAAATTTCTATAATAGTAGGGTATGCCTTCCTATAACCCAAGGAGTACTATAGAGGAAATCCCACTTATCCTCCTTACAAGAAAAACAAAATGAGAGACACCATTTAGCCATCGCTAAAATGTCAACTTGTCCTTTCAAAATTTATTTTTTATGAAAAAAGGCTCAAAGATCTTTAATATGGGATTTGGCCCCAATGAATCCCCCAACCAGAGTCATGTCCATATAGGAAATGTTTTTGTCAATAATTTGATCAAGGATTTTGATTGAGTACATACCTTTATCCCTTGCAAATAAATCCCTAATTAGCGAGAAAGAAGACTTGCTAGTAGGGTGTACCCCAAATAAGTTGGACCATTTTTTAATCATCTTGGGATCCCCTCCTAAGACCCCCAAAAGCCTACCATCATCAGCATCCTTAGATTCAACAAGGGAATCTCCAATCAATGCAAATCACTCACCTGGTATAGAGGAATTTAAATTCAAATTCCTGCATGAATACTTCTCCTCACTCCCACACACACTCCCACCCATCATCAAATTCATATCCCTAAAATTCTCCCAAAGTTCCAAGCTTGTCAAACAATAGTTTACAAATTCAAGCATCATAAAATTTAATGTTTTTTTTCATGATTTTCATAGAAATTCAAATGACTATTTTCACCAATTGGGACCTATCAAGTTTGGCATTTTTGGTGGACTTGATTATAATAAAAATTTCAAAATATAAAATAACTAATAGCCTCACAAAGCTCATATAATTGATTTGCAACCATGTAACAAACTCACCAAGACATTCCCTATTTGTAGCATAACTTTATTAGTCATGGTTTGATAGCATCCCCTATGTAAAATGCACTATGAGTATTTAGAAATAAATGACCTTGTAGAATCAAATAAATTCAAAAAAAAAGATAATTTGTATCTAATACAACATAGTTTTTTAAACTGGTGGATAGAATTCATATTGATGGATATGAGGCTATCGCTAGGGAGAAGGAAAGTGTTAAACTAGTGAAGATTCATGACATCATTACCAAGGAGGAGATGTATTAGAGGCAGGGATCTAGAAAAAAATTGGAGGAAGGAGATCGAAATACTAAGTATTTTCATTTGACTACTTTGAAGCATAGGATGGCTAATAGAATTTCTAGACTCAACACAGAAGAGGGACTCACTAAGAATAAGGATAACATTAAAAGGGAGGTAGTGGAGTTTTTTAGTAACTTACTTCAAGGTGACCCCAATTTGGATGTGGCTAAGCAAAATTTGTTTCTTGATTGTATTCCTAACTACATCTCTAAAGTTCAGAATAAATTTCTTACTTCCATCCCTTCTTATGATGAAATTTCTAAGGCTATTTTCTCTTTTGATGGAGATAAAGCCCCAAGGCCTAATGGGTTCCCTTTCTTGTTTTTTAACAAGTATTAGAATATCATTGGTTCTGATGTTTGCAATGGGGTTAAGGAGTTCTTTGGATTTAGAAATATTCTCAAAGAAGTGAATGTTACCTTCATTGCTCTTATTTTGAAGAAGTCAAGAGTAGATAGTTTGGATTAGTTTCGGTCTATTAGCCTTTGTATTTCTAAAGTGTTGACCCTTAAAACTTTGCCTCTTCTTCCTTTTGTTATTTTTAGATAGCAAAATGGGTTTGTTCTTGGTAGATGGATTTTGGACTCCATCATTATAGTTCATGAAAATATTCACTCTCTTTTGATTTCTAAGAAAGAAGGGTTTCTTCTTAAGCTGGACCTTTCCAAAGCTTATGATAGAGTGGATTGGGCTTTCCTTCTTTGAGGTCTTGAAGTACTTGGGTTTAATAAAAGATTTAGGGATCTAATATTTATGTTGGTTTCTTCTACCTCTTTTTTAGTACTTGTTAATGGATCTCCTACCCTTTTCTTCAAGGCTTCTAGAGGTCTCAGATAGGGGAACCCAATCTCTCCTATTCTTTTTATACTCTTGGCTAAATGTTTGGGGAGATTTCTAGAAAAAATGGTGAGGATGGGGGACTTTGTGGTCCTAAATCCATCCTCTACTACTATAATTTTCTCTCATCAACAATTTTTTGATGACTCCATTGTGATGGGAGAGGCCTCAATTAGAAATGCAAGGAATATTAAAATAGCCTTGGAGGATTATGGGCAAGCCTCGGGACAAGTTATTAATTGGAAAAAAAGTGTGATTTATTTCATTAATGTCAATGGGGTGAGGAAAAATAAAATCAAAAAGATTATTGGTTGTGAAATTGGTTCTCTTCTTGGCTCTTATTTGGGGCCACCTCTGTGTTTGGACCCCCCAAAAAGTTTTTGGAGTTCATTGATTGATAAAATTCACATGAAACTTGTTGGATGGAAAGGTTCCCTCCTTAGTCACACTAGAAAGATTGTAATGCCCCGCCAAGGAATCCAAAGAATTAACCTAGAATTACATACATGAATCTATCACATGAAATAATAATGATAAGTCCCATGTTTATACATTATATTTCAAATACTCAATCATCCACTATACATGTCATAGGGTATGACAAGCTCAAAAGAATATACATACATAGAATAAGGTACATCATCCTATTCTAATCCATGATACATAAAAGTAGAGATAATCACATGATACACATGATACAACATCATAGAAGACATATACAACCATCATAAAGATCAAACATAATAAACTAAGTGCACAGTTCCTCCCAACCCTCAATGGCATCATTAGACCATCGTGGATCCTAGCCATCCCTCTGTGCGTAACATTCCAAATTACCGAAGAGATCATCGGTATCACATAGTAGGAATGTCACTCCTAATATATACAACATCATATGTAGAAAGTAATCTAACATGAAAATAAAAGCATAAGATAACATCATCTAAAATATGCTAATCATCAATGAAAAAGGATACATATCCACCATCATGAAGGACGCAATAGCCATGATGTCTCAATAAATCTCAAAATGATAAGAGTGGAAAATACACTACCACCTGACTGCATGGTACCTAAGTGGTCCACTCCCACCATGCTGAGGAGATAATCTCAATTCCCAAACAGGCTATCAAAATCACATAGCACATATTTCTATAAGTCCAGGAATCCTAAAAGTATACTAACTCAAAGGTTCCAAACACAAAATTTGACATCTAATCCCAGATGCACACAATGACATGTAGGAACCTACTATGCAAGTCAGAAAGTGTCATCGCAATTATCATGTACAAGTTACCCTAGCAATTAGCTAAACTCCATGGGTCCATACTAATTTCATGCGGCCACTAGTATCCTCTCATATTGACGAGGTATACTACAAAATGCAAGGTCACAACCATGCGTCTCACTACTCCCATCCTAGCCTGTACAAGCACTCAAGGCATGGGCAAGAACAAAACACTTATCTTTTTAGGTTCATTCAGTTAGTATTAGGTGTGAATGATATCACTTATTAATCCAACTTACAATGAGTTACCCTGGTAGCCTCTTAGGGCCCTAACCCCCATTGCAAGCCACTTCCCGTCACTACATGCAAATATCCTACCCTAATGCTCATGGAATCATAAATGTCAAAATCACAAAAGATAATCCATAAAATCATCAAATATGCATAAAAGCATCAAATCTCCATGAGCTAACATCCATAGAAAATCATGAACACAACAACTCTCTATTGGCAACTGAAGTATCACTGATAATCAAATATCCAATGGTTCTCAATAACCAAAATATATATATATCAATCATACTAATCGAAGACTCCAAAAATCATTGAGTCAAACATGTCACAACATGACATTATCAAAAATAAATCCACATTACAGTCCCATCATGGTGACTAGAAAATAACCAAGGATAACTGATCGATGACCAAAATAATGGTTAAGTCAAGTGTCTCATACATAAGAATCTCAACTATAACAATCAGTAATCACAACCAATACATAGAGCATTCCATCACATAACCATGGTTGGGTTTATAAAGATTGAGATTAAAATATCATCATGTCACCACAATCACATAATCCCTAAACCTCTGGTAGACGTCCTATACTGGTCAACACTAGTCAACCCAAAACCCAAAACAATAGCTTAAAGAATACACAATGCAAACACATGTTTTGGTTTTACCAAGTTTACACTTGAATCTAAATGTAGAGCTCTCAGTTTAAGTTTCCAAGTTTGAATGGAGGAACACATATATTGTTTTTGGATAAAAGTTTTCCTAAAAAAAATCCATTTTCCAATTAATAATATTTGTTTGATACATTCCCCACCAAACTATCAATTCTTTATTTAATAATTTAAAACAATTAAATTATTAAATAGTTGAAAGTTATTAAGAGTCACCTTTATGAAAATAAACCTTCAATATAAATCATTTATCAAATAGTAATAACTTAAATTTATAAATAACATATTTACATATTACATATATACATATATATATTTAAATATATATATATACATACATACATATGTAAATATATTAATACGTTTTCATAAAATCAATTTAACAATTTCGATTGACACCATATTATATAGCAATGAGAATCAATTATTTATAAACATTTTAACATAAACATTTTTCCTTGAATCACATTAACATTAATTAACCCCCCCCAAACACTTGCCGCGGTATGCAATACCTGTGGTCGCAGGCACTGCACCGATAGCGGGTACGTAGTACCCCTATCGCCGTAGACCTATGACGGTAGGTCTCTGCCTTCCGCAGGCGTGGGTACAATTTGTGCCCATGATGTTTCATTATATACATTGTTTCATGCGATATGAATCACGATGTGATTTATTAAATTTCTCCACTGCGACTTATCAATCGCTCATTCTTTGTATTATATATAAATATACATAGGTATATATATATATATATATATATCAGTATATATATATATATATATATTTGAATTTTATAATAGATTCATAATAAATGTATACATATGCATATATATATATATATATATATATATATATATATGTATATATGTATGCTCATCTGAACATATAACCATGTATGTTTTTTCTTCTTTTCCACAAAGATTATAACTACAATTTAGGAACAAAATATTTGCATTATAAAATGCATATAAAATTCTCCAATAAATTAATCTACCCATATTGTGAATGCATATAAATATGAAACTTCTCAGAAGACATATGGAAGACACAAAGAAGACAGGGAATGCGTGATGCAAAAATAGCACAATTAAAATCACAAGAATCTACTCGGATTCTGATGCTAAATCGCTCTTCCTCAAAAAACCCGCAGAGCAAGCTCCTCCCTTCTTTAGAATTCTCGAGTCCTCCAATGCTCCAATTGCTCTCCCAATGCTATGTCTAAGCTTCTATGAATGCCTGAATATAAAGAGCTTTCAGGGAACATCTAGAATGCTTCTAGAAATAGCTGAAAGGTGTCACCAACTAAGCATGGGTCTTTTCCAACCTTCAAGATGAGCCATAGGGTTGTAGACACCATGTGTTTAATTGATGCACTAACCCCCATGTTGTTGACACATGAGAAATAGAGAAGTGCATTAATTCCCATGCAAGCTTATAACTCCAATTTACTTTTTATATAATTTCTATTTAAATATTTATAACTTTTATTTTAATTTTTATAACTTTTATTATTATTATTTATTTATTACTTTATTAATATTTTATTATTATTATTAATTTTAATTTCTAATTTTCTTTTATTTAATTCTTTTTCCTCAATTAATTCCCATTCAATTAATTATAATCAAAATATCAAATAACATGATATTTTATATTATTTTCTCAAATAATTAATTTATTAATTAAATCTATTTATTAAGACTTAATTAATAGAAAATTCACCATAGACTTCCAAGATAAAATATGAAAACTCATCATAGAGCAAATCACTCAAAATCAGTCTAAAGGGTTAAAAATCACAAATTATGTCATCCAACACATTCGGTGGGTAAAATATCCAGATACTTGTCCTACCTCACTAGGACAATTGGCTTAAGGGTTTGGGATTTGGACTTGAGAATTTGTCTCCCTTCTCTTATCATTGAGATAGTATAATAGGGTACGCTCATCCTGGCAATTCAAGGAAGTCGATACCCGGTACCTGCAACTTGCAAAAAAACCATGCATGTACATACAATATATATAATGCTAAGCTAAACAGACAATGGTAGGAAATGGTGTATTGTGTAGATCCTGACTAAGCAGGTGACTACAACTCCCTTCCTTAACCACATCAGAAACACCATACAATAAGAAAACATGCACACCATACACATGCAAGTATGGGGTAAGTATCCATAATAAAACACATAAGATAATAAACCATCAATCTAATCATCAATAATAACTAAAAATAGTATAATGATCATCATGTATGTATGAAATGTAAAGTCTAAATGATCTCATCATATAACCACTGAATCCATAACATAATGTCTGATAGTCTCAAAAAAATACCACTAATCCATCAACATAATACTAGTCTATCAAAGTCTGATAATAACAACAATGTCCAAAAAAGATGTGAACGAGGGTAGGCACTACATCCACCCCCCCTTGGGTTAGGCTTACTCCTAGAAGATTACAAATAAGTAGGGATATAACTTCCTCAATTTGGCTGCATCCTCCCAAGTTGCTGAAGAATCATCAGTAGGGTCCCGTTGGACCCTTTCCTGCTCGATGGTTTGACCCCTGAGGGTCAACTCCCGCTGCTCCAAAATATGAACTAGCTCCAAAGCTAGCTGCATGTCCTCTACCTACAACACATTGCAATCAAGAACATGTACAATATTAGGTATATACTGCAGAAGCACTGAAACATGGAAAACATCATGAATATGAGCTAGGCTGGGTGGTAGAGCAAGGCGGTAAGCAATCAGGCCAATGCTCTCCAAAATCTTGAATGGTCCCACAAAGCGAGGTGCTAGCTTAGAACCCTTTCCATACTGGATTGGACTCTTCTGTAGTCGCACTCTCAAGAAAACCTTATCACCCATAGAAAACTACTTATCAGTCCTATGAGCATTGACATACTTCTTCTGCCTATCCTGTGCCGTAGTCAAGTGCTCACGGATATGCACTACCTGGTTCTCCATATCACGAAGCATCTCAGGACCCAATAGGATGTGATCCTCAAGACTGTCCCAACTCAATGGTGTACGACAAGGATGTCTATATAATGCGTGAAATGGTGCCATGCCAATAGAACTATGATACCCATTGTTGTAAGCAAACTCCACTAGGTAGAGATGGTCCTCCCAATGTGTCTACCTATCCATCACATACATTCATAACATATCCTCCAAAACTTGATTCACCCTCTCAGTCTAACCATCAGTCTCTGGATGATGTGCCAAACTGAATTTTAACTATGCTCCAAGCTCATGTTGCAGCGATGTCCAAAATACAGATGTGAATATAGGATCCCTATCAGAAATGATCTTTCTAGGAATACCATGTAACCTCACAATATCATGCATAAAGACATTAGCTACAGAAGCTACTATGTAGGAAGACCTAATCGGTGAAAAATGTGCCACCTTAGTCAACCGATCAATGGTGACCATGATAGCATCATGACGTCGAACTGTCATAGGTAATCCTACTATGAAATCCATGGAGATGATATCCCACTTCCAAGAAAGAATAAGATTAGGCTGCAAAAGTCCAGCTGGGTGCTAATGTTCTACTTTAACTCTCTGACACTCAAGGCACCTAGCCACAAAATCAGCAATATCTCGCTTCATCCCAAACCAAAAGAACAAATGTTTCAAATCAGCATGCATCTTCTTGACACCTGGATGTGCTGAGTAAGGTGTACGATGGGCTTTTGCTAGTATCAAGGTGCGAAGCTCATCTGAAAATGGCACATAAATCCTCCCCAAATGTCTCAAAAGACCATCTGACTCTCGAACTAACCTACACACTTACCTTCCAGAGATCTTCCTGAATCAATCTCTCTGCACACTTCCTGATACCAAGAATCCATAGGAAGTTCTTGAAGAATCTGACTCCTCAAATCCACACTAAGAGTCATTGATGATAACACATGTCTCCTGCGACTCAAAGCATCCGCCACCACATTCTCCTTACCCTGAATGTACTTAACCTCAAAATCATACTTGCATAGAAACTCCATTCATCACCTCTGGAAAGCATTCAAATTAGGCTGAGTAAAAATGTACTGAAGACTATGATGATGTCTATGTAGCTCAAATCTATGCCCCAACAAGAAATGTCTCCACCTTGTCAAAGCATGAACTGTTGTTGCTAACTCAAGATCATGTGTAGGATAATTTAACTCATGATCCTTGAGCTTGCGTGATTCGTACGCAATCACCCGTCCATTCTGCATCAACACTGCCCCAATCCCTTCAAGAGAAGCATCTGTACATACCATGAAATCACCTTCTGGATCAGGTACAACTAGAATCGGTGCACTGGTCAAAAGCTTGTTGAGCTTTTGAAAAGTTTCGTCACATTTCTCTGTCCACACGAACTTCTTTCCTTTTCTTTGAAGAGAAGTGATAGGATGTGATATCCTAGAGAAGTTCTAGACAAATCTATGATAATAACCCGCCAAACCCATGAAACTATGAATCTTTGACACATCAGTCAGTGTCAGCCAATCTATTATCGCCTGAATCTTTGCAGGATCCACTGAAATACCATCACCTAAAATAACATGCCCTAAATACTGAGTCTCTGATTTGAAGAATTTGCACTTAGCTGCATTAGCATAAAGCTAATTGTCCCTCAATCATTGCAATACCAACCATAGGTGTTCCTCATGCTCCTTCTAAGTCTTAGAATATATCAATATGTCATCAAGAAATACGAGTACAAACCTATCCAGATAAGATCGAAACACACCATTCATCAAACTCATGAAAATCGATGGAGCATTAGTCAATCCAAAAGGTACCATTGTGAACTCTTAATGCCCATAACGAGTTCAAAAGGCAGTCTTGTGAATATCTGCTTCCTTAATGCAAAGATGGTGGTATCCTGACTTAAGATCAATCTTGGAGAATATTGTAGCTCCCTTGATCTAATCAAATAAGTCATCAATCCTAGGCAAAGGATACTTGTTCTTAATAGTCACCTTATTCAACTATCTATAGTCAATACAAAGGTGCAAAGAACTATCTTTCTTCTTCACAAAGAGCACTGGAGCTCCCCATGGTGATACACTAGGTCAAATGCTCCCTTTGGCTAGAAATTCCTCTAGCTGAAGACATAGCTCACCCAATTCCTGAGTAGTCATGCAATAAGGAGCTTTAGAGATAGGCTCCACTCCAGGAATTAGATCGATACTAAAATCAATGTCCCTCTTTGGAGGCATGCCTAGAATCTCACTTGGAAAGACATCTGCATACTCCTACAAAATCGGGTGATCTAAAGTCTCCCTCATGAGATCTTCTTCATCAAGATCATTTACCATAAGAAAAAATATCTGACATCCCCTTTGGAAACTTTTCTTCAATTGCATAGAAGAAATCATCCGCAGAGATATAGGCCTCAGTATCCTGACTATCTACACATCATTTCCTTGGTCATCTTGGCACATAATAATCTTCTTCCTGCAATCTATACTGGCTTTATGAGATCCAAGCCAGTCCATTCCTAAAACCACATCATAGGAACCAAGGGGTATGACTCGAAGATCCACTACCTTAACAAAGCTTCCTAAGATAAGCCCACACTTATGAACTACAGAATCTGTGGAAACCTTGATGCCTGAGGCTAGTTCCACTTGCCAACCACGATCTTGCTTCACTGCATCTAGCTTACACTTAGAAACTATAGATGGTGAAATAAATGAATCTGTAGCTCCTGAGTCAAACAATACTGAAAGAGATATACCTCTAATAGCACTTGTGGTCTCAACCACTATTCCTTGATGATCTGCCTGACGCTAATCAACTGCTGCAAAAAATCTATGAGCTCTACCTGCATCACCAACTGTAGGCTCTGAAACTGTATGTCTAGGTCCTAAAAACTAAGGTGCTTGTTGAGGACACTAAGCTGCATAATGTCCAATCTGACCACATGAAAAACATTCTGTATTTCTGTCGGAACCTCTTCCCATAGGTGGTGCATTTGATTGCTGACGACTGTTCCTGCTCACAAAAGATTGGCTACTCTGAGCTGGCTGATTGGACTGATTCTATTTATTGCATTGAGCATTATGATTATTCTTGGTGTTAGAACCTTTGCCACCACCTTGAGCTTGAGAATTTGAGCCCTTCTATTGCTGTGTCTGCTGAGACTACTGCTGACACTATTTCCCCTTAGAGAAAGAAAACTTCTTGTTACCACCTGAATTGTCATTGCTTTTAGATCCTGATGCCGCTGGTGCTCCTACAAAACCACCTTGACCAAGGTTGACACTTTTCCCAACAAGCATAACTTGATGTACTGCATCCTTGAGGGTTTTTGGCTCAAATACCTTAACTCCCCCAATAATACGGTTATTCAATCCCCTAATAAAATGTTGTGTCAACTGAGCTGAATTTTCACTAAACCCTGAAAAGGACATAAGCTCATAAAACTTACGCTCATACTTGGTTACTGACAAAGTGTACTATCTAAGATTATGAAATTCATCAACCCTTTGCTATTTCCATTCCTTTGGTAGGAATCGTTCATGGAAACTCTCTAGGAATAATTCCCATGTAACACTGCTCATATCGATTCCCAACTTCTTCTCCTCAATCGTCCACCAAGTGGCCCCAAAATTCTTTAAATTGGTGATCAAAAATCTTTCCTTAACATTGCTATCGAACTCTTGCATGGCAAAAATCCTGTCGAGAGAAATAAGCCACTGCTCGGCCACATAACCAAAACCTTGCCCATTGAAAGGCTTAACCTTGGATCTTGAAAGATCCTTCATCTGAGTGGACACAATGGACCTCTGACGTTCCTTCTGAGGACTTCTAGATCTGGGTCTATGCTCTTGTTTTGTCTAATGCACTTTAGGCTATTCTTGAACAGGAGGTAGACATTCTAGAATAGTCTGCATCATCTATCTCAAACCGACCTCTTCAGACTCAGCTTGGTCCTCTCTACTGCTCTCTTCCTATTGCCTACTAGAGTGCTCTTCCCTGCTCTCTACATGAGCCGATCACTCATGGGCAGACTCATGGACACTGATGGTTCTGCCATGACCACAACCTCTACCACGACCTCTACCACACCTCTAATAGAAGACCTAGTCCCACATACCATCCTACAACAGTACAAGGTACTAAGTTCAGTTCTATGTCTAGGTTTAAGTTGAAATTTCCAATTTTGAAACTAAGTTTTGAAGTATGAAAAATATTCAAGTAATAGTTTGAGTCCTATTTCAATTCACCTAGATCAAGTTTGGAAAGTTACACTTAATAGTTCAAAGTTCTAGTTGTTCCAAAATACCCAGAGCTCCCAATGTAGAAACTCAAGCTCTGATACCAAATGTAATGCCCTGCCAAGGGATCCAAAGAATTAACCTAGAATTTCACTAAGTTTAGTAGCATTTTTTTTTTCACGAAATTAAATACCACATATAACTAATGCACAATAATAGAAGCAATAGTAATGTCCATCTAAAAGTAAACATAACATAAATAACAGATTACATTCTTTAAGATCCCTTAACATTGAATTACATACATGAATCCATCACATGAAATAATAATGATAAGTCCCATGTTTATATATTATATTTCAAATACTCAATCATCCACTGTACATGTCATAGGGTATGACAAGCTCAAAAGAATATACATACATAGAATAAGGTACATCATCCTATTCTAATCCATGATACATCAAAGTAGAGATAATCACATGATACACATGATACAACATCATAGAAGACATATACAACCATCATAAAGATCAAACATAATAAACTAAGTGCACGGTTCCTCCCAATCGTCAATAGCATCATTAGACCATCGCGGATCCTAGCCATCCCTCTGTACGTAACATTTCAAATCACCAAAGAGATCACCAGTATTACATAGTAGGAATGTCACTCCTAATATATACAACATCATATGTAGAAAGTAATCTAACATGCAAATAAAAGCATAAGATAACATCATCTAACATATGCTAATCATCAATGACAAAGGATACATATCCACCATCATGAAGGATGCAACAGCCACGATGTCTCAATAAATCTCAAAATGATAAGAGTGGAAAATACACTACCACCCGACTGCGTGGTACGTAAGTGGTCCACTCCCACCGTGCTGAGGAGATAAACTCAAGTCCCAAACAGGCTATCAAAATCACATAGCACATATCTCTATAAGTCTAGGAATCCTAAAAGTATACTAACTCAAAGGTTCTAAACAAAAAATCTGACATCTAATCCCAGAGGCACACAATGACATGTAGGAACCTACTATGCAAGCGAGAAAGTGTCATCGCAATTATCACGTACAAGTTACCCTGGCAGTTAGCTAAACTCCATGGGTCCATACTGATTACATGCAACCACTAGTATCCTCTCATACTAGCGAGGCATACTACGAAATGCAAGGTCGCAACCATGCGTCTCACTACTCCCATCCTAGCCTGTACAAGCACTCAAGGCATGGGAGAGAACAAAACACTTATCTTTTTAGGTTCATTTAGTTAGTATTAGGTGTGAATGTTATCACTTATTAATCCAACTTACAATGAGTTACCCTAGCAACCTCTTAGGGCCCCAACGCCCATTGTAAGCCACTTCTCGTCACTACATGTAGATATCCTACCCTAATGCTCATGGAATCATAAATCTCAAAATCACAAAATATAATCCATACAATCATCAAATATGCATAAAAGCATCAAATCTCCATGAGCTAACATCCATAGAAAATCATGAACATAATAGCTCTCTATTGGCAACTGAAGTATCACTGATAATCAAATATCCAATGGTTCTCAATAACCAAAATATATATATCAATCATACTAATCGAAGACTCCAAAAATGGTTGAGTCAAACATGTCACAACATGACATTATCAAAAATAAATCCACATTACAATCCCATCATGGCGACTAGAAAATAACCAAGGATAAATGATCGATGACCAAAATAATGGTTAAGTCAAGTGTCTCATACATAAGAATCTCAACTATAACAATCAGTAATCACAACCAATACATAGAGCATTCCATCACATAACCATGGTTGGGTTTATAAAGATCGAGATTAAAACATCATCATGTCACCACAATCACATAACCCCCAAGCCTCTGGTAGACGTCCTATATTGGTCAACACTAGTCAACCCAAAACCCAAAACAATAGCTTAAAAAATACACAATGCAAACACATGTTTTGGTTTTACCAAGTTTACACTTGAATCTAAATGTAGAGCTCTCAGTTTAAGTTTCCAAGTTTGAATGGAGGAACACATATATTGTTTTTGGATAAAAGTTTTCCTAAAAAAAATCCATTTTCCAATTAATAATATTTTTTTGATACATTCCCCACCAAACTATCAATTCTTTATTTAATAATTTAAAACAATTATATTATTAAATAGTTGAAAGTTATTAAGAGTCACCTTTATGAAAATAAACCTTCAATATAAATCATTTATCAAATAGTAATAACTTAAATTTATAAATAACATATTTACATATTACATATATACATATATACATATATATATATATATATATATATATATATAAATATATTAATACGTTTTTATAAAATCAATTTAACAATTTCGATTGACACCATATTATATAGCAATGAGAATCGATTATTTATAAATGTTTTAACATAAACATTTTTTCCTTGCATCACATTAACATTAATTAAGCCCCCCAAACACTTGTTGCGGTCGCAGGCACTGCGCGGATAGCGGGTACATAGTACCCCTGTCACCGTAGACCTGCGGCGGCAGGTCTCTACCTTCCACAGGCATGGGTACAATTCGTGGCCACGACGTTTCATTATATACATTGTTTCATGCGATATGAATTATTAAATTTCTCCACTGCGATTTATCAATTGCTCATTCGATGTATTATATATAAATAGACATAGGTATATATATATATATATATTTGAATTTTATAATAGATTCATAATAAATGTATACATATGCACACACACACACACACACACACACACACATATATATGTGTGTGTGTGTGTGTGTGTGTGTGTGTGTGTGTGTGTGTATGCTAATCTGAATATATAACCATGTATGTTTTTTCTTCTTTTCCACAAAGATTATAACTACAATTTAGGAACAAAATATTTGCATTATAAAATGCATATAAAATTCTCCAATAAATTAATCTACCCATATTGTGAATGCATATAAATATGAAACTTCTTAGAAGACAAATGGAAGACACGAAGAAGATAGGGAATGCGTGATGCAAAAATAGCACAATTAAAATCACAAGAATCTACCTGAATTCTAATGCTAAATCGCTCTTCCTCAGAAAATCTGCAGAGCAAGCTCCTTCCTTCTTCAGAATTCTCGAGTCCTCCAATGGTCCAATTTCTCTCCCAACGCTATGTCTAAGCTTCTATGAATGCCTGAATATAAAGAGGTTTCAGGGAACATCTAGAATGCTTCTAGAAATAGCTAGAAGGTGTCACCAACTAAGCATGGGTCTTTTCCAACCTTCAAGATGAGCCATAGGGTTGTAGACACCATGTGCTTAATTGATGCACTAACCCCCGTGTTGTTGACACATGAGAAATAGAGAAGTGCATTAATTCCCATGCAAGCTTATAACTCCAATTTACTTTTTATATAATTTCTATTTAAATATTTATAACTTTTATTTTAATTTTTATAACTTTTATTATTATTATTTATTACTTTATTATTATTTTATAATTATTATTAATTTTAATTTCTAATTTTCTTTTATTTAATTCCTATTCCTTAATTAATTCCCATTCAATTAATTATAATCAAAATATCAAATAACATGATATTTTATATTAATTTTCTCAAATAATTAATTTATTAATTAAATCTATTTATTAAGACTTAATTAATAGAAAATTCACCATAGACTTCCAAGATAAAATATGAAAACCCATCATAGAGAAAATCACTCAAAATCAGTCTAAAGGGTTAAAAATCATGAATTATGTCATCCAACACATTCGGTGGGTAAAATATCCAGATACTTGTCCTACCTCACTAGGACAATTGGCTTAAGGGTTTGGGATTTGGACTTGAGAATTTGTCTCCCTTCTCTTATCATTGAGATAGTATAATAGGGTACACTCATCCTGGCAATTCAGGGAAGTCAATACCCGATACCTGCAACCTGTAGAAAAACCATGCATATACATACAATATATATAATGCTAAGCTAAACAGACAATGGCAGGAAGTGGTGCATCGTGTAGATCTCGACTAAGCAGGTGACTACGAGTCCCTTCCTTAACCACATCAGAAATTCCATACAATAAGAAAACACACACACCATACACATGCAAGTATGGGGTAAGTATCCATAATAAAACACATAAGATAATAAACCATCCATCTAATCATCAATAATAATTGAAAATAGTATAATGATCATCATGTATGTATGAAATGTAAAGTCTAAATGATCTCATCATATAACCACTGAATCCATAACATAATGTCTGATAGTCTCAAAACAATACCACTAATCCATCAACATAATACTAGTCTATCAAAGTCTGATAATAACAACAATGTTAAGAAAAGATGTGAATGAGGGTAGGCACTACAAAGATTATTGTTTTTACATATATCCTTCAAAGTGTTATGCTTTATGCTTTGAGTATTTTCAAAATCCCTTGAAAGTTTTCTCTCACTATTGAAAAATTTAGAAGCTCTTCTTATGGATAGGAATGGAGATTAAAAAAAGGTTCCCACTATTTTCTTGGGAGAAAGTCTGCATGCCCCTTGACAAGGGAGGACTTGGATTGAGAAGAGTTACAACTATAAATGAATTCTTATTGGCTAAATTATTATGGAGATTGTATAAGGAGGAAGGGGAATGGAGGAACATTTCGGTTGACAAATATATCAAGAAGAACAATAATTTTAATCAATTCCTTCATAATGATTTGGTGCAAGGGGGATCCATGATTTGGAAAAATGTTTAGAAATATAAACACATAATAAAGAAAGGGGTCAGATGGAAGGTGGGCAATGGAAGGACAGTTCTTTTTTGGGAAGACACTTGGATCTTGGATCATCCACTTTGTGTGGATCCAAGATGGAACAGCTATATGGAGCAATGTAAGAATATTATTGGTACTTTAATGGTGGATTATTGGAAGAATGACATGTGGCTGGGCATCGAAAGGGTGAATGACAACTTGGTTGACCTTAACAAGTGTCTGAATGCAATCTTTTTAAGTCAAAAAGAGGATGATTTGATATGGAAGTTTGATTCCAATGGAATATTCTCTATTTCCTCATCCTATGCTAATTCTTTTGATGTGGACCATGAACCATGTTGGGCTAAGGCTTGGGTGAAAGGTATGACACCTAAAATCAATATTTTCTTTTGGATTCTTTTACTAGCTAAGATCTTGACTGTTAACAATTTAGTGAAGAAAGGATTCATAATTATTAATAGGTGTGTTCTGTGCAAGAATGATTATGAATCAGTCAACTATATTACTTTTTATTTCTCTTTTACCAAAAGGCTCTAGGATAAGGTGTGTGACCTGTTGAATATGGTTTGGGTCTTTGCAGACACTATCCAAATGTTTTTCACTACTTGGATTCCCCCTTCCAAGAATGTTTTGATCTTAAGACTGTGGGATTTTATTCTCCCTTACCTTTTTTGGGGGATATGGAAGGAGCATAATGATAGGATCTTTAGATATGTAGAGTCTAGTGTTGATCAAGTCTTTTATAAAGTTAAGGCTTTAATTGTAGAAAATATCAAAGCCAATGGTTCTAGCCAGCAACCTCATAATGAGTGGGAAAATAGGGTGATCCAAAATTAGAACTTTAGAAGATTGTGTAAGGACCAGCAAGGCCCTAATCTGAGGGATAATTCTAGATGGGATAGTCCACTGATGAATTGGTTCAAGATAAATTTTGATAGGGCTTCTAAAGGGAACCCAGGTATTGCTGGTTGTGGTATAGTTATCAGGAACTCTTATGGTGAGAAAGTAGGATGTATGGCTATCCCTATTGGTAGTCAAACTAATCATGTGGCTAAAGCTTGTGCCACCCTTCATGGTCTCATCTATGCTAAGAATTGAAATTAAGGAAGGTTTTTGTGGAAGGAGACTCACTTAATATCATCAATTGTCTCAATAAAATTTCTAAGCCTTCATGGACTATTAGCAATATTATTTTTCAGACTATTAACATTATCAATTATTTTCATAAATGCATTGTTACCCATAACTTTAGGGAAGCAAATCATTTTGCTGATTGGGTAGCCAATGTGGCTTGTTTAAGTGATCATAAAGTTATTTGGGATCATAATGATCCTTTACCTATGGATGATTACCAAGTTATCAATTATGATAAAGTGAGGTGTAGACAGAGATGTTTTAATAATGATGATTTCAGAGATTTTCAATTATGATTTGATTAAACTTGGGAAATGGTGGGTGATGATTTTTAGAGCCCCCAACTTTATTATACATGGATTGTGGGTTGGTAATACCATTTTGTACTTCAATTGTAGTATTCATATTGCTAATAGTTTGCATAAGATTTTTTAGAGAAAGCTTTCCAATGACATTGAAGGGAAGAAAATGGGAGGGAAAAGGAAGAAAGTGGAACTTGCAAGCTGCAAGGAGTGGAAGAAGAAAGAGGATGCATGGGACATATTTTTGAGTAGGAATTTCACAAACTACATGGAAAGGCTCAAAGGAAATAATCCTGTCATAACATAGAAATTTATCAAAACATGGAGGTATGGCTCTATCCTTGTCATAAATCAGAGAATGGATGCGAATCAAGAGGTGATTACAAAGGCAATGGGGCTGGATATGGAAGGCATTAACTTGTCAGATAGGGCTATTATTTAATTTGCGGATTCAACAAAAGAGAAAAATTGACTAGTGAAAATTAGTAACTCTTATTTCAACCCTACCTTTATTTCTTGACCTTAGAGATTTGTGTTGTTTGTTATCATGGAACACCTTACTCTAGATGGCTGATTTACAAAGCTTTGTGGTTACCACTTTATGTTAGCTAACCACATTAGGCATGGTATAAGGATCAATTTCCCCTTTTATTTGAGGCATTCACTAGGTTTCTCTATTCAGGCAATTCAAAATGATCTAAATGGGGAACGTCTTTGTCATGAGGGACTTACAGTTCTTATTATGAATGTTTTAAAATCCAAAAAGGCTAAAAAACCTAGGGGTAGTATGAAGGGGATGGAGTATGAAATGGAGGGTAGCCTGTTGGAGAAAGGTCATGATGAGGACACTGAGGATGAAGCAGAGGGGAGAAAAAGGAGTTTGAAAGAGGGTATTGAGCATAGCTCTTAGAAGAAGAAGAGGAAAGTTGAGGTGAGTGAATCTAACCATGGTAGTGACTTTGGTGAGGAAAAGATGAGAGGTTCTCAGAAGAATGGGAGTGAGGGAAAGGGGTTGGATATTAAGGGTCAAAAGGATGATAGGGTTTTGACCCCATCAAATGATGAAATTCTTGCACACAGAATGGAGAGGAAGAGAAAATTGATGAGGTCTCAGGAGGGGATTGAGAATTATATGAAGAAGGTTGTGCTGGAAAAAGAGGAATTTGGGGATCAAGAGAAAATTCTAGATTTCAAAAAGGATGAGGGTGAGGCTGGCATTACTAAAGAACCATTAGAAAGCCCTAGGACTAGGGTATACTTTAAGAAACCCCTCCTTTAGAAAATGTGTAAAAAATTGGGGAAAGGCATAAAACATCTGACAGAGAAAATTATTTTTTGTGGCGAAAAAAATAGTTTACAAAGAAAAAATAATAATCTCCATTGGCGAATCATTCATAGTCTCTCAAACAATGTGTAAAATCTTGGTGAATTGTGTTATTTTAAAACCACAAAAAAATTATACATTGGCGAACAAAAAATAATAATCACGTTAAAATTTTATGTTTTTGGGTGAATCATTTCATTGTATTCAAGGTTAAAAAAAACATATGCGATGTCGATGACATCGGAGGTTCGCAAAAGGTTTCATCAGTTTGAACTTTTATGTTACAAAGTCACGAAAAGGAGATCGCATCATTGGAGGTTTTATTTAGGCAGTTAGTCTATTGGTTGTGAGACCGCGAAATGTTAATTCAAATAGTTTTTGCATGTGCACAGCGGTTAAAGGGAAAGGACTTCTGGCAGTTGCAAAAAGGGAGATCGCATCATCGGAGGCTTTATACAGGCAGTTAGTCTATTGGTTGCAAGACCACAAAATGTTAATTCAAGCAATTTTCTCATGTTGGCAGTGATTAAAGGGAAAGGAATTCCAGTAGCTATGAAAAGGGAGATTGCATCATCAGAGGTTTTATGCAGGCAGTTAGTCTGTTGGTTGTGAGACCGTGAAATGTTAATTCAGGTAGTTTTTGCATGTTCACAGTGGTTAAAGGGGAAAGATATGTCATCTTTCAAAGTTGCGAAAGATTAAGATGAAGTAGTGTTCACCACTTCGCACCGATTAGAAGGAAATGGGTTTTCACAACTGCAACAACGCGATGTGAAACATTTAAGTTCTGAAGTTGTGACAGAAGGGGAATCTCATTAGAAGAGTATATAAGGCTTATCATAGGGTTGCAAGGATAAAGAAAATATTTGATTAAACTATTGCAATAGCTCGAGAAAAGAAAAAGAAGGGTTTCAAGTTTCGCAAAAAGATTTCAAGGTTAAGTTGAATTGATTGTGATAGAGCATAGAACAAAGGGCTTTGCAACTCATAAGATTGTACAATGATAATGTATTTTTGAAGCTTGAAACTTTAAAAGTACAAAAGAACAGGTTTTCAAATCTATTATCTGATTTCGGACAGCTGATGAGTTGACATTCTAAGGCAAATGAAATAAAGGCAGTAGTTACTACTAGTAGTGATCGATAATAGATATCCATGCACGTGCAAGCTTTTAAACTTTAAAGCAATTAAAATTTAACAATTTAACGCCATGGCCCATCAAGAAGTTGCAGAAAACTAGAATTCTCAAGTATCTATAGCTAACAGAGCAAAAAGATTTAAGAATTTGTAGTAAGATCAGAATGGCAGAAGCAAAGCCATCAGTAAAGAAGGGCACTGGAGAGGGCAGCAAGGTTTCATTGTCTGCCAAATTTGCAGAAGAATGGTTGAAGATTCTCCCTAAATCTTCCAATGCTCAAAGTCCTAATGTTCACATGTTTAGAGATGCTTACAGCTTCTGTAGAGATGCTCAAGTACCGTACACCAATGGAACTAAATTATTCTTGTACTTTTACAATAATATGATGCAGAAGGTTCCCGTCTCAAATCCATGGATGAGGAACCTAGGAAAGTTGATAATGTCAGAGGTATACATGGATGTTGACCTTATCAAGGCATTGGTAAATGCATATAATCCAACCACTCGGTCCTTTCATAGAAAGGATATGAGTGTTCTCTGTACGTTAAGTAAGGATTCTTTTTTTGAAGCGTTTGATTTGTAGGGTCCCATGTCAGTTCCTATTAACCTAGAAAAATTGGCAGTAGAATTTGAGAAATAGAGAGATTTCTATACAACACATGCAATGTTGCGACATATCCCAAGGTAAAATCAAAACAAGATGAAAGGAGAATTCCCGAAAATGGTTACTGATTGTATACCCTTGTCATGTTTGTGTGCATACTTTTAGAAAATAGTGTTTGGATTGAATAAACTATTGGGAGTAGATGGATCCATGGATACCTCCCCAGCATTATATGTGATAGCTCTAGACATTCAGGACCCACATACTAATGTGGGGTATGATTTTGGAACATTCATTGCTAATACTATTCATCAGCAGATGGTGACAGCTCAGCAAGGTGATCTTGACAATTTCAAATTTCTACATTACTTGTTGCTTATGAATCTCATCCTCTTCTACAACGTGGGCCATGTGGATTCTAGTTTCATTGAAGGTTTGGATAATTTTGGAGAGGCATTGCCTGTTCAAAGATGGACAAGATTATGGCAGAGGTTCTACTCTTTTTGTAATTCCCTCTCTTTTTATAATGATTTTGTTGCAAATATTCATAGGATGTTAGGTTCAAAATTGGAAAGATTACCTAGGCTAATTAGGAAGATTGTTAGACCAACTTTGTGTTTTGATGATGAGAGACCAATTGATCATGATTGGGGCAGTGGCTTTTTGTTAGCAAACTATACAATGATTAGAATTTTTGGTTATTCCCAACCCCCTCATTTCTTGCCAAGATATGTACCAGAGAGGGTGGTTGTAGTGGAAATTTTCTAGCAGTTGTTATCCATGAATAGAGAATATCTAGGGCCAACCATTAAAAAGGGGTCTTTTTTGTGTAGAAATTTCAAAGTAGGGGATTTTGAAATTGGTAAAGAGGCCATTGAGGAAGTTGATGCCTTCCTAAGAGAGTTAAATTTCCCCACTGCCCCCACTAGGGTTTATGACCCATATAACATTGTTACAAGTGCTCTTAAACAAATGAGGGATGTATTGTATGAAGATTTCTATGTTGATAGGATGTGGAAGTGGAGAGAAATCCTCTCAATAGAGGAAGAAATGAAGAAAGTAGATCCTAATTTCTAGGGATTCTATTTAGATTTACCCTATTTTAAACTAATTGATAAGTTTATTGAGGATTTTGATAACATTATGGCTCAAGTTCCTCAAAATGTTAGAGATAGGGTAAACCCTTCTTCTCCAGAGGCAGATGTTGTATTGGAAATTAGTGACGAAGAAGATCAGCCTAGCCCTTCAAACTGGGATAAAGGGGGCAAGAAGAAACAAAAATTGATTGAGGTTCTGCAAAAGGCTAGAGAGAAAGCCTTACAAGTGCTTCCAAAAGGAACTAGGTATTTTGATGATGCCAGAAAAAAGTTCTTATTTGATCAAGCTACTGAAGAGGAGATGAGACCCAGTAGTTTAGAACTACAGTCCATGATGCTGGATGATAGAATTTTATAGGCTCAAGAATTCATGAAGGATGATGATTTTATCAAGAGTGAAGAATTCAAAAGTTTTCTGTATAAAATCAAACAGAATGAACTTTCTTTGCATGTAAAACTTGGAGACACAGATGAAAAAGTGACTAAAATGGTGCAGAAGCTCCAAGCTTATGATCCTAATAGTGAAAGCCTCATTGCAGAGGAGGCTAGGGAATTGGTACAAAGGAGGGGTATGATAGTTTTGCCAGGATGGGATATTAGTTCATCATTCCTACTTGATCAAATGAGGAGACAAGAAAAATCAATCTCTTATGAGGAGGTTAATCCATTTGGTGAATTGTAGGGGGTAGGATTTAATATAGATACTAAGACAATGGCTATTTGGAGTGTAGCTCCAGAATCACAGAAGCCTACCTTGACGGAAATTAAAGAGACACCGACAGGTAATGCAATTTTTTGGAATGCACATTCAACTTCTTCATATCAAATTTACAACCTCCAAAACACTGCTGCTATGCTAGGCAAGAACAAGATTGATATTCTTCAAGAACAACTGGTGCAGACATATGAAAAGTACCTTGACACCAGGAAGAAGTATGAAGAGGAAATGAGAAAAACATATGTTCTACAACACACTTTGGAGGAATAAAAAAAGGGAATGAAGATTTGAAAAGAGAAGAAAGGTCACTAAGAGTAATTGAGGTACAAGACCAAAATATTCAAATTGACCAGATAGCAGAAGAACCACATCCAGTAACACGTATGGATGTGGATGAGTTTGAGATTAGCAATGATGCAAAGATCAGGACAATGAAATAGTTTTTGATTCATAGAATCACTACTTTAAAGAGAGCCTCTATAAATGTACATAGTATGTACATTACTCTGCAGAGTAATGAATACCAATGCTCTGAGGCTTTATCACTATTATCTCCATTGTTTTCCCAATGGGGGCCATACATTCAATTCTTTGATAGGTTAGTTCCTTTACTCACACAGAAAAAGGAACTACCTAAGGAGATCATTGTTCCTATAAGGAAAATGATACATCAAGTTAAAGAATTGAATTCATTCTTCATTGGTAAGATCAAAGCCATAAGGGGAAAATTGAAAAGCATAGCATTGGGTACCTTAGATTTCATTCCAACAATTTTGAACAATGAAGAGCATGTCAAATCTTGGAAAGAGTGGTTTGAATCTTTTGATCTAATATTAGACCATCCAAGATTTATAGCATTTTCAAGAGGTGAATCAAGTGATCAAGTTGTATATGATATGATTGATATGACATACAAAATTGAAGCAGATATGAACAAAATTACTAGAGAGGGTAAAGCCATCACAGATGAAAAATGGACTAAAAACATCAGTGAATTAGAGGTAGTTAGAAATACAGCATGGCCTGTTGTGGATATAGATATTGCCATCTGGGAGGTTATAGCAGATATCAAAGCAATCCCTTCAGTAGAAGATGATTAGCACAAAAGATGGTGGCCCCAGGGAATCAACCGGAGGACAAGTGTTGCAGAAGAATATCAAAGAGAAGTTTTTCATCATAACAGATTACCTTACCTTTGCAGTACATCCACTATGGGTAATGCTACAGTTAGAACTGGAAGACAAGCTTAATGATCACTCGCCACTTGTCATATTTTTTAATTGTTTCCCCTTTTTCTGTTAAAATATGTCACAAAAGGTTTCAGCATTATAGAAGATATCAAAGCAATCCCTTCAGTAGAAGATGATTAGCACAAAAGATGGTGGCCCCAGGGAATCAATTGGAGGACAAGTGTTGCAGTAGAATATCAAAGAGAAGTTGTTCATCATAATAGATTACCTTACCTTTGTGATACATCCGTTGTGGGTAATGCTGCAGTTAGAACTGGAAGACAAGCTTAATGATAACTTGCCACTTGTCACATTTTGTAATTGTTTCCTCTTTTTCTGTTAAAACTTAAAATATGTCACAAAAGGTTTCAACAAATTGTAATGATTATCTTAATTGTTGTTATCTTTTGTCTTTTGTAATGAATCATTATGTAATCTTTGTAAGCCTGAAGCTTGTTGCAACTCAAGTGATATAAATATGAGTTCCCAAGGCTTAGAAATGGTCTAATCTATTGTTATTTTTCAGATTAAGACTTAAGTTTAATTTTCTTTAAGAGCAGATATTTTTCCAACTCTATGTATTTCAATTTTCCATTATGTTTTGTAGTCAGTAGTTCTCTGTGATGTTATGGGCTTTGCACACATCTCTATTATCTCTTTTTTTTTAATCAAACAACTAAATCAAGAGAAAGATACAAAAATAACATTGTGTCAACAATATGAATAGAGTAACAAGTAACAAAAATCTTGAACTCAAATCAAGAGAAAGGTACAAAATTAATATTATGTCAGCAATAGAGTAACAAAAATCTTGAACTCAATTTTTGTAAATTGTAATTGCAATATGACTGAATAATGAATATGGAAGAACTGAAGTAGACCTATAAATTCCTTAGAACTGAATGCTACATTACTAAATCACAATTCACTTCATTGACTCAGTCTCAAATATGAAACTAAAGTCTGACTAGTACTAATAGGTTCCTCTTCATTTTGAATTAGGTATTCAAAATCTGTAAAATCTTCATCTTCATTTTGACTTTGAGACCTAAATTCATCATTTATGTTGGAGTCAGTAGTAGAAGTAGAACCAAAATCTTTTAAAGTGTTGCAAAGGCCTCGTCTTTCACATGTGGAATTCCAAATGGCCAATGCCCTATCATAAGGAAAATCTCTAACATTGTATTGAGTAATAAACAACCTCAAACAAGTTTCCAAATTTTTGTCTAGTTTGTTTCTGACATTTGATTTCAAAAACCCCAATGCACTAAAAACTCTCTCATCTTCCACCGACCCTAATATCATTGTTTGACATAAATCAGCAAGTTTGAAATATCTTAATATTGAAGTACATAATACTTCACTCTAACTTATCCTTTTCCAAAGCCTTGTTATAGCACCAGGATTGAAGGGATTCTCAAAGTTTTCCATCTGGTTTTTCATACACAATGCAAAAAGTTTACATTGATTTTTAAGATTATTTGAATCTAAGATTCCTTGTATTAGTTGTCCATTGCAATTTGTATGCTTTGAAAACTATGTTATCAATTCGTCAAGTTTATTATGAAATAACTTTGCATCAGTTGGATTATGTCCAAAGTGTTTCCAAAATTGAGGAAACACACAACTCATGGCTTCAAGAATTTCTTCTTGAGGGAATCTTTCACGAATCTCACTTGAGATTTGGTAGGAAATAGACTTCACATTTTCACTAACAGATTTAACAATCTTGTCAAAATCATCCTTTCCAACTGGTAGTACTCTGCCTCTCTTGGTTGTTTTAGATTGGTGCATTGGTATTTGAAATCCTTTCACAAACACACATAGCTCATTTTTTCCATTGAATTGTAAAAAATTCTCAACATGATTCAAATCTATAATTATCTCCTACCTTGAAAAAATTGGGCTATGACCTGAGAGATCTAAATACAAAGAATCCAGAGCCATGCATGTCATTTTATGTAAATTAGAATACTCATGAATATACATAGTTCTTTCTTGGGCTTTCTTAACAAGTTTGTTCATTAAATCTAGCATGGGGAGAAGACTGGCTAAAGTTAATAGGTTCTTTATATCACTTAACTTATTTAACAAATCAGGAGCTTTGTTCACGGTAAGGCGTTGCTCATATAGAACTCCAATCAAGGAATGATATTTTGCTAGAACTCGTTCTGTTGGTCCATGCAAAGATATCCATCTGGTCTCAACATCCTTGAGAATCTTATTTCCTGTTGTTACTCCCTCAGAAAAAATCTTAAATTCTACAAAGCATTTAGGACTTCTGCAAAAGTACGAGTGGAGCTCACGGATTAGATCTTCAACTTTTGACACTGTAGGAAATGTACTTACAATTTTATATGCTAAATTCATTTGGTGGGCCATGCAGTATATGCCAAGCATATAAGGTGCAATACTAGTTTGTAATCTTGCACAAAGACCAGTCCTTTGCCCTTGTATTACTGCAGCTCCATCAGCTCCGACACACACTAACTTCTTTGCAATTGTCAAGTCATCCATACCAGCAATTTCATTCAAAGCTTTCTTAACTTCTAAATATAAATTTTCTGTGGTTGAATTGGCCCTCATTTTATGAACACAAAGTAGATTAGCTTGACAGACATGATCATTTACAGTATATACATGCATACAGACCCAAGCAGTGTTATCTACCATAGCGACTTCATCTAAGGATAATGAAATGAACTTGGATTCTTTTACTCTCTCTTGTACATTTTTCTTTTCCACCTCAGCAAGATAGCTTGCCATTTCCCATCCAACATATATTGACCAATGTGACATAGGATAGTGAGGAACTCTCAAAAAACATAATAAATTACCATATTCTGAAAAGTCTCTCATAGGATGCCCTCTAGATAGAATATGAAAAATAACACTCATCTGAATGGTCTTTGCCAAGTTTGCATCATTGGCTGCATGTTGAAGCCCATCCTTGATTGGATTTCCACTACTACCACTACCAATTACTACTATTTTCTTGAAATTCTCTTCATATTCTATGGCATACTTAACATGAAGGCATTCTTCCTTTGATTTCCATCTCACTGCCGCTACTTCCTTTCCATCTATGATTTGTTTTTCATAAACCTTACCAATATGTTTTTCTATAGTGTCAAGCTTTAATTGAAACTTTTTATCTCTTTTAGTTTTCTAGGTACAAATCATACACTTGCATTCTGTTGGTGGTTCATCATTGTTTGTGACTAGTTCAATAAACCAGTACTTTTCTACCCAATCAACCTAGAAAGTCCTTTTCATTTCCCACTCCCGCCCCATTTTTACATTCCTTTTTCTTTTCTTCCACCAACATCAATATTATCTTCTATTACAACATCTTCTGCACTTGTACTTGCCAAAGTTGGTGGACCAGAAACATTGTCAATTCCAAAGAAAGCCTTTATGGTAGTATCTCTAAGTTTTCAGCATTTTGATGTAAAATTAATCCCTTCACAGCCCTTGGGGGTCTTTCCCTTGTCACTTCCATGAGACTGAGCAATATTAGTTACATACTCACCCTCCCCTAACATCTCAATCCACTGATAATCCGTTTAAAGTTTACTTCCCTGAGAATAAGCAGTATTACTTTTAGTATCCATTTAAAACCACAAAATATTTATACATTGGCAAACAAAAAATAATAATTATAGTAAAATTTTAATTTTTTGGGTGAATCATTTCATTTTATTCAAGGTTAAAAAAAACATACCATGGAAGGGCTAGGGAATTGGTACAAAGGAGTGGTATGATAGTTTTATCAGTTTGAAGTTGGCAACTTGCCAGTTGTGAAACCATGAGAAAGGCTTTAATAGGTCTATTGCAATGTCACTATCAAAGTGAAAGTTAATAGTTTGTGTGCTGCGAAACCACGAGGAGGGCAGAGATTGCATCATCGCTGGTTGAAAAGATAAAGGAGATTTTGTTGCGAAATTGCAAGGAGGGTAGAGATCGCATCATTGCCAGTTTAAATGATGGCAAACTTTTATGTCGCGAAGTCATGAAAAAGGGAGATCACACCATCAGATGTTCGCACTTTGTAGCGGTTAAAGGGAAAAGACTTCTAGAAGCTATGAGACTGCGATGGTAATGATTTTACATGTTCACAATAGTTAAAGGGAAAAAACTTCCAGCAGCCGCAAGACCGCGATGGAAAATATTTCGCATGTTCACAGCAGTTAATGGGAAAGACTTCTAGCAGTTGCGAGACTGTGATGGCAAGGATTTTACATGTTTGCAGCAATTTAAAGGAAAGACTTCTAGCAGCCGCGAGACTACGATGGCAAGGATTTTGCATGTTCGTAGCGGTTAAAGGGAAAAGACTTCCAGAAGCTGCGAGACCGCGATGGAAAAGATTTTGCATGTTCACAGAGGTTAAAGGGAAAAGACTTCAGGCGAATCTTTCATGAATCTCACTTGAAAGTTGGTAGGAAATAGACTTCACATTTTCACGAATCCATGCATGCAAGCTTTAAAAACCATTAATGTTGCCAACAACTTTCAGCATTGCGTCTACTTTTGAAAAATTTCTAATGAAAATGAGATAAGAAAGGAAACTATAGATAAGCTTCTGATTTAATTAAACTACATAAGCTCAAGGAGAGTATTTTACAGCACAGCTGCACATACCAGTGTACCACCACTTGTGGAAGCTATCTCTAGAGTCTGAGTAGTGCCCGTGATGTGTCCTGTGCTGCTAGAAATTTGATGGAGTGCCAACAGTATTTAGTGAATGTCTCATTGCTTGGGCGAATTTGGATTTATACATATTACAAATCAATACAATTACCAATTTACCATGCCAAACGAGCCGACTCCTCCACAACAAAATGAAAGAGTGTTGGCGAAACGAGCCAACTCCTCCACGGTAAAATGAAACTAGGATGGAAAATTCTCCCATATTGCATGAAATAGAAACTTGTAACCCAATGAACATTCCACAATAAGAATTACTTGGTTGGCTACGTGAAAGGTGATACCGCCAGGGAAAAACTCAAATGTAACATTTGCCTTGGCAATTACAATGCTAGGCAACCAAATAAACCCAACAAAGCTTGGCAACCAGGAAACCATGGAAGGGCTCAGAAATTGCTAAAAATAACATTGTCAAAATGTCAAATTTGCCAAAATATGAAAATTTGCCACTATATTATACCCTGAAAGCCATCCTACAATAGTTCCTAATGTAGACATCATAGTAATTTGTGGCATTCATCCAATGATCTTCAATAGCATCCTCATGATGGAAGTCTCTTCCTTCCAAAATCTCCACTTTCCCAACATTGTCAAAATATGGCTGGGGAGAATTGTATTCTTCAAGAGGATAGTTCTCACATTCCCATTCAAAAGATGGAATGTCTTACTTTCACTTGACCTGATACGGCCCAATGACCAATGGCCATGCCCAGCAAGGTCTCTGTTGTCTCTTTATTTTCTCATAGGCTGACTCAATTTGCTAGGAGAACTCCAATAGTACCAGTTTGTCACTAGAATATCTTGGGAGCTTCTTAGGATTGATGGATGCACCATCTTCCCATAGATATGTGAACGTCTTGAATTGGATGAAGTAGGCTCTGAGAGTTGTGATCTATGCTTTGGCTTCATTGGATAACCTCTTCCCATAGTCTCCCTCAATGAATCGAATGATTGCAAAAATGAACACATCATTCATGATTATGTACTCTTTACTCTACACTGAGAGTTTCTTCTTCACCAACTAAGGGTAGACTATGTATGGCCAGGCATTGGGATCCTGCATACTACTTCTCCTGTACAAACCAAGATAGTTTGTTGCCCTTACTGCAAGTAGGTACACCATGTAAGAAGTCATATAAAACTTCTTCTTATCCTTCACCATCCTCAGTTCCTCACATAATTTTTCACTTAGTGTGGCGGCCCAGTCCAGTGGTATCTTTGTTATTTGATGCTCTCAATGAAGTTGACCATGAAAGTACTGAGGTGGCCTGCTGTAGGTAAGCCCATGACTCTGCTCAGGAGAATGATAAAGTATCCAATGTCTTCCTTCATGTATCCTTGAGTCATATCCACTTTGCTCATTATCCTTCCCTAAGGAGGCTTCTCGATGAGGTACAAGGATTGTATGATGTCAATGGCTTCTTGTTGATGCTCCTTGTACCATCTTTTAGTTGTTTCATAGGAAAATTAGATGAACTGGTTGGCTATAGGAAGATGAAAAACCCTCTCAATGTTGCTGGGTCACTGATCCAACACCACTTCTATGGTGACACTCTCGACTGCTCTTTCATTAAGAATAAAATTTTGTGACAAGGTCATGATTAGCTCAGTTAATTGTACCAACATAGGATGTGACACTGCGTTCACCAATCTGAAACGGATCAATGCGAACATCATGGCTAACCTCTCTGTTGGCTTATTGCAAATCCTCGAGAATTCTCCTAAGTCTATATGTCCTAGGTCTGTATCTCTAATTTTTACATAGTCATCATGGAATCTCGACTTAGAAGGTACACCTTGGAATTTGAAAACTATCAGTTTGGGTGGTACTCTAGATGTGGACACCATTTAATCACTTGCACATTGTGAGAAAATGTTTATTAGTCAAGGATAAAACATAAAAGCTAATGAATTAAAATGAGTATAAAAAAATGCTCCCTTTGGGCATTTTATTTACTTTATTATTTTATTACTATTTTTTATCCCTTTTTATTTCCTTTTTATTTTTTTGAAATTTTATCATTTTTATCTATTTTTTAAAATTATATATATTTTTAAAATTATATATTTTTTTTTAAAAAATTATTTGTTTTTTATTTGTTTTTAAAACTTTTCAAAACCCTAAGAAAAAAATGTGTAATGCCCCAATAACCATGTGGCATGCCACACTCGGAGGGATTCACAGTAGAGTGACATCGCAGGCGTAGTGATAGTAGTGCCCAAGTGCACAACGGAAACGGTGCTAGGAGCGCGGTGTCCAGAGGCAGAGTGATAGAGTGGCACCCGATTGTGTGATGGAAGCGACACCCTGAAGTGCAGTTGAAGCGGTGCCCAAGCACACAATGGAAGTGGAACCCGAAGCACAATGCCAAGATGCACAGTGATAGAACAGTGCCTAAGTGCACGATGGAAGTAGCACCAAGAGCGTGGCACCCAAAGGTGCAGTTGAAGTGACACCTAAGCGTACAATGGAAGTAGTGCCCAAAGCACAATGCAATAATGTGATAGGGCTTGTGTTTTAAAGCAGCATCGACGATGGAGAGTGGGAGGGTGCATGCGCGGTGTCACAAGATGCAGTGCGTGGCAAGAAAAAGAAAAAATGTGTCTTAGCTCTTTCTTTCCTAGAAAATGCTAAAAAAATGAAACAAAGTATATGCGTTTAGAGGGTTTGGGGGGTTTTATAACCCCCTCCCACACTGGCCAAGTGCACAACATGTCTCGATGTACACACCAATGTAGGTCTCTCACTCTACCCACATGTGCATCGCATGATTTATTTATTTATTTTAATTTATGTTTTAAATTTTAACTTTACCAATTTTTTATTTTTTCGCTTTTTTCAATTTTTCTTATTTTTTCATTTTTTTAATTTTCTAATTTAATTTTTTTTTGTGTTTTTTCAAAATTTCTAATTTGTTTGAGTTTTTCTAATTTTTGACAACTATAATACTTTTTAACTTTTAATACTTTCTCCTGACTCTCAAACTGTGAGTTTGGGAGTTAGAAAAAAGAATAGGGGGTCCCCATTCCTAGTGAGGAATGGGATATGTGTTGTGGACACCAAAATAGTTAACCTATGACCCCTCTCAATGCATTTCATGAAAATGTATGTCCCTAGGGGCCCTAGAAACCCTAGGAAAGCATTTAGTTGCTTCTAATGCATCAAGAGGGGTCATAGGTTTACCTATGACCCCTCTCGATGCATTTCATTACAACTTATGTTCCTAGGGGCCCTATGACCCCTAGGGACACATGTGGTTGGTTATAATGTATTGGGAGGGCTCATAGGTTAACCTATGACCCATCTCATCACATTTAGTGACAACGTATGTCCCTAGGGTACCTAGGAACCCCAAGGATGCATTGGTTTGTTCCAATGTGTTGAGACCCTATCGATGCATTTTATGATAATGTATGTCTATAAGGACCCTAGGACCCCTAGGGATGCATATGGTTGGTTCTAATGTGTTGAGAGGGGTCATATGTTAATGTATGACCCGTCTTGATGCATTTCATGACAACATATGCTCCTAGAGGCCCTATGAACCCTATGGACACATGTGGTTGGTTCTAATGCATCAGGATAGTTCATAGTTTAACCTATGACACCTCTCAACAAATTTCATGACAACATATGTTCCAATGGGCCCTAAGGTCCCTAGGGATGCATATGGTTGGTTCCAACGAGTTGAGAGGGGTCATAGGTTATCATGTGACCCCTATCGACACATTTCATGACAATGTATGTCCCTAGGGGCCCTAGGGGACCCCTAGAGACACATTTGGTTGGTTCTAATGTGTTGAGAGGGGTCATAGGTTAACCTATGACCCCTCTCGATGCATTTCTTGACAACCAATGTCACTAGTTGCCCTAGGGCCCCTAGCAATGCATTTGGTTGGTTCCAATCTTTCCCTATGACCCCTCTCGACACATTTCATGATAAGGTATGTCCCTAAGGCCCCTAGGACCCCTAAGGATGCATTTCATTGATTCTAATGCATCAAGATAGGTTAACCTATGACTCCTCTCTACTCATTTCATGACAACGTATGTCATTAGGCCCCTACAACCTTTGGGGATGCATGTTGTTGGTTCTAATGCATTGAGAGTGGTCATAGGTTAACCTATGACTCTTTTCAACATATTTGACAACAACGTAATACCCTGGGGTCCCTAAGACCCCTAGGGACACATTTGGTTAGTTCCAATGCAATGAGACGATGCATTTAATGACAATGTATGTCCCTAGGGGCCCTAAAACCCCTAGAGATGCACGTGTTTTGTTCTAAAGCATCAATCTATGACTCCTCTTGATGCATTTCATGACAATGTATGTCCCTAGGGGCCCTAGGACCCCTAGGGAAGCATTTGATTGGTTCCAATGAACCTATGACCTCTCTCGACACATTTCATTGTGTAAATGACATGTCAAATAGGATTCTTTGGCATGAAGTCACTTAACCTAAGCCTAATCCTCATTATGAAATCAATTAACCCACCTTGGAGAGTGTTAGGAAGAGTCACCTTCTTGACAGAATTCAAGTTATAAGTGATAGGACTTTTAGAGCCTAAAGTGATTCCTAAGTCTAATTTTGTGAAAATAAGTCACCCACATGGTAATAGTATGGGTCGGAGATTAAAATATAATCATAAGTGGGTCTATGGGACCTAGGGGACCCTCAAAAATAGTCATTTCCAAGCCAATTCGAAAATCATATTGTCACATAACTTCTTTCCTCATTACACCACTTGGTTAAGTTCTTATTGGTGGAAGATACAAGAAAGTAAGAGGGGTAGGTGAGAGTGTAAGTGGAGGTCTTTATAGGGAGCTTATGCCAACCATGGTGATCATTCAACCACTCTCTAATTTTAGAGACAGCCAGGGATTGGGAAGGAGAAGCTTGAAAACCAAGCAGGAAGAGGTCTCCATTTCATTGCCATAGCTTGTAAGTAGGTTAGTGCTTCATGCCATGCTTTTTTTATTGGAAATTGTAAGAGTGTCTTTTGCAGGGTTGTGTGAGTGATATGGCATCATGTATTGTTCTTGGGTTTCTTGTGTTGTGGTGTATTGTGAGTGTATGTATGGTTTGTGAAACTTCTTGGGGTTTTTGTTAGATTTTCTTGTTTTGTTGGATGTGAATTTTTTTCATGGGTGTGAAGGCTTCACTCACCCTTGGGAGGGAAGAGCAAGCCTTGGGTGAAGGGGTTAGTTGGGCTTGAAATGTAATTGAGAACATTGGAGTATGGGCTCCATTGTATGCCAAATTCATTCATAGATTTCTTTGTGGTATGAAGGAAAAGATGGGGTGGAAAGGAGGTTATGAAGTATGGTTTTCAAGGTGGTTGTAGTTGATGGTAGTATGATGGGAGAATTCTTGTGAATAGACCTGAAAGGGCATGAAATTATTGTTTAGTAAAAGCCTCAAAAGGCATGGAAATTATTGATTCATGAAAGCCCTGAAAGGGCATGAAAATTGTTGTGATATGGCAAGTCCCCTAATTGAGAGCCCACCTTCACCCAATGTGTATGATTCCAATTGAGAATCATTGTGCAAACCTTGGTTGGGGTTGTAAATGTGTTGCAAAATATGTGATTGTGTTATAAACAATACAAGTGTCAAATGACACACACACACACACACACATTAAAACACTTTTCACATCACGATGACATGTCTCTAATTAATCATGTTCTCTGACTATAACACTCATGCACAATCACATTACGAAAGAAACATAATACAGCGAGGTTTAGAATCTTCCAAAGATTCACCTTAGCTTAACCGTGTTCACATAAGATTGAACCTTGTTTTCCCCCATTAATCTCCATGGTTCCACTTTCCTATACACTCAACTTAAACATTAGTAACCCAATAATATAATATAGGATACATATAAACACGTATAATATAAATCCACTATCTCATACTTTTCATTAACGTATACAATTAAGTATCATCTAAGCATTTCTATTCTAAATACTATCAATAAAACATTTCAAGGTCATATTCCATTTAACTTTCATCTAAGTGCATATTCAAAACATTACATTATCATTCTCATAAAATATTTTTTACATTGAAATATCAAACATGTGTATCTACAGTAATTTTTGTTAATATAAATCATTTTCAATTAGAGTATCATCACAACACTTTCTCACATAATACTAAAACTCTAAGTCATCTTTAGTAAATTGTAAAAACAATATAAAATGGATCTTAACATATATGTCCTAAGTGAAAACCACTAATGTACAGACGAGTTAACTAGTGACTTTAGGTCAAGTTAAATATAGTGATGTTCCTAACAATATCCCTTTATCAAATTATGAGAGTTTTATGTCATTTTCTAGGTTTAACTCCACAGATTGTTAGAATTTTTCATTAATTATGTTGTAATAATTTAGAACCAATTTCAAACATACCCATATGTCTAATTATCATCATACCCTATGCTCCTAGTTGTTCTTAGTAGGCTAAATGTTATTTTATCCTTCCAACTACCTAGTAGATCATCCATAGTGTCTCATGGTTAGGTTCTTGTCTTGGACATTTTAAATCTCATTTCCATGTGGTCTTATCTTATCGACCTACTATTATTGGATAAGTATCAAAACTGACATTAGTCTCCTATAGGATCCCTTAGTAAAAAAAAACAAAACGTAAATCATAACTCAATTAACTCCTAACCATATTTATTTCATCCGGATCTAGAAGAGGGTACTAGTGTGGGCCTTACACATGACAAACTATGTCCCTAGGTGCCCTAGGGCCCCTAGGAACACATCTAGTTGGTTCCAATGCATTGAGAGGGGTGATAGGGTAACCTATGATGCCCTTGATACATTTTCATGACAATGTATGCCCCTAGGGATCCTAGGGCCCCTAGGGACACATCTAGTTGATTCCAATGTGTTGAGAGGAGTCATAGATTAACCTATGACCCCCCTCGATGCATTTTCATGACAACATATGTCCCTAGGACCCCTAAGTATGCATCTAGTTGGCTCTAATGCATCTAGATGGGTCATATGTTAACCTATTACCCCTATTGACGTAGTTCATGACAACCTATGTCCCTAGGGGTCCTACACATGTACTTGGTTCTAAAGCATCTATGACCCCTCTCAACACATTTCATGACAATCTATATCCCTAAGGGTCCTAAGGCCCCTAGGGATGGATTTGGTTGGTTTTAATGCCCCTTGGGGCCCTAGGACCCCTAGGGATGCATTTGGTTGGTTCTAATGCATTGAGAGAGATTATAGGTTAAACTATGACCCCTCTCAATGCATTTCACAACAATGTATGTCCCTAGGGGCCCTAGGACACTTGTGGTTGGTTCTAATGCATTGAGAGGGGCCATAGGTTAATTTATGACCCCTCTTGATGCATTTCAAGATAAAATATGTCCCTAGGGCCCCTAGGATCCATAAGGATGCATGTGGTTGATTCTTATGCATTAAGAGGGGTCATACGTTAACCTGTGACCCCTTTCGACACATTTCATGACAATGTATGTCCCTAGGGGCCCTAGGACCCCTAAGTACATGTCGTTGGTTCTAATACATTGAGAGGGGTCATAGATTAACCTATGACCCCTCTCAATGTGTTTGATGACAACGTATGTCCCTAGGGGCCCCTAGGACAACTAGGAACACATTTGATTGGTTCTAATGCATGGAGAGGGGTCATAGGTTATCCTATGACCCCTCTCAACATGTTTCACGACAATGTATGACCCTAGGGTCCCTAGGACCCCTACGGATGCATGTGGTTGGTTCCAATGAATTGAGAAGGGACATAGGTTAACCTATGACCCCTCTCGATGCATTCCATGACAATGTGTGTCCTTAGGTGCCATAGAACCCCTAGAGACACATTTGGTAGGTTCTAATGTGTTGAGAGGGGTCATAAGTTAACTTATGACCCCTCTTGATGCATTTCATGACAATGTGTGTCCCTAGGTGCCCTAGGACCCCTAGGGATGCATGTGGTTGGTTCTAATGCATCGAGAGGAGTCACATGTTAACCTATGACCACTCTCGATGCATTTCAGGACAACGTATGTGCCTAAGTGCCCTAGGACCCAAAGGGGCACATGTGGTTGATGCTAATGCATCAAGAGGGGTTATGGGTTAACCTATGACCCCTTTTGACACATTTCATGACAACATATGTCCCTAGGGGCCCTAGGACACTTAGGTATGCATGTGGTTGGTTCTAATGCATTGAGAGGTTTCATAGGTTAACCTATGACTCCTCTCAATGCATTTTAGGACAACATATGTGCCTAGGATCCCTAGGACTCCTAGGGATACATTTGGTTGGTTCTAATGCATTGAGAGGGGTCATAAGTTAACCTATGCCACCTCTTAACACATTTCATGACAACATATGTCACTAGGGGCCCTACGACCCCTAAGGATGCATGTGGTTGGTTCTAATGTGTTGAGAGGGGTCATAAGTTAACCTATGACCCCTCTCAACACATTTCATGTTAACGTATGTCCCTAGGCACCCTAGGACCCCTAGGGATGCATTTGGTTGGTTCCAATGTATGTAGAGTGGTCATAGGTTAACCTATGACCACTCTCGATGCATTTGATGACAATGTATGTCCTTAGGGACCTAGGACCCCTAGGGATGCATGTGGTTGATTCTAATGTGTCAAGAGGGGTCATAGGTTAATCTATGACCCCTCTTGACACATTTCAAAACAATGTATATCCCTTGGTGCCCTAGTACCACTAAGGACACATTTAGTTCGTTCCAATGCACTGAGAGGGTTCATAGGTTAACCTATGACCCCTCTCTATGGATTTCATGACAACCTATGTCCCTAGAGGCCCTAGGGCCCCTAGCTTTGCATTTGGTTGGTTCCAATGGATTGAGAGGGGTCATAAGTTAACCTATAACCCCCCTCAACCATTTTCATGACAACATATATCCCTAGGGGTCCTAGGGCCCCTAGGTATGCATCTGATTGGTTCCAATGTGTCCCTTGATGCATTTACATTACAACATATATCCTTAGTGGCCCTAAGACCCCCAGGGATGCATCTAGTTGGTTCCAATGCATTGAGAGTGGTTATAGGTTAACCTATGACCCCTCTCGATGCATTTCATGACAACCTATGTCCCTAGGGGTCCTAGTGCCCCTAGGAATGCATTTCGTTGTTTCTAATGCATTGAGAGGGGTCATACGTAAACTATGGCCCCTCTCAATGCATTTCATGACAACCTATGTCCCTAGGGGCTCTAGGACCCCTAGAGATGCATTTGGTTGGTTCCAATACATCGAGAGGGGTCATAGTTCAACCTATGACCCCTCTTGATGCATTTCATGATAAATATTTTCCTAGGGGCCCTAGGACCCGTAGGGATGCATGTGGTTGGTTCTAATGCATTAAGAGGGGTCATAGGTTAACCTATGACCCCTCTCAATGCATTTCATGACAACATATGTCCTTAGGGGCCCTAGGACCCCTAGGGATGCATTTGGTTGGTTCCAATACATCGAGAGGGTTCATAGGTTAACTTATGACCCCACTTGGCTCATTCCATGACAAACTATGTCCCTAGGGCTAATAAGGGCCCCTAGGGATGCGTGTGGTTCATTATAATGCATTGAGAGGGGTCATAGGTTAACCTATGACCCCTCTCAATGCATTTCACAACAAAATATGTCTCAAGGGGCCCTAGGACCCCTAGGGACACATTTGGTTGGTTCTAATGCATCAAGAGGGGTCATATGTTAACCTATGACACCTCTCAATGTATTTCATGACAACATATGTCCTTAGAGGCCCTACAACCCATGGGGATGCATGTGGTTGGTTCTAATGCATCGAGAGGGGTCATAGGTTAGCCTATGACCACTCTCGATGCATTTCATGACAATGCATGTCCCTAGGGGGCCCTAGGGATGCATGTGGTTGGTTTGATTTCAGATTGGATATATGATATCGATGCCAAAATTTTGGAGGGAATTAAAAAAAATGTATTATGAGTAATATTATTTAGGATTATTGTTATGTATTATATATTATTATGACCTATTATTATTATTATATGTGTGATTATTATATTATATTGTTATTGAATATAATAATATATGTTATTATTATTATTATAATATATAAATATAACAATAATATATATAATAATTATATTACAATATATTTTATAATTATATTAAATATAACAACATATATTATTATTGTTATTATTATTATTACCTATGATCCATTTGGTTGGTTTGAAAATGCATCGAGAGTGGTCATATGTTAAACTATGACCCCTATCGACACATTTCATTATAGTGTATGTACCTACGGGCCCTAGCACCCCTAGGGATGCATTTGGTTGGTTCTAATGCATTGAGAGGGGTCAAAGGTTAACATATGACTCCTCTCAATGCATTTCATGAAAATATATGTTCCTAGGGGCCCTAGGACCCCTAGGGATGCATTTGGTTGGTTCTAATGCATCAAGAGGGGTCATAGGTTAACCTATGACCTCTATCAATGTATTTAATGACAACATATGTCCCTAGGGGCCCTAAGACCCTAAGGGATGCATGTGGTTGGTTCTAATATGTTGAGAATGGTCATAGGTTAATCTATGACCCCTCTTGATGCATTTTAGGACAACATATGTCCCTAGGGGCCCTACAATCCCTAAGGATGCATGTGGTTGGTTCTAATGATCATGAAATGTGTCAAGAGGGGTCATAGGTCGATGCATTTCATGACAACCTATGTCGCTAGGGGTCTTGGGGCCCCTAGGGATGCATTTGGTTGGTTCCAATGTGTTGAGAGGGGTTATAGGTTAACCTATGACCACTCTCAATGTAGTTCATGACAACGTATGTCCCTAGGGGCCTTAGGATCCCTAGGGAAGAATTTGGTTGCTTCTAATGTATTGAGAGGGGTCATAGGTTAACCTTTGACCATTATTGATGCATTTCATGACAACATATGTCCCTAGGGGCCCTATGACACCTAGGATCACATGTGGTTGGTTCTAATGAGTTAAGAGGGGTTATAGGTTAACCAATGACCCCTTTCGACACATTCAATAAAAATTTATGTCCCTAGGCTCCCTATGACCCCTAGGGACACATGTGGTTAGTTCTAATGCATCAAGAGCGGTCATAGGTTAACCTATGACTCCTCTTGACTTATTGGAACCAACCACATCCATTCCTAGGGGCCTTAGGGCCTCTAGGGATATACATTGTGATGAAATGCATCGAACCCTCTCAACACTTTTCATGACAACATATGTCCCTAGGGGCCCTAGGACCCCTAGGGATGCATGTGGTTGGTTCTAATGCATTGAGAGCCTATGAATCCTCTTCACACATTTCACAACAACATATGTCCCTAAGGGCCCTAATACCCCTAGGGATGCATTTTTTTGGTTCCAATACATCAAGAGGGGTCATAGATTGACCTATGATCACTCTCTATGGATTTCATGACAACTTATGTCCCTAAGGGCCCTAGGGCCTCTAACTGCACATCTGGTTGGTTCCAATGAATTGAGAGGGGTTATAGGTTAACCTATGACCCCCCTCGACACATTTTCATGACAACATATGTCCCTAGGGGTCCTAGGGACCCTAGGGGTGCATCTAGTTGGTGAGGGGTTATAGGTTAACCTATGATCCCCCTCGATGCATTTTCATGATAACCTATGGCCCCTCTTGATGCATTTCATGATAACCTATGTCCCTAGGGGCCCTATGATCCCTAAGGATGCATTTGGTTGGTTCTAATGACCTATGACCCCTCTCGATGCATTTCATGATTGTAATACCCCTAAATTGGCTCATTGCCATCTCAACCAATTCTAGTCTATTTCTAATTAACCCAAAGTCCTATGTCACTAGGAAATTCTTATACTCACTACTTGACTTAATCGTCAAATGCAGAAAACTTAAATCTGCATTCATCATACTCTTTATTTAATTCTTAAAGTATTGACTCATATTAGTCACATTAAACTTATTGATTAATATTTAATTTAATTATTAAGTATTTATACTTTAATTTAATTAAATTATATCTTAAGGCTAATGTACTAAGGAATTAAATTTATTTAATTTAATAAATATGTCTATTTTTAATTAATTGAATATGATTATTCAATTAAATGGAAAATGCATTTGTGAGATCATATCTCACTTATTAAATTAAATAATATCTTCAAATTCTACTCTTCAGTTCAAAATGGAAACTCTAAGTGAACTCTCTCTCGAATTGGAAACAATCTAGTTAACTTGTTCTCACACTTATGAAAAGTTCAATTAACTACTCATCACACTTAGATTAGAAATAGTCTACTTCACCTGCACAAGGAAGTTTCCATTTTAACTGAATCTTGCTTCAATCCTGACTATTGATCCAAATCGATCTCAATCGTTGATGGATTCCAGGAAAGTCTATTTAAGAGACCCTCATTTCCTCATTAAGGAGGTTGGAATTTGGATGTTATCAAATTGCTGTCGTGTTTTGCACGCACTTTGCTCAAAGTTTTCATCATATTCTAGCTTTCTCTAATATCATTTAGATTAAATTATGCATACATTTAGTTTAATATCTTTCAATTTCTTACATTAATTGCTTTGCATTAGATTACTTGCATACCATTTAGCTTAATCGCATTTAAATCCTTCATTCTTAGAAGGTCTGGTTTGCCTACACCTCAAATCTGAGAATACTAAATAGGCAAAATCCTTCTAGATAGAAGGCGACAAGTTGCTCTGCCGGACCTCTTGGATAAACAATTCAATGTTTATTCTAGGATTATTTCACAGGTAATGACTATGTTGAAGTGTCTGTGACATTCAGAGGCCCACATTTCACAGGTACAATGATAATCTATGTCCCTATGGGTCCTGGGGCCCCCTAGGGATGCATTAGGTTGGTTATAATGCATTCAGAGATGTCATAGGTTAACCTATGACCCCTCTCAATGCATTTCATGACAACCTATGTCCCTAGGGGCCCTAGGACCCCTAAGGACACATTTGGTTGGTTCCATTGCATCGAGAGGGGTCACAACTTAACCTATGACCCCTCTTGATGCATTTCATTAAAACATATGTCCCTAGGGGCCCTAGGACCCCTAGGGATGCATGAGGTTGGTTCTAATGCATTGAGATGGGTCATAGGTTAACCTATGTCCCCTCTCAATGCATTTCATGGCAGCATATGTCCTTAGGGGCCCTAGGACACCTAGCGATGCATTTGGTTGGTTCCAATGCATCAAGAGAGGTATCATATGTTAACTTATGACCCCTCTCAACACATTTCATGACAACCTATGTCCCTAGGGGTATTAGGGCCCCTAGGGATGCATGTCGTTGGTTCTAATGCATTGAGAGGGGTCATAGGTTTCTTGATGCATTTCATGACAACATATGTCCCTAAGGGCCCTAGGACCCCTAGGGATGCATTTGGTTGGTTCTAATGGATTAAGAGGCATTTCATGACAACATATGTCCCTAGGGGCCCTACGACCTGTAGGGATGCATGTGGTTAGTTCTAATGCATCAAGAGGCATCATAGGTTAACCTATGACCCCTCTTAATACATTTCATGACAACACATATCCCTAGGGATGCACATTGTTGGTTCCAATGTGTCAAGAAGGGTCATAGGTTAACCTATGACCCCTCTTGATGCATTTCATGACAATGTATGTACCTAGGGGCCCTAAGACCCCTAGGGATGCATTTGGTTGGTTCTAATATGTCGAGAGGGGTCATAGGTTAACCTATGACCCCTCTCATTGCATTTCATGAGAATGTTTGTCCCTAGGGGCCCTAAGACCCCTAGGGATGCATTTAGTTGGTTCTAATGCATCAAGAGGGGTCATAGGTTAACCTATGACCCTTGTTGACACATTTCATGACAATGTATGATAGTAGGGGCCCTATGACCCCTTGGGCCACATGTGTTTGGTTCTAATGGATCTAGAGGGGTCATGGGTTAACCTATGACCCCTCTCAACACTTTTCATGACAATATATGTCGCCAAGGGCCCTAGGAACCCTAGGGACCCATTGGGAATGTGTCAAAAGGTGTCATTAGGGGCCCTAGGTTCGATGCATTTCATGAAAATATTATATTTAATAATAATATAATATTGTATATTTTAATATAATAATAATATATTATTAGATTATATAGCAATAATAATCATATATGTTACTAGATTATAGATTTAATAATAATATCCATATATATTATTATATATAATAATAGTCACATAATATTACTATATATAATAATAATAATCATATATAATAATAATAGTTAATAATAATAATCATAATCATATGTAATAATAATGTTAATGTCCACACTTTCCCCAAATAAATTTCCCTCTAAAACCCTCTAAAGTTTCCCTCCCAAATTTCTCTCCAAAATTGCATTTGGAAAATTTCTTTTCTCTAAAATTTTCCTTCCTCCAAAATTGCAATTGGAAAAATTGCAGTGATCGGATACTTGATTTCATATCGGGTATCAGATTATAGATCGGATAACTGATTTTATTTTAGGTATCTAATTAGGCTTGATATTTACCAAGCCTATTTGGTCAATCCAAAAAATGTGTTTGAGAAGGGTTTCATTGACTCTCAGACTTTGGGTAGCCATTTGACAATATTATTTACATCAAAATTGAATGAAACAAAAAGGCTTTTTTTATAGCACTCTTGAGATTCCATCGATATAATTATTTTTTTAATTTTGAATTCGATAAGTATTTATTAGTTAATTTTCAATGAAGATGATTGCAAAGTGTTGATTGACATACTGATTGAAAAATAGCTATAACTTTCAAATGGTATAACATTTTTTAAATCCAAAAATTGTGTCACATTCTATGGTTTACCTAGTATAAGGAAAAAAAATTAATTTGATAAAGTTTTCAATTAGTTAAGGTGGTCAGTCATGGGATTTTTTTTTTCTGAAAAAGTTTAAGTAGAAAATTCATATTTAATTATTTATTTAGAATAAAAAATCCAAAAAATATGCATCACATCTTGGCATGAGTCTAATTTTTATATCTATAATTATATTAAAAAATATTATCATTTGATTTTGATTAAGGTGGTCAGACATACATGTACTTTTTGTTTTCACCTTGAAATTTCATAGTACTGCATTAAAATCCAAAATTTTGACCAATCAAATATTTTTTCTCTAGATAAGGCCTAGTAGTTTAGAGACTAAATTCAATTTTCTATAGATTATTTTCTTACAACTTTTTGATATAAATTCCAAAACCACTTTAAAATTATGTGTCAAGTTGACATTACCTTGATTTGCTAGTTTTTCACTGCCACTTAAGGCCATAGTTTGGTTGACCATGATCCTGCACATACACTAAATCTATTATTTTTCATGTTTACATTTTTGCAACTTGATTTGAAGTTACCTACAAGTTTTAAGTTGGATAACTAGTTCACACCCCCTCTTAGTTAGTCTAAAGTATTCCAACCTATTCTACTAATATGAACTAAACATTGTATAGATAAATGATTTAAAAGTTATAATATGTTGTTCTTAGAAGACCTGATATTACATTAGCTATTGGGATAGTTGGAGGATTTTTTGCAAGCCCTAAGGAGAATCACATGATGGTAGTGAAAAGTGTATTGAGATATCTGAAAGGAACAGAATATTATGGCTTGTATTACAAGAAAAATGACAAGTTTGAATTGAATTTTTTTACTAATTTAGATTGGGAAGGCAATTTTGATGATAGAAAGTGTACAAGTGTAGGAGATTTCTTTCTTGTAAATAGACTAGTTTCATGGACAAGAAAGAATCGAAACTACATTTGTCCATCGATAGTGGAAGCTTATTATGTGGCAATAGTAGTAAATTGTTCAAACATCATATAGATCAAGAAATTAGTGAAAGGAATGAAAGAAGAGATCACTAATCCATTTTTATCTATTATGATATCATAAGTACTATAAACATATCAAAGAATCATGTGATTCACACAAAGACTAAGCATATTTCTATTAAGTATCATTACTTGAGAGAGTTAATACAAAATAAACAAGATTAGAGTATATATATACTAAGGAGAAAATAGCTAATATTTTCATAAGGCATTACCTAAGGATGATCATGAATACCTAAGAGGAAAATTAAGGTAGATTCCCCTAGACAAGGCTACTTAAGCTAAGATGGAGCTTTGCATCAAATGTGTTCATTAGAATATCTTACAAGTTGATGCAAACAATTCTACTTTAGGAGCTACCTAAAGTAGTAAAGTAGTAGATATTAAAGGATGAATAAAAACATGCTATATTAGCCATCGACAAGATCATAGATGGAGAATTCAATATTGACATAAGGATATCTACATAATCATGATGTGTGAGATAGGTAAAGTTTCTTTAGCATTGTTTTCAAAGAGGGAGATTATGAGGAAGTTACCTATGCAATAAAAAGAAAGTATTTTATTTAGAAAAAGATATTATCAAAGAGGGAGTTCATAGAACTTATGTGAGGTGTTACTAGTAATACAAAAGAATCTAATTAATTTCACGAGTTGATAAGATAGAGGGATTTTATATGTGGATGAGAATTAGAATGAAACTAAATGAGACAGAACATTGGACATAAAGATGAGAATTATAATGAAACCAAGGATATTAATGAAGATCTAATACTAAACATAGGAGGTTGCTTGATGCAGTACATGTTTTGGATTGCATGGTAACTAAAGGTGTTGTAATTAATTCCAAAGAGGGAGATTGTTGGAAATTACAATTGGAAAAATTGTTATGTTTTCATTGATGTCAAACCTTATTGGTAAGATAGTTTTCTATATAATTTTGGTTTCACATCTCAATGATTTATGAAGAGGAGTTGAGAAGTTGGACATAACAAAAGAACCAAGAGGAAAGGTTGAGTTATGAGAGGAAACTATAATGGGCACTTGATTAGTTTTACTTTGACAAAATAAAGTGATTTTTTAATCATGCTACAAGTGGAGAAGACACTTATACTCAAGCCTTGAAGAAGTGAGTAAAGTTTAACAAAATAAATAGGCTTGATTGAGAAAAAGGGTAGAAGATTAAGGAACCAACACACAAAGGAAGATGAGTTATAGCTAGGGACAATAGGAGATATTGAGCATGTAGAATCCAGTGAACAACAACAAGAGGAACCAAGATCTAAACCTATATTGGAATATTATGTGAGAAAACATCATGCACTAGAGTAAATTATTGGAGATAAAGATTTAGGAGTCATGCCAAGAAGAAGGATGGATAATGACACATGTCTATTATGTGAATTTGAACCTAAATCTATCAGAGATACTTTGGAGAATGAATATTGGATCAAGGAAATGAATGAAGAAATTGAACAAATTAAGAAGAACAAAACATGGACATTTGTACCCAGACATAAAGATCAAAATGTGATTGGAAATAAGTGGCTATTTAGAAACAAAATGAATAAGAAATGTGAAGTTACAAGGAACTACGAAAGATTGGTTTGTAAAGGATATGCACAAGAGGACAGGGTTGACTATGGAGGAACTTTTGCCATACTTGCAAGGTTGGAAGGAGTGAGAAACTTTCTTGCACATGCTTCTTGCAAAGGATTCAAAGTGTACCAAATGGATGTAAAATCTATGTTTTTTAATGGAAATCTAGAGGAAGAAGTCTACATTGAACAACATGAAGAATTTGTTTATCCAAATAAAAGGACTATAGAATGTAAGTTACACAAATCTTTATTTGGTTATAGAAATCCCCTAGAGAATCATATGAAAGGTTACACAATTACTTTGTGAAGATTCATTTTGCAAGAACTAATGACAATAGAAATTTATATTTGAAAATTGAAGCTAAAAATATAATATTGATTGATAAATTTTTGTTGATGACATCAAATTTGAAGGAAAGGACTCATTGAGAAAGTCATTTGTTGGTCAAATGAAAAAGGAGTTTGAAATGTCAATGTTTGGAGAGATTAAATCCTTTGTTGGTTTGCAAGTCTATTAGATGAACAAAGGTATTTTTATTACTCAATCAAAGTATATCGAAGAAATCTTGAAGACTTTTGGTATGGAAGATTCAAGACCAATTGGAACAGCAATGGTGACTAGGTACAAATTTTCAAATAATGATGGTTCTATTGAGGTGAATCAAACATTGTACATGTCTATGATTGGGAAACTAAAATATGTTGTATGTAACATACCTCACATTACATTAGTTGTTAGAATTATCACTATATTCTTAGATAATTCTAGATTAAATCATATGATGGAAGTAAAAAGGATACTAAGATACCAAAAAGGAATAGAAGATCATGGCCTATGGTACAAGATAAGTGAGACTAGAGTATATGAACACTAGAGTATACACAGATGGTGATTGGGTGGGAAATGTTGATGACAAATAGAGCACAAGTGGGGGAGATTTATTCTTGGGTAGAAGATTGATTTCATGGACAAGAAAGAAGAAGTATTGTATTTCACAATCTATAATAGAAGTTAAATGTGTTTCTATAGCAGTGAATTTTCAAACATTGTATGGATCAATCAATTATTGAAAGGCATAAAGGAAGAGATCACTAAACTTATTGTGATTTATTTTGATAACATAAGTGCTATAAGAATATCAAGAACCATGTGATGCATACAAAGATTAATCATATGTAGATCAAGTGTCATTTCTTGAGAGAATTGGTAGAAGAGAAAAAAGTGAGACTAGAGTATATGAACACAAATGAATAGTTAGCTAACATATTTGTTAAGACACTACCTAAGGGTTCTTTTGAGTGTTTAACAGGCAAGTTAGGGATCATCCCCATACCTGAAGATAACTAAGTAGAGATGTTGCATTATATCAATTGTTATAAGTATAATATTTTATAGATTGATGTTAGTAGTTGCCTAAAGTTGTGGAAGTGAAATGGAAGACACTAAACTATGAGTAGGATAAGATACAAGGAGTTGATGTTTAGATGATATTTATATATCATTTAGAGTAGTGACATGAAGATGTAGGGTATGTCTTTGGAATATTTTAAGAGGGAGATATTAGCATGATTAAGTTACCATATAAGTTATCAGATAATCATTGAGTTACCATACAACATTGATAAGATAAAAGAGGGAGAGTATTACTATGAAGATATATCAAAGAGAATGATTATTATTGAGAGGGATACATATGTTGAGGTTACTAAAAGAAGAGTATGTACTTGTGTGTACAAAAGGTGTCACACTTCTATAAACCATTATTCTTGAGAATACCTATGAAAGATGACATCTCAAGAGGCAGTTTATAGATCTCTATCTATAATGTGCAAAGGCTATGAGATGGTGGATCTAAAATGAACCAAACAATGAAACCCTTACAAGGTGCATCATAAAACAAGAGATTCAAATATGGGAGAAAGAATGCTAGCATCCAACAATCTAGAATGAACGTAATGCAAATGAAAGCTAAATTAGAGAAAGTAGAATGCAAGCTAAACTAAAAAATAAGTATTAAAACCCCTATTTAGACTCGATGATTTAAGCTAAAATCATAGAGAGAAGCTAGAATGAATAAGAAGAATGAAGAATAAAGAATAGAAGATAGAAAAAGAGGAGCTCCACAAGTATGAGATCTTTAATCCTGTAGCATGACATTAGTAAAAGGGTGGAGTTTGTGACATGAGGAGAGAGCTCTCACTTTTAAAGAGAAATGGATGATACACATCATGAGGAAAGATGCATTTGATCAAGGGTGGACTTTGATAGTGGGAGTGATCAATGTACACAAGAATTTCCACCAGTCGTGATGAAGAGTTGACTTTTGTCCCCCATGTGGGACAAAATGTCTTTTCTTTTATTTTTTAATAAGGGAAATGCTTTTGTGTGTGCAACTTAAGATAAGAGATGAGTAGATAATTTTATTTTATTAAAAGGGGACATGTTATTTTAATTAAATATGAACTTAGGATAAAGTGGTCAAACTATAGGATAAAATCAATTAAATGAATTTTTGGAGATTTGATCAAGGATAAGCTTTAGATAAATTATGCAAAAATGATAGAAAGGGGGATTATAATCTAGATGACCATTTTTGGGTGATTAAATTTTTCTCTCTTTGACTAATGTATGATTGGTCTAGGAACACATTACATCAAAGAATAAAGAAACCAAGATGATAGAGAGATATGACTCTAAAGAACAAAGCACAAAGAGATGGCAAATCTTGAATGCACAATCTGTTGAAAAGAGATTGTTTAAAGTGTGGAACCTATCAAGGAACAATTTTTTTTTTTAAATGATGTCAAACCTACTACTTATTGCTGAGAAAACTTCTTTTTTCTCTAAATGCTATCATTTGTTTTATTGATGACAAGGATTTAAAAAGAAAGGATAAAAAGGGAACCTAGAGAAAGGTTGAGTTATTTGGTGTATAAAAGGAGCACTAAGACCAAGACATTGATGATATTATGTATTGTTGATCTAATTATGGCTAAATTGAATGGTTACTTTAGCTAAGCCTAGAAGAAGACTTTTCATAAAAAGTGTTTGTCAAGCCTAGTCGAGCAAACAATGTAAGCTAAGAAAACTTAGTTTGGGCCGATTAGAATTTAGTATGCACCAAGCATTAGAAAAATAGTATGTGTTGAGTGTTAGGAAAATATAGTAAGTACCAAGCATTAGGTAAATAATAGTAGTGACCAATCTAAGAAGACTTACTTGATGTCAAGCAACCCAGTTTTGGTCAAGCATTAGAAGACTGATATTGTTCAGTTAACAATGTGGATGTCGAGTGATAGTAAAAATAGTTTAATCAAAGATTTGATGAATCTAAACCAACAAAGTTAGTTTCTTGAATTTTGTAAAGTATCTAGAAGATTTTTATGATAAACTGATGGCAAAAAATTCAAGATAAACCATTTTGAAGTGAATTCAAAGAGGATCATAGAAGAAGTTTCTAGAAGGGACAAAATGAAAAAGTGGATAGATTCATATAATATTACCTAACCCAAGAATAGATGATTTTGGTTAAGTGGAAAAAGACTTAAATTATCTATTTATAGAGATAGTGCTAGAAGAAAGATTTGTCATGTGCAAGAATCTAAGGAAGAAAATAATTCTAGGATGTTTCTTCATATGGTGGCCAAATAGAAGAGTCTACAATTGGCATACAAAGAAAGAAGGCTTAAGAGGATGGATTCCTAAAGAGTAAAAAAGCTATCAGAGATTAACAGTGTGAATGCCAAGAAGAATGGAGGATTGAACCAGAGATCTATAATCTACAAGTGAGTTGTGTTTTATTATCAAATCAAGTCCTACTGTTACTTTCTAACAATCGTATCAGTTTGGATAAATGCTTTAGATTAAGATTGACCCAATAGTCATTTGTAAATATTTTAACCACGTGGAATTCTAATAGAATATTCTAAAATTCTTTAACAAGGCTCACTCCTAATCTATGGTGATTGAAATCCTTTAACCAAGTCATATTTAACAATATGTATTGTAACATTTAATAGGGCATCACTTCAGAAGAGTGAAAATTGGTAGCATGTTACTAGTGCTTCCCAAATAATGTCTCCATGTAAAATCCTTGTGTCGAATTGTGTCAATGAGTTTGTGGTATTTTACGCATACATTTATACAAAGTTATTTTGACCTAGGATAGTGACCTACTCAGTTAAGGTATTGGATGTTCTAATGGATGCATGCATGATATGGTTTTATGCATATGAATCTGTTAAGTATTTAAATTGTTTTTTGTACATTTAGACCTTGGATAACTAATTCACCCCCCTCTAAATTATCCTAAACATTCCAACAATTGGTATAAGATCCATTTGTGCTTGTATGGAAATAGTTTGAAGTTACTAAAAGCTAAAGATCAAGATGTACAAAAAGGAGGTTCCCAAATTGAACAAGGAAAACTTTCTGGCATGTCAAAGTTTGATGAAGCTACATCTAGGAGGACTTGGAGATTATGTACAATCTACCATTAACATTGTGTATGTTGATCCTACTAGAACCCCTACTACTAATGATCTATAAAAGAAGAAAGAACACAATCAAGCAATTTTAGAGCTTGCACATGCTCTAAGCTACTCATAGTTTGATAACATAAAAGGATGCAATTCTACTAAAAATATGTGTGATTCTGTAGAGATGATCTATGGAGGAGACAAGAATATTATGAGAGCCAAAGTTGAAAGTCTAAGAGGAAAGTTTAATGACATGAGATTGCAAGAAGTTTAGACTATAGTCTAGTATTGTACAAGAATCAAAGATGTTATTGAAAATGATATTGTGATCAACAAAGTATTGAGAACCCTCTTGCCTATCTATGTTATTAGAGTCTCTACCATACAAGAACTAAGGTGTTTTCCTTGTAGTAATATAACCCTTAAAGGACTAACGGGTAGAATCATTTCTTTTGAACATTCTAATTTTGATAATTTCAAAATTGAAAATGTTGAGTCTTCTTTCAAAGATAAACTAAGACTGAAAGAACCTAAATATAAGAAGAAGAAAAAGGTTAAAATTGTTTCTAGTGACAATGATATAGATGAAGATGATGTAGAAGAGCTTGAACCATTACTAGCTAGGAGATTTCATAGAGGCAAAGTGAAATACAAAGTTAAGTTATCTATCATGTGTTTCAATTGTAATTAGGTTGGTCATATTGCTGCAAGGTGTCTAGAGAAGAAGAACAATAGAAGTGGAGATAAATAAAAATGTAAAAGAAATGAGAACAATAAAGACTATAAAGAAAAAGGAAAGAAGGCTTTTTATATTGTTGAAAAGGAAACAAAAGATGGATCTAATGACCATGATGATGAAGTTGTGTATGTTTCTATAAAAGATTATTCTGATGAAGATGAGGCAACTGCATTAATATCTTATGTGAACAAAAGTGATACATGGATCATTTACAATGGACGTTCACATCACATGATTGGAGATAAAAGTAATTTCATTACCCTTGAGTATTATAATAGAAATAGTGTTATATTTGGTAATGATGCACACTGTCTAATAAAAGGGAAAGGATAAATAAAACTCATAGAAAAGATCATGTGTGACAATGCTTACTATGTAGAAGGAATTAACTATAATTTGTTGAGTTTGTCACAATTGAATAGTTCAAGTTATAAAGTTGAATTTGATAACAAGAAGGCTAAGATCTATGACATTGATGGAAAAATAATTGGAAATGGAGATTAGACTAGCTTGGTAATCTATTTTATCTTAACGTGAATGATGCTACTTATCTTGTTATACAATTTGATGATGTATGGCTATGGCACAAGAGGTTATGTGATGTTAACTTTGATAACTTAGGCGGTATCAATAACATGAAAAGAGTAAGAGGTTTTCCAAAATTGAAGAAACATGATAATGTGATTTGCAAACAATGCCAGCTAGGAAAGATGAAAAAATCTAGTTTTAAAAGTAAGACTCACTCAAAATAATTTATATGGACCAACTGATGTGCAAAGCTATAGAGATGAAAAGTACATAATCCTATTTGTTGATGATTATTCTAGGATGATGGTTATGTTTTGGAAAAAAAATGATGTTTTTCAAATGTTTAAGTGGTACCTAGAAAGAGTTGAAAAGGACATTGGAAAAATCTTGAAATGTTTGAGATCTGATAGAGGTGGAGATTTATAATCAAATGAGTTTGAGATTATCTATAATGATAGTGAAATTACAAGAAAATGTCTTGACCTAGAACCCCTTTATGAAAAATGGGATTGATAAAAGGAGGAATAGATCTATAATGGATTGTTATATAACATTAATGATGGAGAAGAATGTTTCTTTGAAATACTAGAGAGAAGTTGTAAGCACAATTGTCTATACCTTCAACTGAGTGCAAGTCAAGAAAGGTACAAATTGCACACCTTTTGAACTATGGTATGGATAATCACCCAATGAAATAAATTATTTGGAAGCAAGTGTTACATTATTAAGGACAAAGAAAATGGTAAACTTGATGCTAAAAGTGAAGAATGTATATTGCTAGGCTATTCCACAAGAAATAAAGCTTATAAGTGTTTAAATACTAACATTAACAAAGTTATGGAAAGTGCAAATGTAAAAATTTGATTAATATACAGAGGTATATGAAGCTAAACCTAAGAAGGAACTTGAAGAGTACGAGAATTTCATGTATTACTATGAAGACATGAATGTTAATGAAGTTGTGAACCAAGTTGCAAATCATTAGCAACAAGTATAAGTGATTGTCGAGTCACATAAAGTGGATACCAAGTTGCATTTAGGAAATGAGTTGTAGATAGAAGCTGAGGTACATTATAATACTAAGATTACTATACATGAAAGGAATGTTGAGTTACCTAATAGAGAATTTCATGTTGACTCTAGAGCTGACAAACCCATTATAGAAAGAAGATAATAGCCAAGTTTGTCAAAGCATGTTAGAAGAAATCAACATCTTGAACAAATTCTTGGAGATAAATAAGCTAAACCAATGACAAGGAATAGGTTGATAAGTGATATTTATTTGTTAGGCATGCATGAACCTAAGTTAATGATGAATGCATTAGAGAATAAAGACTAGAGTAAAGCCATGAAATAAGAGATATATCAAATTGAGAAGAACAAGACATGGACTCTAGTACCTAGACCCAAGAACAAGAATGTGATTAGAACCAAGTGGGTGTACTAGAAAAAAAATTGGATGAGAATGGTGAAGTCACAAAGAATAAGGAAAGATTAGTTTGCAAGGTATATGCACAAGAAGAGGGAATTGACTATGGAGAGACATTTTCCCCAATTACAAGATTAGAACAACCAGAACAACCAGAAGGATTTGTTGATCCAAACAAAAAGAACATGGTATGTAGATTGCAAAAAGCTTTATATGGTTTAAAGAAAGCTCCAAGAGCATCGTATGAGAGGTTTCACAACTACCTTGTGAAGATTGGTTTTGAGAAGAATGGTGATATAAACAATTTTTACTTGAAGATAGAAGGAGGTAAATGTTGATATATCAATCAAGTTTTTTATTAGTGAAACACTTATTCAGATTGTATATAGCTATCTAGCTTATTGTACAACTATTAGTGTTTGCCAAGTATTTCAGTTGTCACTAAGTTCTACAATTTTTACTGAGTCCTTTGGACAAATCTTAGTGGTTACCGAGTAATCATAGTTATAGTCAAGACCAACAGTGTAAACCGTGCATCTTAGTTCATGCCAAGTTTAACAGTGCAAGATGAGCTATGTAGTGTTCACTAATTTTTCAATGTATGTGATGTGAGTTAAGTGTTAACTAAGTCACTTAGTGTTAACCAAGAGACTCAAATTATATCGAGCTCAAAGTGATTGTGTTTACCAAGTCATACAATGTAAATCAAGAGACTCAGTTTATATGACAAGTTTCATAGTATCTACCAAGTCACAAGTACATACCAAGTTTAAGACTAATTGGAAGTGATAAGTATGGACCAATCTTCTATGTCTACCAAGTACATGATAATGCTAAGAATTGGCAATGGATGTTGAGTATCAGAACCTCATCGAGTTAGTCTTCAAAACCTGAGTGTCTTCATATGGGCCGACATTGTAATATTTGTGATAACTTGTATTGTGGCCAACTTTTTAATTTGTGTAATTGTATTGGTATATATGTAATGAATTTTATCATATCCAAGTGTGTAAGGAAGTAAGGCATGTGAATGTAATTAGAGAAAAGAAGAAAGATAAAATTACAAAGGCTATAGTAGTATAAGGAGCAGCAAAGTCATATCTATCATAGCAAGGTGATTAGCACATAAAAGAATCTCATTCAACAAACTAAGTTGTAGATAAGAGATCATCTACTATTTCATCCTAATAGGTGGATTAGTCAAATCCTTTAACAAGGTAGACCTAATAGTCTTTTGTAAATCTCTTTACCATGTTCATACTTAATTGTATGTTTGTAAATTCTTTCACAAGGTGGACCTAGCAATCCTTATTACTCCTAACAAGGGAGATTATTATAAATGATCAATGTAAGCTTTAAAAGGCTAACTTTATACTAAAATACTAAATTTTGTGGGTATCATCCCCACCCTAGTTTTACTTTCTATTTGGAAGGTTTTTGGATCACCAAATCTTTGTGTCACAATGTTATGAATGCTTTCATGTTTTTAGTTTCTTATGCATACAATTAGATTAGATTATATGTGATGGATTATATGCTAATTGGATTAAGAGTTAATATTGTTAAAGTTTTAGAAGTTACCGATTCACCCCTCCCCTCTCAGTAACTTAGCATAGTCTTGAATATTTTCAACAATTGGTATCAAAGCTTTGTGGTTCTTAGGAGAAAAGCTTAATAGCTTGAGCAAAGATCAAGGTCATGGAGATATTTAGACATGACAAAGCTATTGACATTGAGAAGCTAGATTTGGAAATGGCCATTGCCCAACTAAAGAAATTAAAGGAGCAACTCTCTCAATCCTTGAAAAGAAGAAAAGAACTTGCAATTCAAATGAATGATCATCTCTATGTTGAAGAAAGAATTGAATACTTTCATTCAAGCAATTCAGATGAAGCCAATGAAGTAATCAAAGAACTCCTAGAAAAGAATGGTTCCCTATAAGAAGAGGTAAGAAAACTTAAAAGAGACCAAGAAATTCAAGTAGTAAGGTTATGTGAAGTCATGGAATAGAAAAACAAGATAAAAGAAGAGATAGATGGAAGGAACAATGAAATTTAGAACCAATCCCTTTAGTAAGCAAACCTTATTGATCAGCTCTCCAATGCAAATGAGGAAATCATGAGCCTACGATTTGAAAATGAAAGAATGAGAAATGATCTAAATTCTAAAAGGAAAATCAATGAAAGAATGAAGATTGATCTAAATTCTAAAAGGCAAATCAATGAAAGATTACGAAATTATCTAAACACTAGGAGACAAATCAATGAAAGAATGATGAAATCACAAGAAGATATGAATCAATTAAAAGAGAAAAATCTTTATAGATAAAATAGAAAAGCAAGAATTAGATATATAGAAGAAGGAGAATCATCCAGGCAAGGATCTCAAAAGAACCAAAGGCCTACTTGCAATCATTGTGGTAAGATATGTCATACATCAAAAAAATGTTGGAGCAATGGAAAAGAAAAATTTAATGGAAAATGCTACAATTACAATCAGCATGGTCATAAGGCTAATGAATGTGAAGAGAAAACAAGATTTGAAGGAAAATGTCACAAATGTAAGAAACATGGATACAAGTCATCAGAATGCAAAACTAAGGTGTTGAATCTAGCAGAGCAATTATCAAAGCAATATTTGGTTGGGACAACAATGCCTTGTACTAATATCATTAGTGTAGAGAATTTGAACATATTGGAATAAATTTTGTAAAGCATCATTTGAGGAAAAGAGACACTACTAAAAGATGTTTCATTTGTACAAAACTTGGTCATTTTGCTAAAGACTACATGAATATCATTAGAATTGAAGATGAGAAAAAGGTAAAAGCTGATAACATTCAAAAATAACTGAGACAGTAACAAGTTCCTAAGTCTACCAAGGATACAAGGCCAAGTAATGATGATCAAGTCACTCAAGAATTGGGTGACTCTATCATTTCTACTTAAGTTCTCAAAGGAGAAACTAGAACTATGGTATCAAAGAAGACATCCAAAATAGTTCCAAATTGAAAGAGCAAAATGATCCAAATCAGTATTTAGGATGCAAAGGGATCATTGAGTACAAGTGTCTACCAAGTTATCTTCTCTACTGAGTGAGGTTGGGTCACAAACTCTACCAAGAAAGGTTAGGAGTGATAAAAATGCTTATGGTTACCAATTCATGAAGACTGTGTTGAGTATTCAATGCAAGCGTAGTGGATGATAATCTATTAATATGATGTTAGTTGATCATTTTGTACTAAGCATTTATGGAAAAAATTTAGCAAAAAGAAAGAAATAAAAGTCATTTCTTACCATGAAATTTTGAATTCTATTGCATAAGTGTGATCTTCAGAGCTTCCAAGTGATTTGAGAGAATTTCCAATGAAATTTTTCAAATTCCCTCAAACCTACCGAGTGAAGATGGTATCCAATAGTAGGAAGGTTAAGAAAGGATTTTAAATGTTGGTTCATGGAGTGGAATGGAAAGCACTAGATTTCAATCTCACTCTTACGATCATTGAAACCTTAGATCCAAGTGGAACACAATCTCAAATCCCTCATAAGGTACTTTTGATCAATGATATTTGCACTAATTTCAAATATTTTATTCAAGAGATTGGTACATTGGAAATGGATGATGCCTTAGGCCAATTTTGTGTAAATGGAGTTTTGAATCTTGAGCACCAACACCTGAAAACCAATGGGTTAACTCACATCTCTCACATGCCCTACAAATTTCAATTTAAATGGATTAGGTTTATCCTCAGTTAGGTGCATAATGGTCAGTTATGGGTAGATCAAACAATGTTGATCACAAAGAATATGATTAATTGAATCACTGGCCTCCCAATGCTAGCCAAGGCCAAAACAACAAAAACCCTAGGTCTAGCTGAACTTGAAAAGAAAACCCTAGCAAAATGGGACAATAGAGGAATGAAAATCAACAATGTTTTAGATATAGAAATTAAGTTTGGTATTCACATCATTGCATACAAAATATATAGCTCTAACATGTTGAATTGTGTAGCATGTGAAGTTGTGGACTTGGCATACAAGGTGGTAAAGAACAACTTATCATTCAACCTTGCCGAGCTATTGTTGAAACAATTCAAAAAAAATATGGAAAGCATAAGGACTTCAAAGAATAACCAATGTAATTTTAGTTCTTTTTTAACATTTTTATTCTTTTATGTTTGTAAGTTCTTCCCTTCAAAAGCCACTATTGTTTGTAGAAAAGACGTGCCTGTGTTATATCAGATAAATGAGTTTATTGTTGAAATGGGTGAAAATTATAATAGAATTATGGATAATTATTTTAATGCATTCAAAGAGAATATGAACAATAGGTTATAAATCCCTAAGAAACTAGTTGAAGATTATAAGGATGATGTATATGTCATGGTGGATTGTGAGAAAGTGTACATTTAGGTAGTTAAGCCTAGAATTGCGTGGGTAAAACCTCTTGATTATGAGGTTAATATTGATAAAACTAAAGACATCATTGAATCTCTTGTCAATGAGCCAATTGATCCTAAGGCTACATATTTTGGAACATATGATGAAGCAAAGGCCAGGATTGAACTTGAAATAAAGCTCCCTTAGGTGGAGAAAAAAGGAAAGAAGAGGATTGCAAAATTCAAAACCAGCTCTACCCTTTTGTTAATCAAGGGAAAAGTGTAAGATGAGGAAGTAGAGGATTTGGAAGTAGAGGATGAGGAATAATCTAAGGAAGAAGTGCCATTAAGGAAGAAAGGCAAGGTGATTATCACCAAGCCATAAAAGCCATCCACTGTAGTTTTCACTAGGAGATCCTCAAGGAAAATTTGACAAGGAAGGAGGAGATATTATATTAAAAAAAACTTCACCTACCTTCCAAGATATACTAAAAGAACTTTAGGAAGGAGCAGGCATAACCAACTTTAAAGCATTAAAATATGAGACTAGGACTGAGGAAGAAAAGAGGCAAATTGAAGCCCTGGTGATGAACAAAATGAGTAAGTGGAAATACTCACTAGACCAACTTACTTCTCAACTCCCTAATATTTTGTTGGAAAAGATAAAAGAAAGATGGGATTTTTCCATACAAACTATGAAAGACATAAATGGGTAAACCTTGAGGTAGCTAATACTAAGCATATCTGATGCTAATAAAAAAGAGTCATTGAAGAAAAATGATGAAAAAGTGACTCTGAAGTTTTAATACTTGTTTGGTTTTGATTAAAGACATTGAGAATGTTGTAAGGAATGCAACAAACACTTGGAAGAATATTTATCTTTTACATAAACCAAGTGATTTTCTAGTTTATGTTAAACATAATGATGCTGAAGAAGATAAGGAGAAAGATGAAGAAGAGAATATTAAAGAAGAAACTCATTTTCACAATGAACAAGATGAAAAGGATCAAGGACAAGAGGCTATCAAGGAAGCAAAACAAGATGATGAGGAGATCAATCTAGTTAAGATAGCTACAACAATCATTGTTTCACTTCCCCATTCTCCAAAAAACTAGTGAGAACATCAAGCATAGAGACAACCCCAAAAAGTTTGATTGTGACCACCAATGCCAATCTAAATGTCCAATAACTCTTTGCTCCTACCCATCTTAGCACATCACTAATAGAAGTGACCTCCACTTCATCTACCAAGTTGTAGATTCTTCCTTCATCAACTGAGTTGACTACTTTAGTTTTGAGCACACCAGTTTGGACTACTTTAGTTTTGAGCACATCAATTTTTGATTCTTCAAGTGTTTCTATAAATATTCCTTCAATAAGAATAATATCAATTTTTAGAACCAGTCCTAGCATGTCTACAATTATTTTTATTCTGGGTACAAAAGCAATAAGTGTAAGGACAGTTGAGCCCAAGGTTCAACTGAGCACAAAATTTTTGAGTAAAGGAAAAGAGCTAGAGGAAGAAATTGATTTAGATGAGAAAATTGTAATCCAAAATTGGGACATTTCCAAGCTTACTCTAGAACAAATGCAATCATTTGGTGAACTCCTCCAAAAGAAGGCTAAACAATAAAGACTAACAGAGGAGAGAGATAAGGAATTAACAATAATTAAAGATGCAAAGAACATTTTGGGAGAGGCCATAGGTATTGAGGTTGACTCTTCTTATCCAATTTTGTATTAGACGTTAATAGAGGTAGTACATAAATTTAATGAAGATACCGAGGGACAAGATAAGCTAGTGCAAAAATAAAAGAAGAATTTTGATAATAAAGTGTTGGAGCACATTGCTCAACAGATAGCCATTTATCAAGTAGAACTGTCTATAATTTTGGGCAATTTAAAAGCATCTTGTACAAATGTGTCATCACTCTTTGGAAAGCTATGTGATGTTTCTATGTTTACTAAAGAAATAAAGGACAAATTGTCCAAAATAGATGAAGATTTGAAGGCTAGTGCTCAACAAATACAACTTGACCCTAGTTCAAGCTCTGCAAATTTTCAAAAGATAAGATTTTTGTTAGATATGCAAGAAAAATTGCTTAAACAAGAAGCAAGGATAAGATCCACATTGATAGATATACAAAATATGATTCTTTCCATGATGGATGCACTGAAGAAACATATTGTATATTCAAAAACTCTCATCCATGACAATAACTTCTCCATTGTGGATCATATGATAGAATTGTTAGCAAAAGTCCAAATTGCACTTCACACATGTAAGGTCCCGCAAGACAATTGGGATAAGACCTTGGTGATCATTCTCAAGGTACAATCAAATTTTTTTATCTCATTTTGGTGTTACTATATAAATAAATAGAATACATCTTTGGCATTAATGTCAAAAAGGGAGAGAAAGACATATGTTATGGGGGAGAACATGCAAAATCAATGGGGAAGTAAGATATGTACAGAGAGATATTTTGTACATAACAAAAGATGTATAGTATACTATATGAAAGAACCTTACCATGTACAAATATATCCCTTACAGAAACAATTTTGAAAAATCTCAAAAATAGTATACTCTACCAAGCTAGTATGACAAGGTGATGGATAAAAGGTATTTAGGAAACTTTTTGAATTTAGTTTTGGCTGATAAGTGTTTTTTTTTACTAATGCCAAATGGGGAGATTATTGACATATCAATCAAGTTTGGTAATAGTGACACACAATTATTTAGATTGTATATAGCTATCAAGCTTATTGTACAACTCTCAGTGTTTTCCAAGTTTTTTAGTTGTCACCAATTTTTACAGCTACTACCAAGTCCTTTGGAAAAATCTCAGTGGTTACTAAGTAGTCATAGTTATAGTAAAGACCAACAGTGTAAACCATGCATCTTAGTTCATGCTGAGGTTACCAGTGCAAGGCAAGTTGTGCAATGTTCATCGAGTTTACAATGTATGTAATGTGAGTCCAGTGTTAACCGAGTCACTTAGTGTTAACCAAAAGACTCAATTTATATTTAGCTCAAAGTGATAGTGTTTACTGAGTCATACTATTGGAGTTGATGAAATCCAACTTCGATCATGCCTAAGATCACCTGCATGCAAAAACTTGGCAAAGGGAAGCCAAGGAGAGAAGAGTGTGGAGCAAGGGAAAAACACTAAATGGACATGAGAGAAAACAAGTATGCAAAAACAATGAAATTGTATTTACAATAGCAAGAAGTGATGTTGTGTTATGAAAATACAATGAGGGAGCCTGAACATAAAGAGCTCCAAGAATCTTCCAAAACAAGCTAGAAGATGCTAGGAGATAAGTGTGAAAACTAAGCATACATTCACATAAGGTGGAAAGTCCTCGAACAATGTGAGAGGAAAAGTATGACTTAGGAGAGAACAAACTCTCATATTGTCAATAACTTATAACAAACTCCTAGACTACAATTAATAAATAAAATACATTTACCTAAGTAAGCTTAAGTAAATAGAATAAATAATTAGTAAATTAATTATTTACTCTAACACATACAATGTAAATCAAGAGACTTAGTTTATATGATGAGTTTCACAGTATTTACCAAGTCACCAGTGTAGACTAAGTTCAAGACTACTTGGAAGTGATTAGTATAGACTAAGCTTCTATGTCTACCAAATGCATGATGATGCTAAGCATTGATAGTGGATGTTGAGTATCAGAACCTCATCGAGTCAGTCTTCAAAACTTGAGTGTCTTCATATGGACCAAATTTGTAATATTTGTGATAACTTGTATTGTGGCCAACTTTGTAATTTGTGTAATTGGATTGGTATATATGTAATGAATTGTATCATATCCAAGTGTGTAAGAAAATAAGGCATGTGAATGTAATCACAAAAAAAAAAAAAAAGTGAATTACAAAGGCTACAATAATATAAGGAGCAACAAAGTCATATCTATCATAGAAAGATGATTAGTACATAAAGGAATCTCATTCAGCAAACCAAGTTGCAGATTAGAGATCATCTACTATTTCATCCTAATAGGTGGACCAGTCAAATCCTTTAACAAGGTAGACCTAATAGTCTTTTGTAAATCTCTTTGCTAAGTGCATACTTAATTGTATGTTTGTAAATCCTTTCACAATGTGGACCTAGTAGTCCTTATTGCTCCTAATAGGGAAGATCATCAGAAGTGATCAATGTAAGTTATAAAAGGCTAACTTTATATTGCAATACTAAAGTTTGTGGATATCATCCCCACCCTAGTTTTACTTTCTATTTGGAAGTTTTTTGGGTCACAAAATCTTTGTGTCACAATGTTATGAATGCTTTCATATTTTTAGTTTCTTATGCATGTAATTAGATCAAATTATATATGATGGAGTATATGCTAATTGGATTAAGAGTTGAAAATTTTGAGCTTTTAGAACTTATTGAGTCACCCCTCCCCTCTCAATAACTTAGCATAGTCTTGAATATTTCCAGCAGTAAAGGGATCTTACTAGCTGAAATATTTGTTGATGATATCATTTTTGGGGGAAAAAATGCATTGTGTAAGACATTTGAAAATGAAATGAAGAAAGAGTTTGAGATGTCTATATTTAGATAGATATAGTTCTTTGTTTGATTACAAGTATATCAGATGAAATATAGTATTTACATCACCCAGTCCAAGTATATGAAAGAAATATTAAATTTTTTTAGTATGGAGGATTCAAAACCTATTAATGCTCCTATGGTGATAGGACACAAACTATCCAAAACTGATGACTCCGTTGAAGTAAATCAAACATTTTACAAGTCTATAATTGGAAAATTGCAATATTTAGTTCATAGAAGACTTGACATTGCATTAGTTATTGGTATTATGGCAAGGTTTTCTGCAAATCCTAAGGGAACTCATTTAATGGTTGTTAAAAGGATCATGAGATACTTGAAAGGAACAAAAGACTATGGTCTATACTACAAGAAGAATAATAAGTTTGAATTGAGAGCCTATACAAATGTTGATTGGGCTGGAAACATTGATGACACAAAAAGTACAAGTGGTGGAGCATTTCTCTTAGGAAAAAGATTAGTCTCATGGACTAGTAAGAAATAGAATTGTATATCATAACCTACTATTGAAGCATAATATGCGGTTGCTACAGTGATTGTACAAATGTGTTATGGATCAAACAGTTACTCAAAGAAATGAAGGAGGGAATTATTGATCTTGTTGTACTTTATTATGACAATACAAGTGCTATAAACATATCAAAGAACCCTGTGATGCACACAAAGACAAAGGACATTGCAATCAAGTATTATTACTATCTTCAATTTGTTTATCAACATGTACCTTCCATAGTAAAGGTTGAATTACAACATTTTAAGTTATTTCGGATATACTTATCCTATGACCTATATGAGCACTCAAATTGAAGACTCTTATGACATAATAGTTTGAGTTTTTTGTAACAAATACTTTTACATGCAAATCTTTAGTTGAGAAGCATAAGCTCAATACTTGACACACCCTCTAGCTTTAATTTAGGTGAGGTAATCATTGTTCACTCGAAAGGTTAATTTTGGATTTATATACAAGGGATAATATTGATATCTTATGTATCCTTTAAGGTACAAGAGAATTAGGGATTTAAGACCAGCAACTAGTTTGAGTGCGTCCTTGGAGTCTTGATAATATCCTATATTATCATAGGCTGCAGTATTATTTTTATTAATTTTAATTTGAATATTTGTATTAATCCAAGGGGACAAACTAAGTTTATGAAGATTTTAGGGGTAAAAACACAAACCTATGTCACCTTTTATAAAGGAAAAGGATATCAAAACTTAAATTATTTAAGTTTAATGAAAAAAAAGAGACATTTGTTAAATTATTTAAGTTTAATGACAGAAAAGAGACATTTGTGTTTAGAATTTGAAGATGATGTAAACTAATGAAATGTGTAATATTGGATGAAGTTTTATGCCTATAATTTTTTTATTAAAAAATTATTATTTTTTCAATTTTTAAAGTCTATTTTCTAATTTTTTAAACATGCTGAAAATATAGTGTTTCATTCCACCAAACAAATATATGCAAATAATCATATTTTGGGTCTGATTTTGTAATATGTTATAGTTGAAATATATACCTAGTGGACAAAAAAAATTGATTCTGGACTTATATGTTTCATGTTATAAGTGTTCAAAGTCAAACTTATTAGAAATTGATAGTTTTTTTCTGCCAAACTTTTTCTATCAAATCTACATATTTTTAAAAATAAATTACATATTCTTGAAGATGACTCTCTCCTCTAGAGGTACACAAAGTTTTTTCTTTTGAACATGATTTACTATTTTTTTTCTTTTTTTGAATAAACATCTTCTTGATTCTTAAAATACCTACTTATAATATTTTAAAATTATAACATATTATAAATACTCAAAATACTAAAAAAATTATATGACCATAATCTTGACTTCGAGATCTATAAAAGGGTATTTTTAGTTTTTGAGAAAACTTCATTTTGTATGGAGAAATCAGCCTTGAAAGTGAGAAGTTTGGAGAAATTGTATTTTTGGCTTGTGTAGCTACCACTTAGGATGTTGCATAGATAGTTATGATTGAACCCTTTTGGTCATAATCTTGTTGGCCCAAAAAGGTTGCTAGCGGTCACATTGGTGGTTTCATATAAAATAAATTATTTTTTATTTCATTTTATAATAAGTATAGTATATTGCAAAATATAAAGGACCATTTTCAGAAATAAATATTATTTGAAGCAATATTTATCAATTGTTTTGTGGAGTTTAATGACAATTACAAAGGATCATCAATAAGGTATTTTTTTCACCTAATTATTTTTATGTACTCTATATTGAAGTATTGAATTATATTTCTAGTGGAATCTAAATTAAATTATTTTCCTAAAGATCAAACTATTTAATGACTAATAGAAAGGCTAGATCAAAGAAATATGCACTCCCTTCATCTATCACCTTGTAGGGCCTCTCCTTCTAATTTATATCTCTCTTAGTACTTTCTCCCTCTTACTAGGTAGATGTATTTCTTTTAGTCATTTCTCCCTCATTAGTAAACATTATGTACACTATCTCCCTCTAAGTAGATATTTCATATTTCTTTCTCCTTCTAAAGTATTTCTATCTTTCTCACTCTGTTTGGTATTCTTTATTTGTCCCTCTTTGAAATTAATACCAAAGACTTGTCATCTCAACATGCAGATGTTAACAATTTTAGTTTCTCCCTCTATCACCTTGCATGTGATTGTAAATCTTCTTATATAGCTCCTTCATTAATTTAGGCAACTCCTAAAGTAATGTCCACTGCATCAATGTGTAAAATATGTCATTCATCTCAATTGATGTAGGGCACTACTCATGCTTCTTAAGTAGCTTTGGCTAGGGGTATCACCCCTAGTGTACCTCTTAGATACTCATGAGCATTCTTAGGTAAATATTTTGCAAAGATATCAGCTATTTGTTCTTTTGTATTCACATATTCCATCCTCACTTCTTTGTCCAAAACTAACTCTCTCAAGTAATGATACTTTATTGCAATGTGCTTAATCTTTGTTTACATCACAAGGTTCTTTGATATATTTATAGCATTTTTATCATCACAATAAAGTACCATAGGTTTAGTGATTTCCTCCTTCATACCTTTGAGTAGTTGTTTGATCCATACAATGTTTGTATAATTTACGATAACATCAACATATTCAAATTCAATAGTAGATTGAGATATGTAATTTTGTTTCTTGCTTGTCTAGGTGACCAACCTCTTTCCTAAGAAAAAGTTTCCTCCACTTTTTCTCTTTCTATCATCAATGTTTCCATCCCAATCAGCATCAGCGTAGGCTCTCAAATTAAATTTATTATTTTTCCTATAGTATAGACCACAGTCTTCTATTCCTTTTAGATATCTCATAATTCTCTTAGCAGCCATCAAATGCTTCTCCTTAGGATTAGAAGAGAATCTTGCAAAAAATCTCAATAGATAATGCAATGTTAGGTCTACTATGTAATACATATTGCAATTTTCCAATCATAGACCTGTACAATGTTTGATTCACATAAGCTAAATCATCATTCTTTAAAAACTTGTGTCCTATAACCATAGGTGTGCTAACTAGTTTGGAATCTTCTAATCCAAAAGTTTTTAGTATTTCCTTCACATACTTAGACTAAGTAGTGTATATACCATATTTCATCTGATATACTTACAAACCAATAAAGAACTTGATCTCTCTAAACATAGACATCTCAAATGTTTAAATATTCAAAATGGGAAGAGTACTTCTGAGAGGGGGGGTAAATTAGAAGCACCACACTTTAGCCTTTTCAACTCCTTTAAAAAAACAAACTAAAAGTAAACTACATGCATGTAAACATATTAAATAAACATAAAGTAAACACATGCATTAACACACATAACACTAGATTTGCTAACCAAGAAACCCTCTAGGAATAAGAAGGTAAAATTGGGGTGGGTATGATACCTAAAAAAATCACTGTAGCAATAATTGTTTGACCACTTCTGATGGTTTGTCTTGTGAAAGGCCTGCACTATCAAAGGCTTTACATTGTGTTAATAGTGACCTGGTTAAAGGATTTACAAACACTTTACATGAAGTGTCACCTTGTTAAAGGATTTATTCACCTCTTCAAAGGATCTACAAAATAGTTGTTAAGCTAACCTATCAACATAGGTTTTTCACTATCTAATACAATTGCTAGAGAGTATTAGAAACTTTTGACTTGATTGCTTACAATCTTCAAATGCTAATTTTAGGAAATTGATCTGCTTACTCTAATGTGATGCTTGATTTGATATCTATTCATATCCCTTGTTTTGTTCTAATCAACTGGATGTGTAATTGTTGATCAATTCACTAAGTCTGTGATGCCCCTGCTATTTGCTCTATTCTGCAATTTTACTAGCTGCTTAGCAACTTCCTTGACTTCTCTTCTACAACATAAAATTGTGGGGTCTAAGCCTTCTTATAAAGACTTCATAGACTTAGAGTTAGGTATGGATCTATGCTCCATATTGAGTCTTGAATTCTCACTCATTCCCTGCATTTTTATCATTGCCTGCATACCTTCTCCATTTTTCTAATTGGTTGCATGTTGATTACATAGGAAACATAAAAGATTCATTCTTATCCTTATCATCCTTCAAAAAATTTCTATGTCAGCTCCAAAAATGGTTTACATCCAAGTTTGTGAGGGCACAAACTCATATGTTGATTCTGTGTTACTCAGCACATACTAGACTACTGGTGCTTGATACATATACTATCCTTCTTTTCTCAGCACCTGTTGCATTTTGTCTTTCTTGGCACATGTATGACTCTAGCTTACTTCGCATATGTAGCATTCTAACTTTCTCAGCATCAACTGTGACTTGGCATCTATATATTACTTGGCACCTATATAATGCTTAGCACCTAAAGTCACTTGACATCTGTTAGAATTCTGACGCAGCACATACTGTGGCTCGGCATACATAGTATACTTAGCTTCAATGTAGAAAGTGGTTAAGTGTGTTGACACTCAAATGTCAAAACTATTGTAAGACCAACAATCTCCCCCTTTGACATGAGTGTCAAAAACACTTAACTAAACATTACATTACTAATTTGTCCTTATGAGTACCCTATCCAATCTATTCTGCATATGTACAAAATTTCAAAATTCTTTCAAAAATACCTTATAACTTCCTTGAGCTAATTGTGCCATTTCATTTTCGTACCCTAAAATTATATGCTAGATGTGCATGATTCTCTTTGTCTTTACCCTATATTTGTCTGCTGAGCAATTTTGTCGACTTTTTCTGTACTCGCTAGTTTTATTCATATTTCCCTCAAAATATTATTTCTCCCCATGAAAGAATGTAAACAAAACTTAGTATTCTCCCCCTTAGATATATCTTCCTTACTATTATTTATCCCTCTATCTTTCTTATTATTTCTCCCCCTTTTTGACACTTATGTCAAAGGGCTCTAAGGAGTAATACCATATTTTGCCAAAAATGTGTTTATTACCTCCATTATTATTTTCAGAGTTGCATCCCAATTCTCTAAAGCAATGTCTAGTGACTTGTGCTAGATGGCAGTCTTTGCAACAAGATGTACAAGTCCATCTAATGTAGATAGATTAGGATCTTTCTTTAAGATAGTTTTAGCATAGACTTGCTCTTTGTGGAAGACTTCCAAATGTAGGGTTATGGAGGATTGAATCTACATTAATTTGGCCTTTATATTGGCCTCTTCACTTGCTAATGCAGCTAACTCTCTTTGAGTGTGAAGCGATTGGGAAAAATGGTTCTTGCTTTGAGTTGGATCCCTTGGTAGTTGCAAGCTAGAAATCTTCAAATTTCTCTCCAAGCTCAATATCCTTTGATTTGTCTCTTTTGTGAAGTTGGAGAAATCACATAGCTTTTTTTACAATAAGAAAATGTTTTCAAGTACAACTTTGACCTTGTCAATTTTCTTGGAAAATTCTACCTATTCAAGTGTTATACCACTTGATATTTTCTCATTCACCTTCCCCTAAAATTTCCTTTCAGACCATTCCATAAGTTTAACATTTGTATCGTAGTCTTCACTAGTCATCTGGTCAACTATATTAGATAGTTGTTCTATTATGGGCTTTGCTTCATCTGGTGACTGCAAGCTAAAGGCATCCATAAAGATGTCCTTAATCTCATGTAGTGCTTGCTTGTGTTTATACTCTTCTCTAAGTATTTCTTGCCTCTTCCTTCTATTTAAAGCATCTTGCATTTCTATGATCTGATCCATGGTGATAGTCTTTGAGTCATAAGTAGGTATGACTATGTCTTCATCTAGCTCAAGGTCTCCATAGTGAAGTACCTTGGCCACTCTAGTTGAGCTTGAGCCTACTGTTGAGATTTGCAAAGGTATGGCTTCAGTGCTCAACTTCTAAAGGGTCTTTATAGGAGTGTTTGTCTTTGGTAGTTCTACCAATGTTTGAATAGTAGCCTTCTCCTTTTCCTTTGATATATCCTCCTTCTCATTAGACTTCCCTTCTTCTATGCATGGCTTTTGTAAAGTATCACTTGCTGCTATAGGTGGTGGAAGCATCAAAATTTTAGTGCTAGTAGTTGTATAGGTGAAAGGTGGTTCTTATGGTTTCACCTTGTCTCATTTTGGTTCTTCTACTACCTTTTGTGGCTCATCTACACTCACCAATATAAGGTTTGTGCATAATTGTACCTATAGAGTGGATTGGTGAAGGATGTTGGAGAGATCCTCTATAGTTAGGGGATTGATGTTCTAAGCTGAATTATTAGGAACATCCTTAATAATTATTCTGTCTGTAGGTGTGATGGTTACATGAGGAGGGCTAGGAGGTGGCATTTGTGTGTCTTGCACACTCTGTTCCTCTTGTTGTTTTTATTTAGTTGTTTCCATATCTTCTTCCTTTTTTTTTCTTCCTCCTCACCTTTTTCTTTGTCCTCCTTAACTTTCTTATCTTCCTCCTCTTTCTTCTTTTCTTCATCTAATTTTGTTGTTGCTACCTTCTCTTCCTCTTTCTTCTCTTCATCTCCTTTCTTTGCTTCTATTTTCTTTTCCTTGGTACTAGCCTCTGGCTTATTTGCTTCCTCTTCTTTGTCATCAATTATTTTGTAAATTGTTTTCCACAATTGTGTGGATTTATTTACTACATCCTCAATCTTCTTTTGTAGGATGTTGAAGGCTCTATATTTAGGTGCAAATTTGCCACCATTTTTCTTATTAGCTTTTATTATTTGACCTCTTTTCAGGTCAGGAATCACTTGTGCTAAGGTAGATTCTTTGATCTCCTTTTCCATTTTCAAACAATAATGCCATTTATTTTCAATTATTTCATATAGCTCTCTAGGCATGGTATTGTCTAGTTCTAGAGGTGTATTCTTAAATTCAGCCATCATGAAATATACTAATTCCTCTATTCTATTTTTTTCTTCTCTACTTAACTTGTTGAAATCAAGACTTTTCAGATCATTCAGATCTACATTCCTAACATTTTCACAAATTTTGTCTAGAGCAGATTTAGGAGGATGACTTACCACTCTGAGTTGGCTGAGATCCTCTAACTCTATTCTTTCCTCATCATCTATGTCTAGCTATGCCACATATTTTCTTCTCTTCTTTGGCACTTTATTAGGCTATTTAGTGGCCTTCTTCTCTTTTTTTGCCTCTTTGGCCTTTTGTGTGGATGCCCTTGTGGTAGCTCTTGTTGTTGGTGCTGGCTTGGCTTATGTAGGCTGAGTGACCTTCTTGGGCTTGGGCTAAGCTGGAGGCTAAATTTTAGCCTTTCTTTTCTTTTCCTAGGCTAGTGTAGGTGCTTCCTTGGCTTCTTCTTCCTTGACACCTTCCTCCTTGTCTTCTTCTAGGCCCTGGGTCAACTCTATTGGGCCTTGCCCTTTCTCTTCTTCTTCTTCACTTTCTCCTTCTCTTTCTTCTTCTTCTTCTTCTTCACCGCCTTCTTCTCCTTCAATATTTGCTCCAAATTTCTTCTTTATCTTCTTTACTAATTTATCTTTCTTCTTAATAACAAAGGTTGTCTTCAATTTAGTTTCAACTTTGGATTTGACAACATCATATGTGCCAAAGTGAGAAGCCTCCTTATCTATCTCTTCAACAAGAAATGTTGTGATTTTTGTTGAGGCTTCATCTATATCAAGCTTATATCCCAATGGTCTTAGCCATCTTACTCTTGGTATTGTTGACTAGATGTAGGTATAATCAATGTCAACCAAAAAGCATATGTCATTGATGTGTTTTTCCACTAGGGAAACTAGTATTCTCACCCTTTGCTTCATGGATTTCTTAAAATCTTCAAAATAGCTTATCATTTGGGCCTCAAAATTCTCATCCATCTGATCAATGAACTTGTTGATTTGTCTAATTTTAGTTTTGTTAGGGTTCCAATTCACCTTTCCAATATAAGGAAACTCTTTCATAACATAAAAGAATATACACATAAGAATTGAACCAAATTTTCATTGAGAACCTTTTGATCTCCTTATTGCTCCTAGATTTTCATTTATTTGCTACAACATTAGTTTTGACAGATCATATGTGTGATCTTTCTTTACCAATTTATAGGCTACATCAATAGCTATACATGGTAGACTATTAAATCTACTAGATTGATAGAATTTTATGAGAAATCAATCTCACTGCAAAATCTAGAAGAGGATGAGTTACAGTATCAATATTCATACCCCTCTTATTCCATTTGGCTCCTATATTCCTTTCAATGATCTCTTTGGAATAACTGCACAAGGTCTTAGGCTGATCTAGGGTTAGGAAACTTGTAACCCTATGCACTATCCTTTTTGTAATCTTTACTATTCCTATTTCCAACCACAAACTTCCATTGTGAATTTTGCTGAGGACAATCTGTATCCATTCAATTTTGAAACCTTTAGGGTAAACTAGGGCATTGGTCAAACCCTTTTTCTCGACTATTTGGAATTCATCCTTCAGAATTTTGTTTTCACACAATTTGTCATAGGCTTGAAATATCTCAAGATCACCTACTACACCTATCTTGTACTTATAAAACTTTCTCATATCTTGTACCATAATTTTTTTTGGTGGAATGATGGACAATGCGCTCGGTAGATCATTTGTGTAGGCAATTTTAGGGATTGACCTAAACTCAAGTTGTTATACCTCATTACTAACTAACTAGACATCATGACTTTCTTTTCCTTTAGTGTTTCTTGAACTAGAAGCCATTATACTAAACTAGGGTTTTAATGTATTAAAAATTTTTAACATTGCATAGCTCAATACTTGATAAATACCTTAGATCATTGAGATGTATCCTGAATCACTGCTGAGATCAATGCAAATGGCTTCAAGGTTGTTGTATGATCACTCCTACACTCTTCTTGTCTTTGATCTATGTTTGAATGGCATGAAAATGAATAAAATTTGACCTTATACTTGTCAAAACCTAGCATTAAATGCTTAGTCCATACAACTATAAACTCAACACTTAAAGGTTTCACCATGACTCAGCTCCAATTGCATTTTTTTTTACTTGGCTTCCACTATTTTTCTATTTCACTTGGCTTCAACTATCAACTCAGTTACTATTAGAAACTTGGCATCCATTGGAGCTTTACTCAGCATTTGAGGAAAGTTTGACAGTATTTGCAAAATCTTCAAATTTTGACTCAGCATCTTTGCTCATGCATATTTCTTCCTTGTAGTACTTCTTTGTCTTGGAACTGATGTATGATATAACTTTGTATATCAATCCCATAAACCTATTCTTGCTTGGTTGGATGAGATGTGATCACTTGACCTTTTAGGTGAAGTGATCTCTCCATTTGATGTGCTACACTCATATTTCTTCTTCCAAGTTTTGTTCATTTGCCCTCTTATTTGTTCAACATCAACCTTTTCTTTTCCTTTTTTAACTTATATCTTGGGTGCTTTTGACTTTGTTGGGAAATTCCTGCTAATATGACCAATTTTCAAGCAACTAAAACATGTAGTTTGACTTAACCATCTACTATAATTTTGTCTAAAATGTGTCCTTATGCAATTTTTAGGAATGTGTCCATAATCCTAAAAATAGTGACAGCTATACCTGGTGATATAATCCCAATTGTAGTGATGACCATGGTTGTTTCCTTTTGCAAGTTGATTAGGTGTCCACATAGGCTTTGATCTGCATTCAAATGCTCTATGTCCATATTTTTTGCAGTTGTAGTAGTGACCTTCAAATCTTGGTGTCCTCATGGTCTTGGTTCTACATTCATGTACTTGATGTCCTTAATTTTTGCACTTGTGAAAAAAGCTTGCATTTGTAGGCTTATCATGTTGATGACTATTCTTTCTCCTACATACATTAGAGGTATGTCCCTTTTTACCATAAAAATGATAAGTAGGTTTAGTATTCTTACTTGTGTTGCTCCTTTCTTCTGTAGTATTGGATGATTCTCCTTGCTTAGTGTTGGTGTAACCAGGTCACAAAGTTACTAGCTCTTGGTGATTTCATTAGTTTATCAAAGTACTTGATAGCCTCATTGGGTTTGTTGAAGCTTTCTGCTATCTCCTTCTCTCTTTTCAGTTCATTCTACAATTGCTCATTTTGCATTCTCAAGGTGGAAATCTCAATGTCCTTTATGTTTAGCTCATGATGAGCATTCATCATCTCACTTAAGGTGCCTAGCTGCATGTTTGAGATTCTTTCAAACTCAATTGTCTTTTGCTCTAGTCTATTGATAAGATTTCATTTGTCATCTTCTATCATGAACTTGTCTTCAATGGCTTTCTTCTTTTGTTCAGTCACTTCACAAAGCATTATGGCTTGTGATTCTTGTTCAAGCTTGAGTATTCTAATTTCTTCAGCTTGTGCTCTATTTTTCTCCACCAATTTAGCTATTGTAGCATCAAATTCCTTGGAATCTCCATTGGAAAACACTTGTGTGGTATCAATCTCCTTGTAGTGTATGTCATTTTCAGCTATGGTTGTATCCTTCCTTCTTTTTAAGGACTTTCTCAATTCTTCTATGGCTTCTTCTAATTTGTGTAGAGTGAGGTGCACATCAATCACTTGATTGTCTATGATCTTCCCAAGTTTGAAGACTTCCATTTTCAAACCTTTTCTCTAAGTTATTATGCTTTTCCTTGTGAAAACCTATGCTCTCATACCAATTGTTGAAATATTCAAAATTGGAAGAGTACTTCTAAGGGGGGGTGAATTATAAGTACCACACTTTAGCCTGTTCAACTCCTTTAAAACAAATAACTAAAAGTAAATTGCATGCATGTAAACCTATTAAATAAACATAAAGCAAACACATATATTAACACACACAACACCAAATTTGGTAACCCAAAAACCCTCTAGGAATAAGAATGTAAAACTGGGGTGGGGATGATACCCACAAAAATCAGTGCAAGAATAATTGTTTGACCACTTTTGATGGTCTGCCCTATGCAAGGCCTATCCTATCAAATATTTTACACTATGTTAATAGTGACTTGGTTAAAGGATTTACAAACACTTTACATGAAGTATCATCATGTTAAAGGATTTAGTCACCTCTTCAAAGGATCTACATAATAGTTGTTAAGCTAACCTAACAACATAGGGTTTTCACTATCTAATACAATTTCTAGAGAGTATTAGAAACCTTTGACTTGATTGCTTACAATCTTCAATTGCTGATTTTAGGCACTTTATCTACTTACTCTGATGTGATCCTTGCTTGATCTAATATCTGTTTGTATACCTTTCATTGTTTTAATCAATTGGATGTGTAATTTCTGCTCAATTCACTAAGTCTGTGATGCCCCTACTGTTTTCTCTATTCTAAAATTTTTCTATCTACTTAGCAACTTCCTTGATTTATCTTTTACAACATAAAATTTTGGGGTCTAATCCTTCTTATAAAGACTTTGTAGACTTAGAGTTAGGTATGCATCTATGATCCATATTGAATCTTGAATTTCTACTCATTCCTTTCATTTTTATCATTGGTTGCATGCCTTCCCCATTTTTGTGATTGGTTGCATGTTGATTACAAAGGAAATATAAAAGATTCATTCTTATCCTTATCATCCTTTGAAATCTTTCTATATTGGTTCCAAAAATGGTTTACATCCAAGTTTGTGAGGGCACAAACTCATATGCTAATTCTATGTTACTCAACACATACTGGACTACTGGTGCTCAACACATATACTATCCTTCTTTTCTTGGCACCTATTGAAGTCTATCTTACTCTACACATGTATGACTCTAGCTTACTCAACATATGTAGCATTTTGACTTTCTCAGCATCAACTGTGACTCAGCATCTATATATCACTTGGAACCTATATAATGCTTAGCACCTAAAGTCACTCGACATCTGTTAGAATTCTGACTCGGCACATACTATTGCTCGGCATACATAGTTTACTTGGATTCAATGTAAAAAGTGGTTAAGTTTTTTAACACTCAAATTTCAAAACCATTCTAAGACCAACACTTAGATTATTGCTTCATTTGATTTACAAATGCCCTACACAATCCATCTTGACCTCCAAATATGATATCATCAACAAAAATTTTAGATCATAAAATACCTTTGCCTTTTTCTATATTCAAGTACATATTGTTGTTATCATCAATCCTTTTAAAACCAATATTCACAAGATAATTGTGAAGCCTTTCATACCATGCTCTTGGTACTTGCTTTAAACCATATAAATCTTTGTGTATTCTACATAACATGTTCTTTTTGTTAGCATCAATAAATCCTTATGGTTTTTTTATATAAACCTCTTCTTCTAATATGCCATTTAGAAATAATAACTTCACATCCATTTGATAAACTTTGAAATCATTGTATATAGAGTAAGCAAGTAGAGTTCTTCCTCCTTCCAATCTTACAACAAGAGAAAATGTTCCTCCATAGTCAATCCCTTCTTTTGCATACCCCTTGAAAACTAATATTACCTTATTCCTTGTGCCTTCACCACTTTTATATATCTTGTTTCTATACACCCACTTGGTTCCAATCACATTCTTATCCTCTAGTCTAGGAACTAGAGTCCATATCTTGTTCTTCTCATTCTACTCAATTAATTCTTTCATGGCTTTAGTCCACATTTTCTAAAGAATATTTGATTTTCTTAGGTTATTGCATGCTTAGAAAACATGTATCACTTTTCAACCTATTTCTTGTCATTGGTCTAGCATCTTTATCTCCAATCATTTGTTCAATAGGGTGATGTCTCTCGACATACTTTGGCAATCTTGGTTCTGCTCTATCTTCCTCATTAGGTCTATCAACTTTTGAATCACTATGTACTTATCTATTAGGTAATTCAACATTTATTTCATGTACACTAATCTTAGAATTAGAATGTGCCTCATCTTCATTCTGCAACTCAATTCCTAGTTGTAGCTTGGTTTTTGAATGCAACTCGACATTTATTGTATGTGACTCGGTAGTCACTAAAACTTGTTAATTTTCAACTTGATTTACAACATCTTCATCAGCAAGCATACCTTCATAAAAATATACACAAGATTTTTATTCCTCTAGTTCCTTCATAGGTTCAACCTCATGTACCTTTGTATATTCAATAAAATTCACATTTGTAATTTCCACAACTTTGTAGTGTTATTAGTTAAACACTTATTAGATTTACTTCTTGTGGAATAGCCAATGAATATAACTTCTTTGCTTTTAGCATCTAATTTACCATTCCTAAAATCCTTTAGAATATAGAATTTTCTTCTAAATACATTAAAATATTATACATTGGGTGAGTATCCATACCATAATTTAGAAGGTGTTGAATGAATACCTTTTTTGACTTGCACACAATTCAAGGTATACATAGCTATACTTATAGCCTCTCTCAAATATTTTAAAGAAACATTCTTCTCTATCATGAGTGTCCTAGCATAGTCCATTACAAATTTGTTTCTCCTTTCAGCAATTCCATTTTGTGGAGGGGTCCTAGGTGCAAATGTCTATCTTTTGATTCCTTTATCATTATAGAATATCTCAAAATCATTTGATGAAAATTCTCCGCCTCTCTTAGATCTTAGAAATTTCAAAATTTTGCTTATCTCCTTCTCAACTCTTGCTAAGTATCTTCTAAACATTTGGAAATCATAAGATTTATGTTTTAGACTGTCATCATCCTAGAATAATCATCAAAAAATAGGATAATATACTTGTCACCCTTGTAGCTTTGCACATTAATTACTCCACACAAGTCAATATGAACAATCTCTAGAATTTCTTTAGAGGTGTGAGTCTTACTTTTAAAATTAAATTTTGTCATCTTGCCTAACTATAATTATTTGCAAATTATATTGTTAGGTTTCCTAAACTTAGGCAAACCTCTCACTCTTTTCATGTTGCTAATACTAACCAAGTTCTCAAAGTTAACATGATATAACCTCTTGTGCCATAACCACACATCATCAAATTCTATAAAAAGACAAGTAGCATTATTCGTATCAAGATAAAATAGATTACCTCTTTTTTTATCTATTTTATCAAGATAATAAGAATTTTCACACAAGATATTTTATGTGAGTTTAATAGATCCTTTTCCTTTTATCATATAAGGTGCATCATTACCAAACCTTACACTATTTCCATCATAATAATTTAGGGTAATGAACTTACTTTTATCTCAAGTCTTATGCTATGAACACCCACTACCAATGATCCATCTATCACTCTTTTTCACATAAGACACTAGTGTAGTTGTCTCATCCTCATTAATATCATCCTTCATTACAACATACACCACTTCAATAGACATCACTTACCATCAGGATCATTAGATCCATCTTTGGTTTCCTCTTCTACAATGTAGCAAGACTTCTTGCATTTATCCTTGTAATATTCATTGTCCTCATCTCTTATACTTTTGTATTTGTCTCTACTTCTATAGTTCTTCTTCTCTGGACATCTAGCAGCAATATGACCAACCTCATTGCAATTAAAATACATAATAGGTAACCTACCTTTTAATTTGAATTTTCCTCTATGAAATCTCCTTGCTAGTAGTGCTTCAAGCTATTCTACATCCTCCTCACCTATATCACTATCACTAGAAACATATTTGACCATTTTATTTTTCTCTTTAGGTTCCTTTAATGATAGGTTAGCTTTGAAAGTAGATTCAACATTGTTAGATTTGAAGTTATCAAAATTAGAGAGCTCAAAGGTAGTGAGCCTACCTACCAAACCTTTAAGAGTTAGATTAGAACCTATTATACATCTCAACTCTTATATGGTAGAGACTCTAATATCATAGATGGGAAGCAGCATTCTCAATACTTTACTCAATGTAGTATCATCATCGATAGTACCATTAGCTCCTCTTATATAATTAATAAAATCTTTTATTCTAGAGATATATTGAGCAATGTTCTCACCTTCTTACATCCTCATGTCATCAAACTTACCTCTAAAACTTATAAATTTGGATCTTAAAACATTTGTGTCTCCTCCATAAATAGTGTGCAAAGTATCCCACATCTTCTTTGTAGAATTACAACCCTTGATGTCATTAAACTTAGCATAACTTAGGATAGAGTCAATCTCCAACATTACCTAATTTTGTTCTTTCTTCTTTTTTAGATCATCGACAGTTAGGGCTCCAGGAGGATTTACATGTTCAGTGGTAATGGTAGATTGTGCATGGTCTCCAAGACCTCCTAGGGTTAGCTTCATTAGACTTTTTCATGCAGGGAAGTTCTCCTTGTTAAGCTTGGGTACCTCTCTTTTTGACATTTTGATCTTTTTCTTCTAGTACCTTCAAACTAGTCCTCTTAAGAACTATTGCTCTAATACCAATTGTTGGAATTGTTTAGAATGATTGAGAGGGGGTGAATCAATTATCCAAGGTCTAGATGCACAAATAAAGCTTTTCACATCTTAGTAGACCCATATTCGTAAAACCTTATTATGCATGCACCCATTAGATCATACAACTCTTAAACTTTTTAGGTTAATATCCTCAGTCAGAACAACTTTATATAAATATAAACATAAAACATAATAGATTCAATCACACAAGGATTTAATGTGGAAACTCAATTTGGGAAAAATCACCAATAACATGCTACTAATTCTCACTCTTCTAAAGTGATGCCCTTTGAAAGGCCACCATGTTAAAGGTTACAATACATATTTTTAAATGTGACCTAGTTAGAGGATTTCAATCACCCTGTTAGGGTGAGCCTTATTAGAGGACTTCATACCATTTACTTGGAATGTAACCTAGTTAATGGATTTACAAATGATTGTTAGGTCAACCTTAATCCAAAATATTTATCCTAGACTAATAGAATGATTAGAAAGTAATAGTAAGGTTTTATCTAATAACAAATTGCAACTCAGTTGTAGATTATAAATCTTTGTTTTAGTCCTCCATTCTGCTTGGCTTTTAGACACTTCAGCTCTGATATCTTGTTCACCCTTCAAGAATTGATACTCTTAATCCTTCTTTATTTTCTTTCCAATAGAAATCTTTTATGTTTGGCCACTAAATGAAGAAATAACCTAGAATCCTTGTCTTCCTTAGGTTCTCACACATGACAACCTTTTCTTCTGACTAGCTCTCTCCATAAATAGAGATTTAAGATATTTTTCCATTTAACAAAAATCATCCATTTTAGGGTTAGGTAGGATTAGGTATGATACAATGAAGCTACCCACTTTTCTATTTGGTTCCTTGAGAAACTTTTCCTTAATCTTTATTGAATTTACCTCAAAATGGTTTGCCTTGAATTTTGTGCCACCAGCTCATCATAGTTATCTTCCACACACTTCACACAATTCAAGAAAACAAAATAGTCATCTCAAATTTTCCAAATTTGTTATTTAACATGAAAAGTGGCACTTGGCATCAATACATTGTCACTCAACTTCCATATTATTCTTCCACTTAGCCAACACTAGTTCACTCGGTGAACACTAAAGTTTAATGATGCTTGACATCTTACTTGGCTTACACTATGTTCACTTAACATACACTGAATCTTCACTTTTCTCAACTCCAACTAATTTTCTTCTTGGGTTTCACTAACTTTTCTCAGCACCTACTATGCACTTGATCGAGCTTGGCAGACATAATTCTTCTTACTTGTTCTTCTATACTTAATCAGTTTATCCTACCTTTGTAGCCTTAAGTTGATAAATCATACATTATGTTATCACTATCTTAATTGATCTTTGTACTCCTTTTTCATACCATAACTCAACCTTTCTTCTAGGTTCTCTTATCATATTTGATGAAATCCTCTTCATTAATCAAACAAATGATAATACTCAAATCAACTAAGTATTTGTCTTACTAGCAAGTAACACACAAAAAAATGATTGAAACATCCTCATACTTGTATCAATCTTTTCTCAAGACACATATCCAACATTGCCATGGTGCACAATGGCAAGCTTAACAATTTCATGATTAAAAAATTATTTTCCACCTAGTTTTACTCTTTCAATTGTAGATCTATTTGAGAACCATACATGTTTACCTCAAACAGAGCTTCAAGGGCAACATTTTCATTCTAAACAAGTTGCAATATTTGTGCAAGTGAATTATAGACATGCACAATTTGAGGTGAATGAGATATAAAGATTATACAAAAATGAACACATTATCATCAAGGAGGTTCATTTCTATATTAGTGATGATAGAATTCATGATAGGAGTTATGTCACTCATTATTTTGCAATATTTGTTGAAGATCTTAGAAATCATGGAATACATTTTTTAGAGAAATAGTTCTGGTATGATGGTTGTGTGTGTGTGTGTGTGTGTGTGTGTGTGTGTGTGTGTGTGTGTGTGTGTGTGTGTACATACATACATTTTTATTTAACTTTATTTAAAACTTCTATTGATTTGTACACATATTTCAATTTGATGTATATAATTCTTTTTAATCTCATTTCATGAACTCATAGGACAATTTAAATTTGTAAAAGAATTTAATTGGTTATCCATGCAACATGCTAGAAGCAATGTTATGAGGTTTTTGTAGAACTTCTTTGAAAGTGGACATGGAAAAGGGGAGCACGATGGAGCAGGAGCATGTATAGAGTGCACACTTTGACAACATGAACTTGCAGATACATATAAATTTAGTGTGTTCTTGATCTACTTATAACATATACAGATTCTCTCTAGAGATCTACACACACACACACACACACACACACACACAGAGATTTAGTGTATTTTAAATTATATACATGCATGTTACACATTCAGGTAATAATATAGAAAGTGTGAATGAAATTTTTGAATGGCACAAAGATCATTTTGTTACTTGAGATACTAAATATAATTAGCATTATTTTTGGGAAGTGAAAGACAAATATTATATATTTATTTAATATGTATTATTATAGTTCAATTTTTTAATTATATATTTATTTTGAAATGTGATCATTATTTTATGTATTTGTAATAGATATAGATAGATCTAATCCTTACAATTGCCAAACAATTTATGGTATTAGAAGTTTACATCAAGTGGTGAGTACAGTACAACACAAAACTCTAGTGATTAAAGTAAGAGAGAAATCATGTTTTTGCAATGACTGCATTAAGGACAATCCAATGATTGTATGTGAAAATATTGCGAATGGATATGTTCAATATTGGGATTTGAAGGACATAATCAGAAAGCCTCCTTTTAAAGATGTTGACATTGACATTGACATTTGTGATCCTATATATATATATATATATAGCTGATTTTGAGTGTGTTTTTTATTTAGTTATGGCAGGTTTGTGGCATATGTATATATATGTACATGTATGTTCATTAAAATAAACTTATATATTTAATCTTTCACTTTATAAACACATCTATTTTTATGTACTTGTAGGAGATTTTTTTGAAGCCTTAGCAAATAATGCAGAAAATGTAGACTATTATCTTCTAAGATGCACAAAAGAAAAACACAAGTTGCTAGGAGCTATACATGTCGATGGATAGTCATATCCAATTGGATTGGTTTTTGTTGAAGGAACATATTATCAACAAAATAGGATAACCAATAGTGGTATTGAATTTATTGAGTACATGCCTAGAGAAAAAAAATTACATTATAGTAACCATGTTATAGCAACAAAGTTACGATTTGACACAATACAAAGAACAGGGCATCATGGAAATCAAAAGTGGAAACTATCTATCAAAGAACATGAAATTGTTTGAGAGATAATAAAAAATAGAGAGGATCCCAACAATAAAATGTTTTTGGAGCTCTAGTTCAGCTATTTGTACTTATTTTCTATACAGCTCTCATACTTTCATATTTACTACATACACATGATTTTGGATATATGTTTTATAAATTTTTATATATTGTATCATGGATCTTGGATATATGGTAGAAGTTATGAACATGTATTTTTATTTATATTTTGTCTATGGTTTGATGTATATATGTATTTTGGAAGATGATTTTTGTGCTTTAATATATTTTTTTTTTACGTATGCTCTTCTAGGACAACCTCTTAAGGTCTTCCCTTAAGACATCCCCTTAGGACCTCCCCTTAGGACAACCCTTTAAGAAATCCCCTTAGGACCTCCCCTTAAGACAACCACTTAAGACATCTCATTAGGACCTCCCCTTAAGACAACCACTTAAGATATACCATTAGGATTTTTGCTTAGGACCTCCCCTTAAGACATCCCATTCGGACCTACCCTTAAGAAAACCTCTTAAGATATCCCATTAGGACCTCCCCTTAAGACAAACACTTAAGACATTCCCTTGGGACCTCCCTTTAAGACAATCACTTAAGACATCCCATTAGGACCTCCTTGTAAGACAACCACTTAATACATCCCATTAGGACCTCCATTTAAGATAACTACTTGAGACATCCCCTTAGAACCTCCCCTTATGACAACCACTTAAGACATCCCATTAGGACCTACCCTTAAGAAAACCACTTAAGACATCCCATTAGGACTTCCCCTTAGGACCTCCCCTTAAGGAAACCACTTGATACATTGCATTAGGACTTCCCCTTAGGACCTCACCTAGACAACCCCTTAAAACATACATTAGGACCTCCCCTTAAGACAACCTCTTAGGACCATTTAGTGATTAAATTCTCATATCTATTCTTTAGTGTACATTTTTTATGTTCACATGTATTATTAACTAGTTAAATGCACTCTTATATATTATATAGCATGCATTACATTCTTTATGTTCATATGTATTCTTTAATGTATTGTTTGTGTTCTTATTGTTGATCTCAGATTGGTTTTGACAATTGAGTGTCAACACACTTAAGAAATTTACTAAGTTCATGTCGAGCTAGTAACATATGCCAAGTATAATATGTATAGATGCCAAGTTGCAATGAGTTTTGAGTAAATAGTAAGTGTTGAGAAAATAGATAGAGTTGAGCAAGTTCAAGTGCCGAGTAAACAATAGATGTTGAGCAAGTTCAAGTGCCAAGCTAGATAGAATTATAGTATGTACCGAGCATCAGTAATTAACAAGTGTTGAGTAACATATAATTGATCTAGTTATTTGTGATGGCATAAACAACTATGTAAACCATTTTTGAGCTGACATATGGATAGATCTCAAAGCTTTAAAGATAAGATTGAATCTATTTGGATTCCCTATGTAATCAACATGCAAACAATCAGAAAAATGGAAGGAAATGAATAGGAAAATTAGATGAATCTCAATCATAGATTCATACCTAACTCTAAGCCACCAAAGTCTTTTTAAAGGAAGAAAAAACCCCATAATTCAATAAGTGTAAGAGAGAATGCATGCAAGGAGGTGATACTAGAAAAGATTTGAAGGAAGTGAAAAGGGGTGAATTGATCAACATACATTCAAGGTGACTTAGAAGAAGAACAAAATTACAAAATCAGTTTGCAAAATAGAGGATCGAGGTTACAAAAATTTCATATCAAATCAGAGAGAATTGAGATGGACTGAATTTTGATCTAAAATTAGCAATATCAAATTGTAAATGTATCAAATCAAACATTCTACTATACTTTCTAACAACTGTATTAGTAGGATGAAATCCTTTGTATTAAGGTTGACTTAATAGTCATTGAGAAATCCTTTAACAAGGTGACATTCCAAGTGAGTGTTCTAAATTCCTTTAACCAAGTACACTTCTAATAGGGTTTTAAAATCATTTAATAGCATAGGATCTAACAAGCATTTGTAAGCCTTTAACAGGGTAGGCCTTTCATGGGGCATATCATGAGAATGGTCAAAACATGTAACCTTAACATGTGAACTTTATTGTTGTAGTAGTGAAGAATTATAGGTGTCATCCCCACCCCAATTTCACCTTCTCATTGGAGGGTTTCTAGGTAATCATATCTAGTTTCAAGTGTCTATGTGGATGCATTTACTTTATATGTTATTTCAATATGTTTATGCATGCATTATTTTAAAGATTGAAAGTTTTATTAGTCAGAGATTAGTACTTCTAATTCACCCCCCCTCTCAGAAGTATATATTTCCCATTTGTATATCCAACAATTGGTATCAGAGCTAAGTTCTCATCAGGAGAAGAGTTACGGCTTAGAGAAAAGATCTTGAAATGGAAGTCTACAAGTTGGGAATGACTATTGAGAATCAAGAGATTGAAATACATCTCTTACTGCAACAACTAAATGAAGCCAGAGATGCACTAAAAAGTTCACTAAAGAGAAGGAAAGAGATTTCCATAGCTAATAATGACACTCAATACAAGTAGATTGACACCAAAAAGTTATTAGCAAATGGTAACTCCTGTGAATTTCATGCAACAATTGCAAATCTAATGGACAAGAACAGAGCATAAGCTAAGGAGATCAAAAATCTCAAGTTGGAGCAAGAATCACAAGCTATACTTCTATGTGAGGTGATTGAGAAAAAGAAGAAAGCTATAGAAGACAAGGCCATGATTGAAGAGGACAAAAGAATTTTATCAAACAGATTGGAAGAAAAAGTAGTAGAGCTATCTAGGATCTCAAACATGCAATTGGACACCCTAAGCCAAATGATGAATGCCCATCATGAGTTGAATGTCAAGGACATTGAGATAACTACATTAAAGTTATAGAATGAGCAACTACAGAATGACCTAAAAAGAGAGAAGGAGTTTGTTGAAAGCTTCAACAAGCCAAATGAAGCCATCAAGTACTTTGAGAAATCATTGAAATCCCCTAGATCCAATAGAGACACATTAGGATTAGGATACACAAGCACTAAGGAAGGAGAATCATCCAAAGCTACTGAAAAAAGAAACAATAAAGGTAAGAACTAAACCTACTTGTCATCATTGTGGAAAGAAAGGGCACATAGCTAATGTTTGTAGGAGTAAAAATGCTAGTTAAAATGCCAAGCCAAAGAACATGACATAGTGTTATAAGTGAAACAAACAAGGTCATCACGCACATGAATGCAGAACTAGAACCATGCATGTATCAAGATTTGAAGGATGCTACTACAATTATCAAAAGTTTGGACACAGAACCTTTGAATGCAAATCCAAGTCCACATAGTCATCAAACAAGGGAAGAAGCCATGAAAATCTATATAATTGGGATTACAATAAAAGACATAGCTATCATTATTGTCAAGAGTATGGACACATCCCTAAGAATTGCATAAGAACACATTTTAGTGGAAGCTATAGCAGATGGTTGAGCCTAACTATATGCTTTAGTTGTTTAAAGACTAGTCATATTAGCAAGCATTGCCCAACAAGGAAAAATGAACCTAAATCAGAGTTCAATAAGGGAAAATGCAACGTAGATGTTGAGCACATCAGAGGAGAGATGAACAAGAGATGAAAGAAGAAAGAAGAAAGATGGATGCAACACATCAAATGAAGGGATCACCTCACCTAAAAGGTCAAGTGATCACATTTCATCAAACTAAGAAAAAGAAGGTATGTGGGACTAATATTTAAATGTTTCATCATACATCAATTCCAAGATAGGTTAGTGCTAAAAAGGATAAAATAGCATGAATAAATATGCAAGTAAACAAGGAAAAGACAAGGTCAAACTTTAAGTTTTTCATCTTACTACCAAGTGTGAAAAGTTCTCTTCAATTGCTGAGTAAATTTTAGTGTGTGCTAAGTTATTAGCCAAAGCCAATTGAAGTTGAGTCAGTAGTATCTATTGAGTAAAGGTGATTCCTATTGACGTTGAGTAAAGGTAACTCTAGTGGATGTTAAGTGATGGAAGATCAATGGAAGGCAAGTAAAGCAAAAATTGTATAGAAGTTGAGTTGACATCTCTACATGCAACATGCATTAAATACAATGTTTTGAAAGGGTATAAGGCAAATTTTTGCCCATTTTTCATCACTACAAACAAAGAGAAAGAGTGAGTAGAGAAAAGAAGTTATTAGAAACCCAAGATTGAAGCTTTTGAATAGATTCCAATAGAGATCAAGCATCATTTCATCAATTTAAAAGGTATTCCTCATGAGCTGAGTTACACAGTTATGAAGTTTAGTATCTTTTGAAACCCTAGTTTTGTAAAACAGCCTTTAGCTCTAGAAATCTTGAGGATAAAGAACCTTTTGAAGTTTAGTTGGTAAGTAATGAGGTTAAGAAACCAAATTCTAGGCCTATTACTAAAGTTACATATAAGAATGACCCAATAGGGGCATTGTAAATCATTCCACCTAAGGTCATAATGGTTCAGGACATAAGGAAATGCTACAATTGCAAGGTTGAAGCAATTGGAGACATGGAAATTTTCCAGGCATATGAAAAATTTTGTGAGAATGGAGTGTTGAAGGAAGAATTCCAAATTGTTGAGAGGAAGGGCTTAACCCAAGCCCTACATTTCCCCATCATCTTTAAGACTGAATGGGTAAGAATTGTATTAAGCAAAATCTGATGGATGTTTATGGTTAGAAGGAGGACCCATCAAGTTATCAAAAAGGATTGTGCATATGGTTACAAGATTTCCAACCCCATAACGGCCCAAAACCCTAAGGAATGATTCTAAAGAAGCAATTAAAAAGAATATAGGGGCAAAGTGGAATAAGAGGAGAATGACTATTGACACCATCAAAGATCCACTTCTAGAATTTGTAGTGAGGGTCATATCTCACAAATTCTATCATTCAAGTTGACTGAATAATGTGCCATGCATTACAGTTGATGTAGGATACAAAATTGTGAAGAAAGATCATACTTATGATCTTGTAGAGCTACAGTTGCAGCAAATCAATGAGAATTCGGGAGCAATAAGGAGATCAAAAAGTGCTCACTATAAATTTCGTTCAATTTTGATATGTATATTCTTTTATGTTCAGAATGAGTTTCCTTCTTTTGGAAAGGTAGGTTGGAAGTCCAATAGGTCTATGGTAGTACAAATTAATGAGTACATAGAACAAATGGGAGACAATTTTGAGTACATAATGAGTAGTTATTTTGAGGATTTCAAGAAAACCATGAAATAAAGATTGAGAATCCCAGTTTCGCTGATGGAGAAGTACTACAATGACATTTTCTTACTAGTAGATATTGACTACACATTTATCTGGGCTACAGTACCAAGAGTAAGATGGCTAAGGCCATTGGGATATGAGATTAATATAGATGAAGCATTAGTAGCTATCATTGCATTACTTGCAGAGGACATTGGTAAGTCAACAAAGATCTTTGGAAACTATGATGTTGTGAAATCCAAAGTTGAAATGGAGTTGAAAATTGCCTCAACTCTCAAAAAGAAAGATAAATTAGTGAAAAGGCTAAAAGCCAAATTTGGAGAGAGAGTTGAAGGTGATAATAAAGAAAATGATCAAGAACAAGAACAAGAACAAGGTCAAGAACCTCTTGTCCTAACACAAGGAATGGGTGAAGATGAAGAAGAATGTGTAGAGGAGGACCAAGACAAGGAAGCACCAATAGTACAAGAGCCAAAGAAGAGAAAGGCTCAGAAACAACCTACAGCTTAGCCCAAGGGTAAGAATATTGAAAAACCTAGCCTTGTCAAGCCTATTGCACCAGCCACAAGAGCAACTAAAAGGGCCACAACTTAGAAGGAAAAAGAACAAACAAAAGAGAAGAAGAAGGCTACTAAGCAACTAGGTCCAGTGTAGAAGAAAATAACGAGGAAATATGTTGCACAACCAGAATTTTATGAAGAAAGGACCAAGTCAGATGACAACAACTAGTTTAGAGTGGTAAGTCATGCACCCAAGTCTAATATTTATAACATTTGTGAAAATATTAGGGATAATGTAAACTTGACTAGTTTGAAAACTATAGAATTCAACAAATTAAGTAGAGATGAACAAAATAAGATTAAGAAGTCAATGTATGTCATGAAGGAAAAATTCAAGAATATGACACTACCATGCCTAATGATTTATATTCCATAGTTAAAAATAAATGACATTATTGCTTAAACATGGAGAAGGAAATAAGGGAGCCTACATTGGCACAAGTGATGCCAAAATTATCAAAAGGCCAAATAACAAAAGAATACAAGAAACTTGGTAGCAAATTTGTACCTAAGTATAGGTGCTTTAGCATTCTCCAATATAATATTGAAGATGTTGTCAAGAAGTCCACTCAAATGTGGAATCTAATATATGGGCTAACTATTGTTAAGGAAGGAGAAGAAGATCCCTTTGAGGGAAGAAACAATGAAGAAGAGGAAGAGAATGAGAAATAAGGAGAAGTTAAAAAAGAAAAGGAAGGAAACATAGTGGAGGAGGGAACACAAAAAGAAGATGAAATGACAACTGTTTAGGGGCAGAAAACATATCAAAGTGTGCAAGACACACAATTGCCACCACTAAGCCCTCCACATGACACCAACACACCTGTAGAAACAATCAAAGTAAAATATGTTCTTGATAGCTTAGTTCAAAACATAAATCCACTCAATACAAAGGACCTAAAGAAGGTCCTTGACCAATCAAATTTACAAGACAAGTTGTGTGATAATCTAGTGTTGGTTAGTGTAGATGAGTTGCAAAAAGTAGTAGCTGACCTAACTAGGGACAAGGTGGGTACATAAGAAACATCCTCTACCATCCCTATAGCTACCAATGGACAACCTCAAGAGAAAACATCAAAAAATACATCAGCTAAGGTTGATACCATAGTCAAGGTTATCATGACTAAACAACAAACTCAAATTGTAAAGGAGAAGAAGGACATTCCAAAAGAAAAGGAGTAGGAAGTAATCTAGACATTGTTTAATCTACCAACTACTAGAACTCCTACAAAATTTCTTCACAAGCCAAGCATTGAAGTAATGCCACATTGAATTTTAGTACTAGGCTTGAGCTCCACAAAGGTTACAAGGGTACTTCACTATGGCGACCCAACATTGGATGAAGAAATTGTCATACCTAAATATGATTATGTAACCATGAACATTGAACAGATCAATGAGGTGTAGGAGGCATTGGAAAGGAAAAAGAGCCAAGAAATACTCTGAAAGGAGTATAAACAAAGGGAAGCATTACATGAGATAAAAATCCATCTTTCTAGATGCATTCAGCTTACAAACACCTGATGCAACCAAGCCAATATTGGAACAATTGTCTAAAATTATTGAATAGGTGACAAATGAAGACCAAAAGACTAATGTAAAACTCATGGAATGGTCTGAAAACAAATTTCAAGATAAGGTAAATGAGAAAATATCAAGTGGAATAGCACTATCACAAGTAGAATTGGCTACAAAAATAGAAAAAGTGAAGAAGGTACTTGAGAATATATTCTCACTATACACTAAATTGTGTGACTTGACACTCTTCACACAATAACCAAGCCAAAGGATTATGAGTCTCAAGAGAAACCTAAAAATATATGGTATGCAGTTACCATAGAATCTAGCACAAAGTAAGAAGCATTTTCAGTCCACACTTCATACCAAGAAGGAACTAGTTGTACTCATAGCAAAAGAGGCTAATACTAGAGCCAAGTTAGTTCAAGTTCAAGCCTCCCTAACCCCACACATGGAAATTCTATAGAAAGAACTAGCCTATGAAAAAATTGTACTAAAGATAGATCCTAATCTTTCAACATTAGATGGCTTAGTTCACCTTGCATCTGAGACAACCATCCAAATCAAAACACTAGATGTTGTAATAGATAAATGGGATGTTGCTCTCAAAATTGTTATGGAAGTTCACAAGAACTTCTTGGATAAATACACCCTTAGTGTATAAACCCTTTGACATCAGTGTTAAAAAAGGAGGAGAAATATTATTTTAAGGGGGAGAAATATCTATGCAAGGGGGAGACATGCGAAAGGAGGAGTTACAAAATAAATAGAGAAAAGAAAGGGGAGAGCAAATAGCAAGAAATAGGGCATGAAAAAACACATCAGAATTTAGAATGAAGACAAAGAGTATCAGTAGAGGAAAATCAATCTATTCAGAGAAATTTTGGATACAGAAAGGCACATTAAGTCAAGGGGAGTTACAAATTTTGAGGTATATAATCTTTTACAAAATTTTGAAAATTTTTGAAGTTTTGTATATATGCTAAATTGAATGTATATTATACTTGAGGAGATTAGATTCATCATGTATAGTTAAGCATTTTTGCCACTCATGTCAAAGGGAGAAATTGTTGATCTCAGAATGGTTTTGACAATTGAGTGTTAATGCACTTAAGAAATTTACTAAGTTCATGTTGAGCTAGTAACATATGCCAAGTATAATATGTATAGATGCCGAGTTGCAATGAGTGTCAAGTAAATACTAAGTGTCAAGCAAATAGATAGAGCTGAACAAGTTCAAGTGCCAAGAAAACAATAGGTCCTAAGCAAGTTCAAGTGCTAAGTGAACAATAGATGCCAAGAAAGTTTAGGTGCCAAGCTAGATAGAATTGTAGTATGTGTCAAGCATTAGTAATTAACAAGTGTCAAGTGACATAGAATTGATCTAGTTGTTTGTGATGACACAAAAAACTATGTAAACCATTTTTGAGCTGACATATGGATAGATCTTAAAGCTTTAAAGATAAGATCGAATCTATTTGGATTCCCTATGGGATCAACATGCAACCAATCAAAAAAATGGAAAGAATTGGACGAAAAATTTAGATGAATCTCAATCATAGATTCATACCTAACCCTAAGCCACCAAAGTATTTTGAAAGGGAGAAAAAACCCCATAATTTAGTAAGTGTAAGAGAGAATACATGTGAGGAGGTGATACTAGCAAAGATTTGAAGGAAGTGAAAAGGGGTGATTTGATTAGCATATATTCAAGGTGACTTAGAAGAAGGAAAGAATTGTAGAATTAGTTTGTAGAATAGAGGATTGAGGTTATAGCAATTTCATATCAGATCAGAGAGGATCAAAATGGACTGAATTGGGATCTAAAATCAACAATATCAAGCTTTAAGTATATTAGATCAAAAATTCTATTGTACTTTCTAACAACGGTATCAATAGGATGAAATCATTTGTATTAAGGTTGACTTAATAGTTATTGAGAATTCCTTTAACATGGTGACATTCCAAGTGAGCATTCTAAAGTCCTTTAACTAGACACACTTCTAACAGGGTGTTAAAATCCTTTACTAGGGTAGGATCTAACAATACTTTGTGAGCCTTTAACAAGGTAGGCCTTTCATAGGGAAATCATGAGAATGGTCAAATCATTTAAACTTAACAGGTGAACTTTATTTCTGTAGTAGTGAAGAATTATGGGTGTCATCCCCAACCCAATTTTACCTTCTCATTGGAGGGTTTTTGGGTAATCATATCTAGTGTCAAGTGTTTATGTGGATGCATTTACTTTACATGTTATTTCAATATGTCTGTGCATGCATTATTTTAAAGATTGAAAGTTTTATTGGTTAGAGATTAGTACTTCTGATTCACCCCCACCCCCCACCTCCCTCAAAAGTATACATTTCCCATTTGTATTTCCAACAATTATATGTATTAAAATCAGTGATTAAATGTTGTAAAAACATGTATTCTTTACTGTAATCTTTATGTTCTTAAATATGTATTAAATTTATTGATTAAATGTTGTAACACATGTGAACATAAACATGAACATAACATGTACATCTACAAAATAACACATCTATGAAAAAAAATATGAATATTGAAAACATACATACATTCAACATGAACATGTGTAACATGTGAACATAAACATGAACATAACATGTACATCTACAAAATAACACATCTGTGAAATAATGAACCCATGTAAAATGTATCCAAAATAGCATATAAAATTTCTCCAAAATACCACATCAAATGTATCCAAAAAACATTAAAAAATGTTGAGGTCTCCTTATGAAATTTATCCAAATAACACACACACACAGATATATATGTATGTATGTATGTATGTATGTATGTAATGTCAAATAAGATAAGACCAACCACATCCCCCTCTTGATCAATGACCCTAAAAGGTTCTATGATCTAGTTCCAAACCATGTGTCAAATGAAAGAAATTTGTTATAAAATTATGTGGATACATTATATTACATATATATATCAAATATATATAAATTTTTACATACCTATGACTCATGTCATGGAGGATCTATTGGCATCTAAAGATTTCCAAAATGCAACATATTGTCACTAAGACCCTATAGAACACATGTATTTATAGAAGTTAGATTGAATCAAGAATATATGAATGTCTCTAGGTACATGTATTTAAGCTCAAGTATGTTGAACTTATAAGTGTAAATAATATCACCAAATAAATTTGAATATATAAATATATTTACTATAGCATCATGCAATGCTCTACCAATCTAACTGATATCTGAATCATGTAGTGATAAAACAACTTGGTCCAAGTCGACCATCTCATCCGAAAGCATAGTGTTAAATAGATGTTGTTGTACTATGGGGGCCTAAGTATGGGGGTATTGTAGGAGGTTCTACAAGGTCCTAAGTAGGTGGGAGGTGAGTGTTGTAGGGCCCTATGAAGGAGCAAGTACTACAAGATCTTGAGTAGATGGGGGACGAGTGTCATAGGGCCCTATGTAGGAGTAGGTATTATAGAAGGTGTAGGAATATCCTCTTGTCTCTATGAACCCTAAGATCCTACGTGCATGAGAGAATATGGTTGATCTATCCACCAATGTCATTGTTATAATTACAAGTAGGAAAGGAGTAAACTTCCTGGGGTGGGGGGGATGGGGGGGTGAATCAAGAGTTTAAACTTGGATTCTTAAAACTTTCACCATTCATACATCACATTCTTAAATATATTGAAATAACATATAAAACATATGCATAAATTATGTAAACATGTAATCAAATACACACATAACACTAGATATGATTACCTAGGGAACCCTCCAAGTGAGAAGGTAAAACTGGGGTGGGGATGACACCCACAAATCTTCACTACTGCAACAATAAAGTGTATCTAATTAAGGTTATAATGATTTGACCATGAATCATGATCTGCCCTATGAAAACCTTGCCCTATTAAAGGCTTACAAGGATTGTTAAGTCCCACCTTGTTAGAGGATTTCAACACCCTGTTAAAAGTGTGTCTAGTTAGAGGAATTCAACTTATAATTAAGTAAGCACCCTATTAAAGGATTTCATATAGCCTATTAAGACTACTCTATTAAGAGATTTAACTGAAATCACTTGTCAAAACATCTCAGCATAGATCCTATAGTTATCACTTGCTTGCCTATTAACATATCACCTCTATCCAATCTCTAATTGATCCTTCATGATCTGATGTATCAATTTTGTATCCTTCTCTATCCTATATTCTTCACTTAACTAATTCTGCAATTCACTCTTACTACTAAGTCACCTTGAATGCTTTGCAAAACTATCTTGTTTTGCCCTTCCAATTCAATCATTCACCCCTTGTGCACTATTCTTATTTTAAAAAATTTAGGGCTTCGTCCTCCTTAAGAAGACTTAGGTGGCTTAGGGTTAGGCATGAATCTATAGATGAGATTCATCCATTTTTTGATTGGCCAGATGTAATTGCATAGGGAATCCTCACATAGATTCATCCTTATCTCTAAAAGACTGAAATCTATCTTTAGGTCCACTGAAAAATGCTTTACATAGTTGTTTGTGCCATAACAAACAAATATGTCCAATATGTTTCACTCAACATATGAAGTCGTTGATGTTAGGCATATACTATAGTTTTTTTCTGACTCAACACCTACACTGCTCGGCATCTACTGTTTACTCAACACTTTAATCACTCAGCATGGTCTATCTACTCAGCACTTGAGTGACTCAAAAAATGAGTAACTCAAAACTCATTGCAACCCATCAAGCATTACTAGTTCAACATGAACTAAGTAAATGGCTTAAGTGTGTTGACACTCACTTATCAAAACCAATCTGAGATCAACAGTCACTAAGAGGAATCCATGTGACTATCAATAATCCCTCATATAAACCAAGAAGATCAAATGCTAAATAGGATGCCATACAAATAAATACATCTATGTCTAATATAGTATAAATCTCTAGTGGAGATAGTATATATGTTGGCCCATATACATCATCAACACATATGCTAGAGGATACAACTATTGAAATGGTACCACAAGATCATAACAGATATCTACCACATTGATCTGAAGACATCTTGTGTAACTACATAACAATTGTGGCAATGCTAGAATAATCTGAGTCTTGACTATGTCATATAGAATAATCATACCCATAGCAACCATTTGTGGAGCTTTTGGTATGAAAAAAAGGTTTGGACCCACCATTGTTTGTTTAGTAATAGGTGTAGGGGTGTTCATAGGTCTAAATCTCTTTGATAGTCTACTGAGGCCCTGTCCAACATGACCTAAAATTTTTGAATAATCTACATCATGATGTAAATGAAATTCAGCAAATAATTATATGCATAAATAGAGAGGAAACTCATCCTTCTATGGTCACCTATGATGTACAACTAACTAGTCAACATATATAAATGGTACATCAAGATGGTTTGTACACTTTGTACCCAAATAACTTCTAACCCTAGATGTGTCTATATAAAATTGAAACATGCTCTTCACCATAGTAGTTGAGACCTTTATATCAATCTATCTATACTTCATTGTGCTTGTGACACTGCGATAAAGAGAAGAGTAAAAAGTCTCAATACTAATATAATCATATGGGTTGTATGAATCAATCATCTGAATCATATGACACAACTCAACTCTTATAGAAATAATCTTTTCCCTATTAGGAAGGATGGTAGAAGCCAAAACTATATAATCTAGTAACTCAATAGCATGAGATAGCCTGGCAACTATATCTCTAAATAAATACTCTCTCTCCTCAGTAGATGATGTCATTCTACGTGTTGTACCTGTATGCATGAAAATGCGGCCTATGCTAACACACACACTTCAACACGGTCCTTATTTGCGGATTCATCGTGGAATGAACATTGAATTGTACATCCAAAATTTGCCCTGCAAAGCAACCTGTTGCCTTCTATCTAAGGGGATTTTGCCTGTTAATATCCTCAAAATCGAGGTGTAGGCAACCAGACCCTCTAAGAACGAAGGATTTGACAATGGAATTAAGCTAAGAATGAGTATACAGATTAATCTAAGAAAATGAAAGATGCAATGTAATCTAAGAACAAATGAAGCAAACTAGATTAAGCATATGTATGATTAAACTAAAAATGAGAATGTATGCAAGAAATGTAAGTAAATATGAGCATGAATTTCAACAACAATTTGATAGCAAATCAATTCATCCTCCCCCAAATGAAGAGATGAGGATCTCTTAAATAGAGTTTCTTGGAATCCATCAACGGTTGAGATATATTCAGATCAACGGTCAAGATTGAAGATGAGTTTCAGTCATAAAGGGAGATTCCCAAGTTAAAGGGAGTTAATAGACTTAATTTGAGATAAATAAGGAGTTAACTGTTTTAATTTGAGTAGAAAAAGGAGTTAACTGTGTTAACTCATTTTTTATCAATAGTGAACTGGAAATTCCCCTTTTTTGAACTGAAGAGAGATTTTGTTGAGATATTTAATTTAATAAAATGAAATATGCTCTCATAATTACTTTTTCTATTTAATTAAATAATCTTTAATTAATTAGAGACACTTTTGTTTAATTAAATAACTTCATTTAATTAATTAGGAATGTCTTCCCATTTAATTAAATAATTTTGTTTAATTATTTAGAAGTAAGTACTCCATTTAATTAAATAATTTCTTTTAATTAATTAGAAATACCTTTCCCATTTAATTTATTAAGATAGGCGTATTTATTAAATTAAATAAATTTAATTCCATAGTACATTAGCCTTAGGATATAATTTAATTTAATTAAAGTATAAATACTTAATAATTAAATTAAATATTAATCAAGTAGGTTTAATGCAACTAATATGAGTCCGTACTATAGGAATTAAATAAGAAATATGATGAATACAGATTAGGGTTTTTCTGCATCTGACAATTAAGTCAAGTAGCGAATAGCAGAATGAGAATTGCCTATTAGAATAGGACTTTGAAATTATCAGAAATAGACTAGAATTGGTATAATGGCAATGAGCCAATTTTGGGGTATTACATTTTTCCCCTCTTTGAATGAATGTGCGAGCAACACGTTCAATTCAAAGATAATCAGAAAGCATGATGTGAACATGAGATTGGTTTTGAAGGTGATGACATGGAGACCAATTGATAAGCTTTTTAAGGACCTTCTCTAGAGCGGAGCTTAATCCTAAGGAATTCAAGCAGAGCACTTAGATACCTAAGATTGATAGCATTTAAAAGACTATCTTCAGAATGAAGTGTAATCTTTAAGGATCCAGATAGACTACCTAAAATTGATAAGCATTTAAAAAGTTTCTTCATAACGAAGTTTAACCTTTAAGGATCCAGATAGAACACCTAGATACCTGAAATTGATAGTATTTAGAAGATTATCTCCAAAACAAAGCTTAATCTTCAAGGATCCAGATAGAACACCTAGATACCCGAAATTAATAGCATTTAGAAAGTTATCTCCAAAACGAAGCTTAACCTTCAAGGATCCAGATAGAACACCTAGATACCTGAAATTAATAGCATTTAGAAAGTTATCTCCAGAACGAAGCTTAACCTTCAAGGATCCAGATAGAATACCTAGATACTTGAAATTGATAAAAGATAACAAGGTCTCATCATGAGTCATAGAATCATCCCCAGAACGAGGTTTGATCCTTAGGAGTCGAGGTTTAGACTATCCCAATACCTATCCATTGAACTTTGAGATGAGTTGTTATAAGGTTGATCAATTGATGAAAAGATAAGATAGATGGCAGAAATGTCAGATAGAAGGGAACAACAAACCCCAAGTGATGAGATGCCCCAAGTGACTAGGACATAAGATGGGAACTAGATGCCTCGAGCAATAAGTATTTAATGATGTAATCATCATGCCCCCTTGGGAGTAAAATCGAAAGATGACACACCAAAAATATGATTTGAAGCAGTATATCATGTAAAGTTGACTTAAGTTGACTATTTTCAAAATGAAATTTGAAAATATGGAGAATGTAAAGTTGAAAAGATTCCAAGAATTATAAAGTATCAGAAAGATTTGACTGCACAAGCATTCAATCACATCGGTCCCTAAAATTTTAAAACACATTTTTAAGGCTTTTGGGTGTGTCAAATTTTGAATTTGATCCCAAAAATGGATCCAGAATGGTCCAATTAGCCAAGGGTGCAATTTTTGCGCAAATCCGAGCACTTTAAAAAATTTGGTCAACACCTATATAATGGCTTGAAGGGTCATTTTCAATTCATTTGTGCTTTTGTCTTTCAGTGATTTTGAGCTCTGATATAGACATGGCAGTGAACTTGAGATATCATCATTTTGAGCGCTCCAGACGACAGAGCTGGCCAGCAGACTACGGTGAGTCATCACTCTCCCATCTTCGTACTTTCAATTACATGCATTTCGAGATCATTTATGCATGTTTTTAGTATGTTTTAGAATGTTAAATTCTTTCTTCACGTGAGACCGATCTCTTCTCACACAAAGAAATAGGATTCACTGTTTCTTCACATGCGGCCAAAATATCTTTGCGCGAGGCGATTTTGGCTTCATGCGAAGATGGAGATTCTTCGCGCGTGGCAAATCCTGTTTCACACGAGATCCTCTTTTCTAACGCGAGATGATCTATCTTCGCATGAGGAGATCTATTTTTGTGTGAAGGAGATTTTCTTCGCACAAAGAGAGAACTATTTTGTGTGAAACCATATGTATTCGCACGAGATTTCAGCAATCTCGCGCAAAATTCTGTGCCAGTTTTGTGATTTTCGCCTTTAGAAATCGCATTGTATTTTGTTTTGATGCTTCGATTTGACTTGATACTAATCATTTGTTTATCATTTTTTTGTTGCGCGTGTAGGAGGTATTCAGAGAAGTATCATTTAGATCTCATTATCCACCTTATGGAGAGTTATTGCGGAGTTTGGATGATGCAGATTGGGCACACATTGCTCGATTGGGTTTGTCTTCACTATGCCGAATTCCAGCCGTGATGGTGAATCACGGTTTATTGACTGCATTGGTAGAGCATTTCCATTCGGAGACAAACACATTTCATTTGCCGATGGGTGAGATGACCATCACACTAGAGGACATATGGAGGATCTTGAGGATTCCCTTTCATGGTACCCAGGTTGTATATGATACAGTGCCTCGATTAGGGACAAAGGCACTATCCATTTTTTTTGAGAGAGAGCTACCAAGGGGCAAGGCCATCAGCTGGGATGAGCTGATGCATACTTATGGACCTACACACAGGTTAACATCTGTGTTGGGTATTTTCTTGAGCTGCTTCCTATGTCCTGACAGGGGACAGCATGGGTTGGAGTGTGGATGGAGTGTCATGCTCTGTAGGATGGTTGAGGCACCTGAGATCTTTGGGTGGGGTCAGTGTATGTTGGTCCATATTTTTCATGAGATGCATGAGGTCATCTTCCACGAGAAGAAGACCATGGCAGCAGGTGTTTATGTGCTACAGATTTGGGCCTGGGAGCATCTCCCTATATGTAGACCAATTTTTGAGGATTCTCGAGAGCCCATGGAGCCCTACATTTGCAGATATCGAGGGAATATTACTCAGGCCCACCTGGGTAAGACTAAGCATTGGTGAGCACATCTCGATGACCTGGTGTCTGTTATATGGAAACCCTAGAGAGAGACAGAGGACTGGGTTGATGCCCCGAGAGAGCTGCCCTGGATGTTTAGTTCTCGACCACTGGCAGGCAGGACGACATCAGTCATAAAGAGATTTGTCATCTCATGAGTGTGGTGACAATATGGTATACCACACGACATTTTGGCTGAGTACTATGCCTATGCCAGGGTACAAAAGGATATAGAGTGGGGATGGCCTCCATGGATGGATCCAGGATGATCCATGATAGATATTCACAGCCTGGTTGCAGTTCAGTGGGACTACCTACCAGAGGTAGTAGATGCCGGGATGACGCCTGCATATCAGGCATTTTTGATGAGCCATCCATTCCCATGCTTCATAGATCCATTAGGGGTGGCAGGGTAGGTACAGGGGCAGGGACAGGTATCACAGGAGTAGCAGGCACAGCCACAGGTGCCACCATAGGTCCAACACCAGGTGCAGTAGATGCCTATTCCCCCATGGCAGATGGGATCAGACCCAGGTGCTGGGGGTAGTGGAGCAGGACACAGTCGACGGAGGAGGTAGAGGACAAAGGAGCAGGTTCTTCAGCAGGAGGTCCCATAGCAATAGGCACCTCCACCGCAATAGGCACCTCCACCTCAGCATGCACCAAAAATGGTCGATGAGGATATGCCGGATCAGCCGGTAGGTGGAGTACAGGATGCGGTATGATGGTACTGAGAGTGAGTTCGTGCAGCCTCCCGACAGTTGGGAGAGTTGCAGATTGCAGTGGTAGTCAGGGATGCGTAGCTGGTAGAGAAGACAGAGAGAGACAGATCGCCAGAGAGAGAGCGCAGAGGCTGCAGAGCGGAGGCTAGAGTTGGCACAGGATGAGATCCGCTTCCAGTCTGCTCAAGCCGCATATTATTATGCTGCATACACTAGTGCAGTACCTGATGAGACATTGCAGGTGCAGTGATTCTCTCAGTACGCATGAGAGTCTGGAGGTGCATGACCTCCTGTCAGGCCGGATATACCACCACCGCCTCCACCACCTGTTGCCCCTGTTCCTCCTGCTCCTCCCGGAGGTGAGGGTTCGGGACAGAGTTAGATGCTCTGTGCCTGACTTTTATTTTGATCTCTGGCTATGTATCGATTGGTGTGCCAGCACTAGATGTATCATTTTTGATCGATTGCGCTCGAGTAGCACCCATTTTATTTGTATTAACCCATTCTTTGATATATATATATACGAGATTTTGAGCCGAGTATTCCTGTGTACATGTCATTGTCTATTTTGTTTTGCTCTTATGTTCATGAGATGTATGTTTAGATAGAACGCATATGTATGAACTGACATCTGACATAGTGTTGTGCATTTTTTTATTTGATAGTCACAAGTATTCCATTGAGGAACGAGAATCGATGAACCAAACACTTGTGCAGCCGTGGAGGAATCTGATGCATGTGGAGTATGAATAGGATTACCGTCGAATTGCGTGCTAATGCCAATGAAGTATGCAAGACTATGTTAAATGCAGCCTTAGGTCTAGTCACCAAGCCTCGATGATTTATCATCATTGGATATAAAACAAAGCTCATATGTTACACAACTTCCATTGACATTGCAATCATAAAAATATGAATGTAACATATGTTATTAGAATGTTGGGATTAAATGTAAGCATTCGAGGCACAAGAAGCCAGAATGACCAGAACATTTGTCCCTTTTAATGTAACAAGTTAACATAAGCATCAAAGCATGAATGCTAGGATGACTTGAATGTTGCTTGTATGATAGGCACACCAAACACATGGGAGATTCCTCTTATGCAAAGTATTCAATATTCATGCTGTCCGCAACGACCCTTGCGTTCGTAACCTGAGACAAAAGTGTGCTAAATATACTCGCAGTGACCTATACGTTTACTTAATAGGATGAGTATCAGTATGTACTATAGCATGAAGAGTTAACTCCAACAAACAAGGAGAAGAACCAATATCATTGACATATCTGTATAAAAGGAGTCAAGGTACACATGGCCATCCAATACGGAATGGAGGCTCTTATAGTGGACACCCCTCTTATAGGAATGTATCAACTTATTGGAACTAAACTGCAAACAGAAAACATATGAAAAGATCATGCCCCCAGTCATTACTTCTCTAGTCAGAGATGATATCATCGATGTTGCTCGAGGAGATATGATAAATCAAAACAAAGTAATAAGAGAAAATGCTCAGAAGATCCAAACAAGTATATCATTGAGTTTAATGTTTTTGAGATGATGTCAAGTGTCAATGTCCAGAATATGTAAGAAAGAAATCTCTTCAGTAGGGTGACAATAGTAGGCAGACACAATCAAAACAACTGGTGACTGTCATGAAGGAGATTCTATGAGGAAAATCTCGAAAAGAGTGACACTGGTGACAGTAAGCAAACACAGTCAAAACAACTGGTGACTGTTACGAAGGAGATTCTATGAGGAAAATATCGAAAAGAGTGACACTAGTGATAGTAGGCAGATGCATTCAGAACAACTGGTGACTGTCACGAAGGAGATTCTATGAGGAAAATCTCGAAAAGAGTGACACTGGTGACAGTAAGCAGATGCAGTCAGAACAACTGGTGACTGTCACAAAGGAGATTCTATGAGGAAAATCTCAAAAAGAGTGACACTAGAGGGGAATTCCCTCGACCTATGACAAAACTCAATCCATGGATACTAAGCAGGAAAAGCAAGAAAGCAAAAGCGTGAAAGTGACTAACAAGAGGCGCCTGTTTACCAGATTTTTTTTTTTTTTTTTTTGTTTGATATTACAAAGGTACCTGTTGCTAGGTTTTTACCAGGGTAACAACTTTTTCAGGACTTTTTCTAATTTTTAGGATTTTTTCAGGACATTTTATGATTTTTAGGATTTTTTTTCAGGACATTTAGATATGTACAAAGAGCTTGTTGAGATTGAATCAACTGAAAAACCGCTTCAGGTGGAGAGTGTTCATAGGCTCTTTAAGAACTTCTCCTTTAGTTGTAGAAAGTTGATAGGCGCCAGATCCATATACTGCAGTAATGATGTAAGGACCTAGCCAATTTGGTTCAAACTTTCCCTTTTGCATTCGTTGTTGTTGATTCTTAGGATTCTCTCTTAGGACAAGATCACCCAGCTGGAAGTCACGTGGCCTAATCCTCCTATTGTAGCTTCGTGCCATTCTTTGTTGATATGCTTGTAGATGATCACAGGCCACTTGTCGTCATTCATCTAGTAACACAAGTTCTTGCATCTAGGCTATTCTATAGTCATCATCTATGATAAGGCCTTTCATAGAGATTCTTAAGGTAGGAATCTCAACCTCTATCGAAAGCACAGCATCTGCCCCATATACCAACGCAAAAGGATTCGTGCCCGTTGGAGTTCTAATGCTTGTTCTATATGCCCATAGGGCTGGATTGATCTGGAGATGCCAGTCTCGCCCTGACTTACTGACTGTGTGATGAAGAATTTTGAGGATTGCCTTATTGGATGCCTTAGCTTGCTCATTACCCTGGGGGTAATAAATGGAAGACCAATGTTGTGTAATTTTAAATTTCTTGCACAGTTCCTTAAGGTCTTTATTTTTGAATTGTCCTCCATTATTAGTAATGATTGAGGATGGTATACCATATCTACAGATGATGTAGTTTGTGATAAAAAGCACTATAGTTTTTCCATCAGCAATTGTGAGAGGGACTGCCTCTACCCATTTCATGAAATAATCTGTAGCGATGATAATGAACTTATGTCCATTAGAAGAGGTTGGGTGAATCCGTCCTACCAAGTCAAAGGCCCATTGTTGAAATGGCCATGTTGAAGTAGAGGGAATCAACTCTCTAGCTGAAGCGTGAATGAGATTCTCGTGTAGTTGACACTGTTTGCAGGACCTAGCATATTTAATAGCTTCTTGCTCCATTTTAGGCCAGTAGTAACCAGCACGAAGGAGTTTGCGAGCTAGTGTTAGGCCATTGGAATGAGATCCGCAAATGCCTTCGTGAATGTCAATTAGTGCACATTTGGACTCGTCAGGTTCTAAACACCTAAGGAGTGTTCCGTCGAGACCTCTCCTATATAGATCGTCAGAAATAATGACATAATGTGAAGCGTTACGGATTAGGTATCGTTTCTCATTTCGGGTCAAACCTTTCGGAATGGTTTGATTACGAAGGTAGGAATAGATGTGATGGTAGTGGGATGATTCTTGTCCTATAATAGAACAGATCATCTTGGAATCAGGTGTGTCATAGGCTGGGTAGTGTAACGCTTCCACCAAGAACTCGTGTCGGAGATCATTTTTTGGCATTTGTAGAAGGGAGGCCAGAGTGGCCATGGCATCAGCCGCTTTATTATCTGCATGTGGAACCTGTTGGAAGGTGATGTGTGCAAAATATTTTGTCAAGTCATCAACCATGCACTTATAAGGAATTAGTTTTTCATCCTTTGTTTGATACACATCATTTACTTGGTTGACGAAAAGCTGGGAGTCACCGAAGATATCCAATTGATCTACTCTCCATTCAGCTACAATTTTCATACCATTGATCAAAGCTTCATATTCAGCAATGTTATTTGTACAAGGAAACAGAATCTTGTATGCTTTGGGCAATGAGTATTTCTGTGGTGTGATGAAAAGTAATCCAGCACCTGATCCTTATTGTGTGAAGGATCCATCGAAGAACATAACCCATGTATGGTGAGTGAGTGTTAGAATTGACTCATCTGGAAAATCAATGTTTATTGGTAGGAGACTCGATATGGGTGCCTCAGCTAGCTGGTCTGCAATTGTCTATCCCTTTATAGCTTTGCGTTCAACATATTGGATGTCGAACTCACTTAGTATCATGACCCATTTAGCCAATCTTCCTGTGAGAGCTTCCTTACTGAGAAAATACTTTAAGGGATCTATTTTAGCCACAAGCCATGTAGTGTGGGCAAGCATGTAGTGTCTCAACTTTTGGGAAGCAAAGACAACTACCAAGCAAGCTTTCTCAATAATACTGTAGTTTTTCTCATAAGAGACCAATGTTTGGCTCAAGTAATAAATAGCTCTTTCTTTGTTATCATTGTCTTCCTGAGCCAACAAGATTCCCAAAGATGTTTCAGTAGCTGAAATGTATAAAAGCAAAGGTTTCCCATGCATAGGAGGCATCAGGATTGGTGGATTGACAAGATACTATTTAATCTGTGTTAAGCTTTGCTCATAATCCTGGCTCCAATTGAATTTCACACCCTTATGTAAAGTCTTTGTGAAGGTTTGTGATTTATCTGCCAATTGTGAAATAAATCTGCGAATAGATTGAAGCCTTCCCTGTAGTCCTCTCATCTGACTGATGTTTCGAGGTGGTGGCATTTCCATTATTGCTTGTACTTTTTCTGGATCTACTTCAATTCCCTTTGTAGAAACAATATATCCTAACAGTTTTCCTGATGTGACACCAAATGCACACTTCTTAGGATTGAGCCAAAGACTAAACTTTTCCATACGATATAGGATTGGTCCCAAATCGTGCAAATGGGTATTGCATTTAGCGCTTTTGACCAAAGTATCATCAACATAGTCCTCCATAGTTCTATGCATCATGTCATGGAAAATCATAGTAACAGCCTGCTGATATGTAGCTCCAGCATTCTTTAAACCAAATGGCATCACATTCCAACAAAAGGTTCCCCATGCACATGTGAAGGCTATTTTCTCTTGATCTTCTGGTGCAATTTTTATCTGATTGTATCTAGAAAAACCATCCATAAGTGAGTACATCGCATAGCCAGCTGTCATGTCCACAATCATATCAATATTAGGGAGTGGGAAGTCATCTTTAGGACATGCCAAGTTAAGATCACAGAAATCTGTACAAACTCTGATAGACTTATCATGCTTGGACATAGGGACAATATTGGATATCCATTCAGCATAATCAATTGCATGAATGAAACCATCCTTCAGAAGTTTCTCCAATTCGGCTTTGACTAGCAATGCAACATGAGGATGCATTTTGCAGAGCTTTTGTTTAACTGGTTTTATGCCTGGCATTATGGACAAGTGATGCATAATAAGATCAGGATCCAATCCTGGCATGTTAGAATATGTCTAGGAAAAATTTATTTTCTTTCCCTTGAAAAAGGCAATGAATTGTTCCTTTTCTTCAGTTGACAATGACTGAGCCAAATGTATCACATGAGGATGTTCTTCTGTGCCTAGGTTAATCAGCTGTGTTGGCTCTATTAACACTGATGATCTCTCCTGAAAGTGACTGGGAAGGACATCAAATATCTCGTCTGCGGGCACCTCAAAGAGGTTTTCACCCTTGGATACGTCTTTTTTTTTTACTATTTTTGGATCCAACACTGCCACAATGTGGTTTTCACCATCAGACCTCTTGCAATTTTTCTTTTTAATTATGTGACTAAGATATTTGATGTCGGCCTCAGTCATGTTGACGCTCTGCTCATTGGTGGAAGAAATTACAGGTTCGATAGTGTTTAGGTAACAGGCAAGAGTATAGTCATTCTAGAATGTGGGGACTTTGTTAGATGCATTGGGGTTCCAGTCTATAAGCTCAGGATGTGCGAGTGAGAGAGTAGTGACTGGTTCAATTGCATTCACAGTATAGTTATTAAATGCATGGACCAACAATTTGAGACCTACGGCGACCTCACCCACAGGTGTATTCAAATGTCTCACAGTACGAACGTTAGTAATTGATGAATCTAAGACACTAGTTGGACCAGACCCCTGTGACCTATCCCTAGACGTTTCACTCACTTCGATTTGATTTTCATAGACATGCACTTGGTCAATGTCTTTATCAGTAGTCGCTTCTAAAAGATTGTCAAATTCATATTCATGAGAATCGGTGCTACATGGTGAGAGACTATAGAACTCCCCAACAGTTACAGGGACATACTCTCCTTCAGCCTCTGGATTCTTACACAAATACTCAACATGACATGACTGACTAGATTCTCCCTTTTTTGAATGATATTCGAGTTTCTCAGTATTGTCCTCAGAAGAATCACTAGTATCATCCAGAGTGCTAACACGTGGCACAAAGTCATCTGGCTTAGCAAAGAATTTAGCAAGATCATAAGGAATAGGATGAGGGTAAGAATCCTCATCATCAGATTCTTCCTTTTGAGTACCTGATTCAGATTGTGACTCATTTTTAGATGAACTCTCAGGTACAGGTATGAATTTATTGGATCCCAAATGGAAAGGGACCTTCTTGAACCCTAGGCCAGTTGTGTCACTGTTGCTTCTAGCTGTTGCTTTGACGGGATCTATTAAACCATTGTTATTGCACCTAATAGGGCCAGTTCCCTTGTAGCCAAAATGCTTCATAAGCTTAAGACCAGGTCCATACTTCTTAGGAGTGATTTCTCGAACTTGTTCTGTTAGGTCTACTGAAGACTCTTCTTTGTAAAGCCATGCAGCAATGGCTCTTTTTTCACTTTCGTCTTCTAAGGGAACCATAGCTTTGACAAAAGAACCATTAAACTTGGTATGAGGTGTCAACACGAATGGCTTCTTTGCTAGTGAGGGTCTTCCAAAATGTCGAGGGGATTCTGGAATTGATGTTAATGATAACACTGGTTCCATGTGGTACTCTCCCATACCAGTTTCTTTCAATTTAAATGACTGCTCAATTTGTTTCAGCTTATTGTTGTGACAATCAGTAGACTCACGGTTAGTAGGGACGAAAGATTCAACAGCTTTGAGCATATTGCAAGTGTAGCTAGTAGTTGCAGGAATAGTAACTTCAGAGCCATGAAATGGGAATTTAATGCATTGGTGGTATGTGGATGGAACAACGCGCATCTCATGTATCCATGACCGTCCTAACAGAATGTTGTAGGCTAAGGGAATGTCAAGCACCTGACAGGTGACATCCCTTTCGATAGGACCGACACGAATTGGTAAAGTCACAAGACCTAGTGACTTTTGTTCTACTTCATCGTATGCTTTAATAGTGATCTTTCATCGAGGATCGATAGAGTCCTCAGAATAACCCAATTGTCTAAGTAGAGCTACAGAAACAATATTTAGGCCAGCGCCATTGTCAATGAGTACCCGACGAACACATGTCTGGTGGATCATAACCTCAATGTGTAGAGGCTGATTGTGTCGGTGATTTAGTGAGTTGTCATCCTCCTTGGAGAAGGTCATAAGATGAGGTGAGGTCAGGTGACCTACCATGGATTGAAATCATTCAAGATCAAGATCCTGAGGAACGTTTGTCTCAGTGAGGGCTCTATCCAGAATTTTCCTATGAGCGGGCAAGATTTTAAGTAGCTCAAATATAGAAATGTGGGCATTGGTTCGTTTCAATTGATCTAGAACACTATAACTGGTTGCAGTCAAGTTCGTCATGTGTTTTGCACCTTTACCGGATGGACTAGCAAGGGCTTTGTCCTTGTGTTGTTCAAGATTTGAAGTAGGAGATGTAGGGCCTTTGAGCACCAATTTCGCATAAGAATGAGTAACAGCATTAGCACAGTGTTGCGAAGACGTATTATCCATGTTATTGAAAGTAGGGGCTCTCAGGACAAATGGTGTCTTGGGTTTATCGTTATCTTGTTTCCCCTTTATGGTAATAACGTCGCAGTATTCAAAATCTACAGGTTCAACCATGTGAATGACATTGTCATCATTGGAATACGTATAGTTGACCTTATTGTAGGGTTCTGGTTTTAAAGTCTCTCCTTTCTCATAAGGTGGGAAAGGCTCTTTGAATGCCTTGTGGTCCGAGTTTTTGTTATGTCCATCTACCACAAGTTCACCAGCATCAATCATGTCTTGGACTTTATGACGTAAGTTTATATAGTTGATGGTTTTATGACCCTTGTTTTGGTGATACTCACAAAATGAGGTCTCATTCCACCATGGTGGACAGGGTTGTGGATCATAGGGACGAGGGTTATCCATTGGTGAGATAAGCTTGTGTTGTAGCAATGTTTTGTAAACCATATCCAAAGGTTCTCCTAAAGGCGTATACTCTCACCTGGGTCGTGCTGCCCATGAGTTTCTCGGTTTATTCCCAGACATTTTATTGTTAGGAGGAGGCTTCTCAGCACTTTTGGCCACTTTGAAGCAGTTTGTGAGATTAAATGCTACTTTAGCAGGTTTTGGTGTGACATTATCAACAACCCCATCATGTACAATTTCTCGATTCTTGTTGACATGTTTGATTTTATCCTTGTTGGAAGTGGAACCTTGTTTTGAGTCTCTCTGAAGAGTGAGCTCACCTTTCTTGACCATAAATTCTTTGATACGGATAGCCTGTGTAATCATGTCTTCAAAGGTACGTGGACCTTGTAGTTGGACTCTATACCCAAAATCAGGTAAGAGGTTATCGGTGAAAATGTCGAGCTTCTCCGTTTCTAGGATTTTATGGGAGTACTTGGTATAAAGCTATCTCCACCATTGGAGGAAAGTGAGAAAAGGCTCACCCACCTTCTGTTTAAGGTTGCATAGATCTCGAATATTTACAGGGAGTTGAATGTTATGAGAATATTGCTGAACAAATGAATTAGCAATTTCGTCAAACGTCTTGATGCCAGGAGTTAAATGTGAAAACCACTCGAAAGCTTGACCACCTAGGCTTCTAGGGAATAAATGCATGAGGTACGTTTGATTGTGTATAAACTCCATAGACAAAGCACTAAATTCCTGCAAGTGATCTTGGGGATTAGTAGTACCAAAGTACTTGTCATATTTGGGTAGTTCTACACCTCTTGGGAAAGGTGGCATGTTTATACTTTTGTCAAATGGAAATGAACAAAGAGTGTCCAATGTGTATGTCTTTTTGGGTTTCTCTTTCTCATGCATCATCTGAGCCAATTGGTCTTGCATAATTTTTAGTTGTTTTTGGAGTTTAGTGGTCTTGGTTTCTTCTTCACGTGTGATAATGGTCTCCACATCGAAATGTGTGGGCAGTTTAGCTCCCTCTTGGGCGAGTTTGAGAAAGTACTTTTCTTTCTCTTCGTTGATTAGGATTCCCATGACCTTCTGAAAGTTTTTGTCTTGTCGACATCTTGCTATGTGCTCAGGAAGGATTTCCACCTCTTCTTGTTCTTCATCAGTGTCATTTTCTTTCTCTTTCTCCTTGTCATCCCTAGGTTGTTCTTGATATCGACTATGGCTACCCCGTTCAGGTTCACAATTAGGCATTATAGGAACTTGTTCAATTTCCGTATGTTGTGTTTGAAAAGGGTCCGTGGAGAAAGGGTCATACATTGTGTTTGAGAATGCAGGACTCCTACTTGTCTCAGTATCCTTTTGATAAAAAAGATTCCCAATTTGTTGCAAATTGGGAAATGTTCATTGATCTTGAGATGACCTTGCAGGTGAGGAAGACCGTGAAGACGCCTCACTAGCCAAACTAGATATGGATTGCATAGCGAAAGGTAAGCTACCTCTGCTATGATTATGACCCCTTGCACAACCACGTCTAATATTATCAGGATAAAACATGTTGCCACTTTTGGTTGTGATAGTCATAGGCAAGGACAAGAAGCTAGAACCTAGACAAGGACTATACTTAGACTGAGTCTCAAAAAGGACAAGATAGTAACAAGAATATTGTTCACTAAGGCACAAATTGTCTGATTTAAAGGCTAGAACAGCCAGAGATTATGACCACTGCAGCACAAAGTATGGCAAGCATTAAGACGAGGATGTATGAGACGAGACTAGCCAAGGTATAAGACACAAGTCTTCAATTAAGCGAAGTGTCACTGTTCTAGGACTATTTGCAAACAGAGAACGATAAATGGACGTAAAAAAGGATAGTGTGCAGGCTACAGATAGCTAAAATAGACCCAGATTGTAAATGCTGATACAAAACTTCACGCGAAAAACCTTTACAGGTCGCGCGAAGAAGTTTTACGGCCCGCACGAAGATGTTTATGTCTCGCGCGAAGATCAGTAACAGTTTTTAATTTTGCACGAGAATGTTTTTGTATCATGCGAAGATGCGCAACAGAACTTTAATTTCATGCGAGGGCAAAATGGCTTCGCACGAAATCCAAATGATTTTACGCGAGAGAAAAATGATTTCACGCGAACGGACAGAACAGTTTCACAACAGTGACTAATTTTGACAAAATTTTTGATCGATCCAATAACCAGGTAGATAAACAGGCACATAGAACAGAAAGCAAGTGATTTCAAGCACGTCCAAAAACAATGAGCAAGGGCAAAAGCAACCTTGCGCATGAACAATCAAGTGACTTAGTTTGTGTTTAATCCATAAGAGAGCTATTTGTGTACATTTTCAAAGAGTTTTGCAATCATCGCACACGTTCCTTAGAAAAATAAAAGTTGGCTTCTCTAAGGTATTTAATAATGGTTTGACTCTGCAACTTTTATGGCTCACAGGGGTGACCTCCAATCCTGGCGCATCGAGGTTTTGACACAGTCTGAGAACTTAATATTCAAGAGCTGCTAGGGAGATCTGACAACCCACAATGAACCACACCCATGGAGATTTCTTCCACAAGGACATTTATATAGCAGTTGTCACTACCATGGCAAAAATGGCTATTACCGCTTGAGGTTTTTTCATCATAGTTTTCCCTATAGAGGGATTGTCTGCTATGGTTAACCCTCTCTAAAGGTGATCGACTCACAATAGTATACCACAAGGGGACTTAGCTTCCAAATTCAAGGTTCTGACACCTTTTCACCTTTAGCTCAATCAAAGAAAATAGATTAATCTGACATGCTAGACTAAGATTATCCCTTAAAGATCTATGATATCATCTTCCTGTGATCTATCAACCTCTCCGGAGAAAGGATGCCTTAATCAACAAGTCAAAGATTCATCTATCTACGAGATGCTCAAAGTATCCTCCCCACCCATAAGGAATCTTTCTTAGAGAGGAGTTTCACTAGGAACCCACTCCCTCAAGATCCACAAATAGTGTTCATGGGGGCTTAATTACTATGTGTGTACAGATGTTAATTCCTGAAAGCAAATCTATCTAAAAGTAATCAAAAAAGCACAAGGTGGTACACTTAACTCTTTAACTAATGTGAGGTGAGTCCAAAGATGTGGAACATTTAACCCCTCACACAAGCCAAAATGAGTCCACAACTCAGAAATTAGTGAGTTCTAAAAAGCACAAAAGGGTTGCCTTGTGGAGCCTTTAATGCTTATGTCCTGTAGACCCCTCCCCTATTTAATGTGGCGCTGAGCTTGCAACCACAGGGTGGAACGAGGGGCCGTCAGATTAGCGAGTCCAATAACCCAAGATAGTTAATCAGATCTATCACTAAAGACTAAGCCTGCTAAATGAATACTAACAGAGATTACACCCTAGTATGAGTTTATGCATGTGTTGTAAAATGGAAGTACAGAAGGAAACACACAAGCTCGACACGAAAGATGTTTGTTTTAGATCCAAATGAAATGTTATCAGCTGATGAAGATTACCTGGTGATCCTCGCAACGCGCTTAGTAGATTCTTACCTATTTCTGACAACTTTAGCACGCTTTTCCCATTATTCCAGAAACCGCTACTATGTTGTTCAAAAAAATCAAGACAAAACACAGAAACACTAGAAACTGCTAACAGTCAACAGAAAAATCAAAAAACATGCAAATCAATGCAAAAAAATTTGCCTCTGTCAGCAGAGTTTCACGCAAAATTCTTGACAGTCCGCGCGAAGAAGTTTTATGGCCCACGCGAAATCAAGTCCGGTTCGCACGAGATTAAATTTAGCTTGCGCGAAAAAATAAAGTCTCGCACGAAGAAGTTTTACGGACCGCGCGAAATCAAATCTGGCTCATGCGAGATTAAATTTAGCTCACGCAAAAAAATAAAGTCTCGCGCGAAGATTCACACGCCAAAGAACTTTCTTGCGCGATGCGGAAGGAATCTTCATGCGAAGATTCTAGATCCTCGCATGAAAATGAACAGTTTCTCGCGAAGATTCGAACCTGTATGGGACAGTACGGATAGAGAACAAAAAAATGATTAAAAAAATACAAAAAGAGGCCAGAAAAATTGATTTTCGTGGCCCCACAGTGGGCACCAGAAATGTATGCGTGAAAATGCGGCCTATCCTAACACACACACTTCAACACGGTCCTTATTTGCGGATTCATCGTGCAATGAACATTGAATTGTACATCCAAAATTTTCCCTGCAAAGTGACCTGTTGCCTTCTATCTAAGGGTATTTTGCCTGTTAATATCCTCAGAATCAAGGTGTAGGCAACCAGACCCTCTAAGAACGAAGGATTTGACAATGGAATTAAGCTAAGAATGAGTATACAGATTAATCTACGAAAATGAAAGATGCAATGTAATCTAAGAACAAATGAAGCAAACTAGATTAAGCATATGCATGATTAAAATAAAATGAGATTAAACTAAAAATGATAATGTATGCAAGAAATGTAAGTAAATATGAGCATGAATTTCAACAGCAATTCGATAGCAAATCAATTCATCCTCCCCCAAATGAAGAGATGAGGGTCTCTTAAATAGAGTTTCCTGGAATCCATCAATGGTCAGGATTGAAGATGAGTCTCAGTCATAAAGGGAGATTCCCAAGTTAAAGGGAGTTAACAGACTTAATTTGAGATAAATAAGGAGTTAACTGTTTTAATTTGAGTAGAAAAAGGAGTTAACTATGTTAACTCATTTTTGATCAATAGTGAACTGGAAATTCCCCTTTTTTGAACCGAAGAGAGATTTTGTTGAGATATTTAATTTAATAAAATGAAATATGCTCTCATAATTACTTTTTCTATTTAATTAAATAATCTTTAATTAATTAGAGACACCTTTGTTTAATTAAATAACTTCATTTAATTAATTAGGAATGTCTTCCCATTTAATTAAATAATTTTGTTTAATTATTTAGAAGTAAGTACTCCATTTAATTAAATAATTTCTTTTAATTAATTAGAAATACCTTTCCCATTTAATTAAATAATTACATTTAATTAATTAAGATAGGCATATTTATTAAGTTAAATAAATTTAATTCCATAGTACATTAGCCTTAGGATATAATTTAATTTAATTAAAGTATAAATACTTAATAATTAAATTAAATATTAATCAAGTAGGTTTAATGCAACTAATATGAGTTCATACTATAGGAATTAAATAAGAAATATGATGAATGCAGATTAGGGTTTTTCTGCATCTGACAATTAAGTCAAGTAGCGAATAGCAGAATGAGAATTGCCTATTAGAATAGGACTTTGAAATTATCAGAAATAGACTAGAATTGGTATAATGGCAATGAGCCAATTTTGGGGTATTACAGTACCAAACTTAGTACTATGACCCCCTCCCTAAATCCTAGACTCCCCTAAGGATGTAGGTGCACCACCAGTACTAGATGCCATAATGTTTGATATGCAAAGAAGATATGTCTATAAATACAGAGCTAAGATATGTAAGTATATAAAATTGAAAGTTAAATTTGTGTGTGTGTGTGTGTGTGTGTGTGTGTGTGTGTGTGTGTGTGTGTGTGTGTGTGAACAAAAAATATGTTAAATATTTATCAACTTGATGTATAGCTTATGTATGTGAACAAAAAATATGCACATGTATGTCCAATAAAAAACTAATTTGAAATTAAGTTAACTTTCTACCTAATTTTTTACTACATGTTGAAGTACATAGATTTACTATGTTAATGTTTTCTAAAATGTAACTAATTTTTAGCTATAGGTCTAAACAAGTTGTATAAGTTTCATGTAGATGTAGGTTTGTTATGTGTGTGTGTGTGTGTGTATCTTTGAAATTGGTTAAATCTTAAGTTTTCAAGTTTGAGAAACTAAAGTTATTATAGTTTAGTTCTACCTAATGTTTCACTACATGTTAGTTATCTATATAGATTTACTATGTTAATGTTTTTTGAAATGTAATTAATTTAGTCATCTAGGTTTGAACATGAGTTTTTTCTGTTTGATGTAAAATCTACATCTATGACTAAGTAGATATTTAATTAGAAATAATATAGTACTCTATCTAACATATGATTTAACTATATATAAAAATAACTAATCTAAATAACTAATTGCTAAAACACTTAAAATACAATTAATTTAACTAATATGTAATATCCAAAAATAACTTGACAAAATAAAAACTAAAAAACTAGAAAAAAACCACCTACCACTTACAACCAAAACACCCTAACCTGCTCCTCAGAATCTAGAAACTGCAATAGTGAAAATGACCTCCAAAAGTGATTTTGTCATATTTATATTGCCTTGTACCCTTTCAGTCATAACCCTTTTTGTTGAATTGGTTTCAACCATAATCCTTGCTAACATGTCGACCTAAGAAAGCATCACATACATATGACCAATAGGGTTATGGTAAAAACCTTTTTGGTCATAGGCCTCCAAGATATCCCAAAGGGTGACACAAGTTTATGCTTTTACCCTTAGGTTTTACTTAAATATGCCTAGTGAAGGAGTACCTAAGGATCATAGGGAAAGGTCTTAAAAGTTTTGGCTTTCAAGTGGTTTTAGCCAACCACTAGGGAATAAGGGATAAGTACAAAGCCTTGAGGGTTTTATTAGATTTATGTAAATATTTAGGTGAGTGTGAGAAATTTGGGAGTCAAGAAGTGTCCTTAGAATGCCTAAGTTGTTTGTAATTGCTTGAATAGATCAAAGGTTGAAAAAACTTTGACCAAAAGCTCTAGAGTTGGGAAATAGTGTTAGAAGTTAGTTTTGGACCTTACTAGACTCTTGTGTGATTTCCTTAGGTCTACACATGGTCAAATGGTCAAAATGAAAAGTTACTCAAGCAACTTTGCATTTTGCAAAAGTTGCACTTGACAACATTGACAACAAATTGTCAAAACTAAGCAACTTGAAAGATTTAGGTTATGGGTCTATACAGGAGGTTTAAATATGTGAAAAAGGATTATAAAACACTATTACATGCCTAAGAGAAGGTTTGGTGTTGAGATTGTATGGAAACACATTGGAAGCAATAGCAAACTAATGAATTTTCATGTTACAATCATCTAATTGCACACTCAAAATCCAATTATTAATGGATTAATTGGGATTACTATTTTACATTAATATTTAAAGGATTAAATGTAGGTTTCTATGTATTTATTTTGTTTCTTGAATTTTTTTTGGGTAGGTGTTTGAAAATCATGTTGTAACTATATAGTTCACTACCCTGATTGGAGTAGCAAGAAGAAAAATGGTTCTTTCTTGAGTCCCAATAATCAAATCACTATGGCCCTTTGAAATAAAGAAAATAAATATAAATACTATGTATATATTTATTTTGGAGTTTTTAGGAGTTGTTTTTCTATTTTTAAAGAAAAGCCCCAAGCAAGTAAAAGGCTACCCAACTAGGTGAAGAGCAACAAAATAAAGGTCAAAAAGCATAGTAGATGGATTGGAATGATAACTCCAATTGTTTGGTTGGATGGAGTAACCAATGAAATCACATCAGGCCAAGGGAAAATCCTTGGATTTATCATCTTTAAGGGGTTTTTATTGACCCTAGTTAACTATTGTGACAAGCCCTTAAAACCCTTAAAAGTGGGTGATTTTTGGTCTTACACTATATAGATACCTTGGTGACCCAAAACCAAGTGAATCTTGAAGTACTCTGAAAAGGGTATTTGAATTAGATATTTTTTTGGAAAGATCTTTGTAATATTGTAAAGTTAGAGATCTAAACTTAATTACGAGGCCTAATTGCTACTAGACCTAGTAGCCGTCCTAAACAAGGAATTCTTGAGATTATCTATAAACTGATGACTCAAACCTCATTAAGCACCTTGAAAATCATTGAATGAATATGAATGGAATCCCTGCATGCCATGGAAGCCTAGTGAATGTATTCCTTCATCCTATAGTGGGATTCAGGACAAGGGATGAAGTTTGACCTTGGAGATAGTGAAGAGTTATAAATTGGTGGGAGTGGATTGGTGACGTAGAGGAATAGGAGAAGTATTCCCCTAGTGGTAGGGTGAAGATAAGACCCTAAGAAGGATATAGAAGATCCTTGAGTACGTTGGTGGATAGGCTATCCCTCCTCATCAATTCCTTAATGTTGAATTTCAAATACAAATCTTCACTGGCTTTTCAAAGTAGTGTATGTGTGAAAACCACTTTTATGAGAGTAATGATCATGACCCATTTAGGTCTTCTAGCTATGTGAGATGTTATATAGATTTATGTGTTATTATGCTATTTAATGATCTTACTTTCACCCAATTAAGGGTAATATTTCTCTTGCTCCTACTTTCCTTTATAATTTTGACATATCATAACCATCAAGAATTTCTAATGTTATTACAGTCGAGTAATGTTATATATTTAAACAATATAACTTATTTTTCCCTTCAAAGCAATAATGCTTATTATTGTTTGAATGTCATAAGTGGACATAAATTATCTTACAACTAAAATAATATTTCCTCTATTTATCATTATGTATTTGTGCCATTAAAACATTTTTTCTCTGCTACCACTAACCACTTAAGGTTATTTAATATGAATAATTTACTTGAAATAAAAAATAATTCTTACTTGGGTTTGCTTATAGAAGTCAAAATTTTAGGAAAAGAGGTTTATTTAAAAAAATTAGAACAAGAATTTTTCTTTGCATATTGTGACTTATAAATTTCCACACTTAACATGGACCCATTAATGCCCATGTACTGTGAATCCTAGCCATAATACAAAAATGAAATACACAAAATCTAAGGAAAAGTACACCAACTTTTTTTTGGAAATAGATAAAAAATCCTACGTAATTCTTACTACATTTTAACTAAACTAATAACTAAGTTATATTGAACATGAGATATAATTTTAATCAGTATTTTAAGTGTGTTGAACATCTAGGTTTCTTGCATTTTATAGTTAAAGTATTTGTTAATGTCTTCTTACCACATCTTCTTCTTCAAGAGTTCCTCTAGCTCCTCTAATAGTAGCAACCACATTATTTTCCTTTGACTATACTCTTTGATTTTCTCATTCTTTATCATCCTCATGTCATCAAATTTTTGTTTCACACCATCCACATTTTCCCTCTACACTTTTGAATCACCATCATAGAATGTTTGTAACTTTTCCCATATTTCATGAGTAGTTTCTAGATCTTGTTCATTGGTGAGTTCAGCATCAGAAAGAGTAATTACAATGGCCTCCATAGTATTTTTATGCTTTTACTATATCCTCAATAAGTCTACACTACGAGTTACTTTAGGGAAAATGTATATTGTAACAATATGATTCTAATACTTCTCAACATACTTGTGAAATAGAGCTACATTATTCCACACCACACTAAATAGTTCTCCCTTGTAAACTTAGGACCTTCTTTTCACATAATATTTGGATCTTTTTCTCAAGTTTTTAAGCTTCACTGCCAAAAAGGACTTTAGGTATGATACAAATTGTTTTTCCTAAGGGATCAAACTACTAAGAGGAGGGTGAATCAATAATCTATCAATTATACAACTTTTCAACCACTCAAACTCTTATCACTATATACGATTAATAATAAAAAATGAAAGCATTAAACATGTAAATACATCCAAAAAATAATATCAACACTTGAAATGTATAGTTTTCTCTAATGAAAACTCTACTTGGGTTAAAACCATAGTGTAGATTAGTGCCCATAAATTATGCACTCTTCTAAAATGTCTTGTTTGAAGCATAACCTTATTAGGAGTTCACAAAGGCATTTTTAAGTGTCTCACAATCAATGGATTTGCCTCTAGCCCCATTAGAAGATTTTTTTAGAGTAATAACATATTTTTTATTAATCAAATCATTTTGGTTTAATTATTAAGTCACCTTTTATCTCTAGTTTACTTAAGCTAAACTTTAGGCATATAATAATTAATTCTTTTATTAATTAGTATAATGCAACCTAGTTAGTTATCTTTTAGGTTTTTGATGTCCTTTTATAATTATTTATATCTCTTTGCAATTAAAACATTCGTTCATTCAATACAATTGCAATTTATCTTTTAAACATAAAGAATGTCTCATCTTTTGTAGATCTTTGAATTCAAGCCTCCATAACTTTGCTTCTCTCTTTCTATAACAGATGTTTGCATGCAAGTGAATATTGGGATTTGTGGGTTGAGATTTCCTCAACTTCAACATGGTATTAAGGCTTTAGACTTTCAATCCCTTGTTCTCTTTATAAGAGGTTATTTTGTATTATTATGCTAGTTGGTTGCCTGTTTACACAGTTAAAGCCAAGGGTTCTATTTTTCACTTTGGAAGTCATATCTTGACCATGTGGCCTCAATATTTTACAAACTTTATATCTTTGGAAATCTTTTTTTGTTCTCTTTCCAGTGATACTATTTTTTCTTCTAGATTTTGCTCCATAATTATTTTTCCAAAAGCATTTAGATAAAGTGCAATCTTTTACATTTCTGGATCTTTCACATATTTGTGTCTTATTATACTCACACTACATATAAATTTCCATAGAGGGGTTTCATGTTGGATAATTTTACCATTTTCCTTTTTCAAGTGAGTGTTCCTTCTACTAAATTATCCTCATAATGTTTCAATGGAAAGTCTCTTTATAGATGTTTCTACTTCTCCACTCTCAATGTTCTTGGTTCTTCATTATATAGAAATGTATTCATTTAGTTTCACTATATATGGCTTACCTCTTAGAATCATAGGGGGTTATATTGATTCTAATGTTTTAAAAATTCAAAGGAGTGAGCTATGTATTCATTATTTTTTCTTATGTTCCAGGAAAATGCAATAATTGGGTACTTGTGCATTTTTGTGAGATGAATAATTTACCATATGGACACTCTTTCATCCTATTTTTGGAAATATATTCCATATTCAATTGATTAGCTCTTTAAACTTAGTATTCTTGACCTAGTCATGTTCTACTTAGTGGAGGTTCTTTAGATTAGTCATTTGATAGTGTTTGTGGCTTCATGCTTCTGTTGTGTTCTTCATGATCATCATTTTGTTTATATTTTATGGGGCATTCTCTAGTTTGGAGGCTTCTATGTTCCTATCACTATTCTTTTAGAATTATTTCCATATCCTCTTGGAATGTAGTTTTTCCCATGTGATTTCCTCTATTTCTCCACTTTATAGAGATTTGATTATGATTGGGTACCTCATTGGGCCTTGTTGTTGCGACCCAAATTTACTTTTTGTGGTAGTTTCTAAGTTTTTCGCTACTCCTTAAGTTTATCTTACTAAATTATGTTAGATTGTTGATTAAATAATTTTCATTTAATTTTTATTTCTTTAATTATCTATAGTTTACTTAAGCTAAATGTTAGGCATATAATAATTAATTATTTATTAATTATTATAATCCAACCTAGGTAAGTTACATTTTAGTATTTTGACCTTCTTTTATAAGGATTGATCTCTCTTTATAATCTACACATTCTTTCATTCAACACAATTACAATTTATCTTTGGCACATCAACAATGTCTCATCTTTTGTGAATTTTTGAATTCAAGCCTCAATAGCTTTTCTTCTCTCTTTTTGTGACTGGTGTTTGCATGCAAGTGATTCTTAGGAGTTGTGGGTTGATCTTTACTCAACTTCAACAATTTTACCCAGTCAAGAATATCCTTGTTAGAGGACTTATAACACTAATTATATCGCTACCTTGTTAAAGGACTTAAAATAAAGGATAGGTTACTTGCCACCCTATTGAGAAATTTTACTATTGTGAATGTTAGGGAATAATGGGTAGCATTATATGTTGAATAACACCTCCTTTACTTGACTAGATCCAATGTGACACACACAAATACTTCACTTCATTGCACACTATCCTTTGTCTTGATCTCTCCTTCACACTTCAATCACATCGCAATTAGTACACTAATTATTTGCCTTCATCAAACTTATAACATTCTTTGGAACCCTACATGTTACACTACCTTAAAATTCCCTAATATGTTTTACTTTGATCTTCAAGTGCATTAATCACATGGCAAGTGCCAAAATACACATCTTGATGCACATAATGAATTTCCTATACTATTTCATCACATGAATACCTTTACATTTGAACTCATGAAGAGAAGTCAACACAATTTGACCAAACAAACCTTTCTTCTAAAATATTCATGACATGCTTGCATCAATTTTTGGAATGCCATGTCATCACATAAAATTACAAAGACATGTCACTACATTGTGTCTAGCTTGTTAAAAATCACTAATTCATCTATATTGGTCACTAATCTTCCATCTACCACTAGTAAGTGAAGAACACAAACTATTTATCTAGAAACTTCATTTATCTTTATAAATATTTCTCACCAATCATCCAAATGACCAATATTCATAACCAAAACATCTACAAGACATGTTCATCTTAATCTTATGATTCACCCCCTTAACTCTTCATATATTTGATAAGACAACAAAATCACCTACTGCCTATCAAGTTAACTATTCATAAGTTACACTATTAACCTTCAAGCTACTACACACTTAATATTGGTGTATATAGGGTTATGAATAGTCAACTTGTGGCTATCTTAATCCTTAACTAAGTCATGTTATTATTATTATATTATTATTTAGATATGTAGGTCAGCCTAGGTTTTATGTAGGGTTGTTTCTATTCAACCTAAGCATAATTAGGTATATATAGGAGGTTGTGAGTCTTATTTCAAGATCATATTGTGAAGTGTGTTCTCATTGGAGATATTTGAAGGTTTCCCCCTTGAATTGGCATATTACTCTTAGTTATTATCAAGTATTAATATAATATTTCATGTTATTTCTTCTATTGTGCAAGTTATTTCATTACAAGTGGTATTTGAGCATGATCTTGGCACCATAGAGGCAAGATTTTTTCTCAACATTGGGGTGATTTTGGGAGGAGCATAACTTTTAGATTTTAGTAAATTTTTCAAAGATTTTTAAAGGGCTTTTGAAGACTATATTAAAGAAGATATAGTCCAAAATTTAGGGAAATCAGAGAAAATTTGAGCAAATTGTTATAGAATTACTTTTTCTACACAATTTATGGAGATCTACATATCTCTCATATCCTACCAAATTGGAGTATAACTTGTATTGGTTTTCTGAATACATAGTAGAGGAGCCTAAATTTTAAAGCTTGGAGAAATTGAAGCTAAAATAAGCAAGTTATTACAAAATTAGGAAAATTCACTTTCAAGGTAGCAAATTCACCAATTTTTTTGGATTTTTTTCTAAGGGCATCTTGGCCCTAGTAAGTTATAGTAAAAAATAAACAAAAAAAATAGAGAATTTACATCTCATTTGTGTGACTTATTTTTAAAATATTGGTTTCCATCATGACAGAGCCTCCAACAAGAGGCAAAAAGAATGTACCACACTAGGGAAATCTTCTGATCAAGATTGGGAAACAACAGAGGATAATAATCCCAATGATGAAATAAGCAAGTTCAAGGAAGAGGTTAAGAGTGATATGTGTGATCGACGAGGAGATATATCAGATATACAAAGCATGTTAATCACCTATATGAATGAAATAAGGAAGGAGTTGTCAAGCAATCAAGGTGAAACCTTCAAGTTGACTAATATTGACACAAATTTTAATACTCCTATGGGATCTAAGATTTTTTTCCAAAGGTGGATATGTGCAAATTCAATGACAAGGATCCTCTAACATGGATAAATCAAATGGAGATTTTTTTTGAGGTACATAAAACCCCATATGGATAAGAGGTCACAATAGCTTCCTTATATCTATAACTAGATCAATTCATTTGGTATTGTTGTTTTCATAATCATAGGAGGGAAAAGGGTCTCATTGTCTCACGGTCAATTTTTATAGAAGAAATCCAAGCACAACATAGCAATATTGTGATAGAAAACTTCTTTAGCCAACTTGCTAAGCTTCAACAAACAAGATCAAGTATGGATTATATTCAAAATTATAAAATATATCCTTAAGAATGGATACAATTATAGAGGAGAACTTGAATTATTTATTCTTGGGTGGTCTCAAGGATCACATTCAACATGAGGTATGCATGTTTAGTCCCAACTCAGTAAATGAGTCTTTTATATTGGCACGTAGGGTGGAGGAGAAGTTCTTGATTCCTAGAAAGCAAGGGGCTAATGAGACAAGAGAAAAAGCTTATTCAATATCTTATCTTCTTATTCAAGCATCTACTCTCTCTACAACAACTACCCTTGTGGCTACTTATATAGTAGCAAGTCCCACAAAATCACCAAGTGGTATTACATAAACTATGTGCTAAAATCATGTGCTACCTAACCCACTGACCCCACATTTAATATTGGGAATTTAATTCTCTTCCCCAATATTAAATAATTACATCAAATATTATCATAATGTTACAATAAAACTCATCAAGAATATTCCATGGGAATCTTTACATGTTGCATGTCCATCCAGGAACAACATTACATAATAAAATAAAATAATAAAATAACAATATTATGCAATGTGTGCAACACTCATTATCTCAACAATCTCCCACTTGTTGTATACATTGCATAGGTTCAATCCGTAGCCACATAAATGAACAAGGGAACAATCCCTCCCAACACATCCACCATCATGGATCAAAATACACCTAGTGCTCCATCCTGGTACTAGCAACAAAATCAAAGTATCTAGCATCTCAAACATGAATGATCTCACCTCCTATTAGGCCACTACCACTGGACATACATAGAAGCCATCCAAAGAGAAAAAACCACCCAACTTGTCACATTAGAAGATCATAAAATCTTGTACTAACTGAAATTCCAAGCACAAATAACTTGATCCAAAGGTAATCACATGTATCCATAGTTGTCAAAATATCCATAGCTGAAATAGCACCCACGATAAAGTGCCAAACCCATCCAACTATCCATACCTCAAAGGTATAACAAGTGAATCTCATATCATTGACATATCCAATCTATACCCTACAATCACAAGCCTCAAGAGCAATACTTGCCACATATATACCAAGAAGCTCCCACTGCAAAAGATAATGTCAAATCTATAACCAATCCACTCACAACATCACAAAGAAGTGAATCCATGTAATATCAAGGACATCCACAATACATAAACTGATATCCTACAAGAACAACTATCATAACAAGTCTTCAATGCTCTCCCAAGTTCTCCACAACCAATAGAGGAAAGAGATAAAATAATAACCATGTCATCTCTCACATGACATACATGAACACAAACTAGTGATCACAATCTCTAACCAATCTCAAATCCAATGTAAGCAAAATTGAACATCCAAGAAGATAACCAAGACTAGAGAAACCATGCAAATCATAACTTGTATCATGTCCTTCTACACGCACTTCTAGATGTAAACTGTGCAAGTATGATCTCCTCCATAAAACCCCAATAAGAAGCCTCAACAACACCCAAACCATACCATATAGCTAATCATGGATGTAAGCCTCTCACAAGAAGATCAAACTCAATAAACCCATTCCTAAACCAAGGAATATGCCCAATATAAAACCATATCCCAAAGTCAACCAGCATAACAACATATGCACATGGAGATAACCAATGCTAAACCATCTCTCAAATGAACCCTCCAGAACTAACTCATGTACCATAGCTCAAGATTCATATCCATGAAAGACAAGCATAAATATAATGCAACTAAGAGAAATAATGGGCTATACCTCTCAAGTAGCAAACCTTCGAGTAGAAAAAGAGTGGGGAATGAGAATTCTCATCAAGATACCCAAGTCTTCAACCAAGACTCATCTAAGAACAATCTCCTCTCAAGTCCATATCAGGTGACTGCCCCTTAGACTTCCTGTTGAAACCATCAATCGTCCCAAAAAATACTTCTCTAATCCAAGAGAAATCAACATCACCACCATCTCTAAGTATCCATGAGCACCTATAACCAATCAATCCATGCCAACTCCAAATGCAACATAGCAATATCATGAAGTATCTAGCTTATGATTAGTGTACTCAATACCAAGAAACTAAACCCGGATCAATGTCAAAGTTCCAACCATGGCCTTAGGAACATAAACATGACAACATGATCTTACCATCTCAACTAAAGAGATAACATGCTCCATATGAACATACTATAACATGTCACAACTCTAAACGTGTACCAAGAGTATACCATGACATAATAATGAAACCATCCTCATACCAAAGATAACATGCCAAATAAAAGCATAAACCACACCTTTGCCAAGAACCCTTTGAGTCCTCAAGATGCAACCATCTCCACACACCATGAAGAAAACCATCTCCACATACCAGGAAAAACCATCTCCATACACCATGAAGATAACCAATAACTCCATGAGTCCTCAAGATCTAACCATCTTCACACACCATGAAGATAACCAAGTGCACCATGCAAATGTCAAAGATGCTTCTGCAGTAACAGGATCTAAGACAAACCTCCAACATCTGCAAACACTTAATAAATATATCAATTCCAACAACTCCCACTCAACTGTGGTACCAAGTCACCTATGGCATCATAAAATCCATCTCCTACATGAAGATCCAAACTAAACCAGAAACTAATCCTGCACTTTCACCCCATCACTGTCACAAGCTCCCACTACACCATGTATCCAAGCTATCTATGACATCATGATGAAAAATCCATCCTCTAACCATGAGAATCAACGAAAGCATCAAACCATCAAAGAACTCAAAGTGTACATCATGAGCTCCTCAAAAGAAACTAAATAACCATGATCCTCAACCAAGAAGATATACCACAATAACTGAATCAAAAAATCCAAGCTAATGAACATCAAGGATGTACCTGTATATCCAATCACGTCATGCCAAAATCCATGACACCATGATCACATCCATGAACTGAGCATTTGGCTCTCAATATGTCTAACCTATCAGCATGAAATAGTCAACCACAATCCTCCACCATGACTGTACTTGGTAACAGCATCTCATCCCTTCTACATGAAGATAAAATCATAAAATCATGTGACTTAGGGCATAGACAACCCAAATCCAAGCCACCAATCTGAATATGCATCAATAATGAAATATCAATGGGCAAAGACAACCCATAACCAAGCTATAAATACAACTTATAAGTATAGACTGCTTACAACACTACACAACTTGTAGATCCAACAAGTCATCATACATATCCAAACCAAACATTGATAACCATATCATCATGAGACCAATCCGAAATATGAACTGAATATACAATGACATCAAATCTTAAATCTCCAATGCCATAAACTCAATATTACCATAGTCAAAATATATCTATAAAATATTTAGATCAATATATCATCAAATAAATCATGCCAAACTTGTACCAAATCTGAACCATTGTGTAGAGCTTTCCAAGAGCTTTCCGTTGACTACTTGAAGTCCAAAATTTGACTCTGTATGCCCAAGTTATGCCCTAATCCATGCTCAAAATAAATAACATCTGACTTTAGGACTCTTAAAACCTAAAAAAATTTTAAAATCATAGAACCAAACCTACACCATGTTGTAGTGCTCTGAATTAGTTTTCCAACGCCTATAAGAACTCTGAAATTTGATATTCTGAGAGAAAGTTATGGCCGTTTTACTAAGACAGTCTTTTTACCATTTTTACTGCGACTTTTCATTTTATTTTTTTCTGTGACGAAAATTCTGACGAGATTAAATTTGATGGGCATCATGGGCTGAAACCAAAAAACTCTTTCATTTCCTCTAAACATAGCCAAACTAGGGCATATTATATATCAAAATTTATGGAAATGTCAACCTGGATCCAATGGTGAGGTTTGTTTTTACCCAAGAGGTCACTTTTGCAAGCTCCCCCATAAAACCCTCATTTAAATGAAACATCTGAAAAACTCTTTTGTCCAAAAATTTCACATGCCCAAATCTTTTAACATTCCATCATAACAACAAATCCAAATCCCTTAGATCTACAATAAATTATTCATATATCTTGCCCTTTTCTTTTATCCTCTCATGCATTCCCATGGATTCAATCTAGGGTTACAAATAATAAAACCATAGCTCTGATACCATTTGTAAGGAAACTTGGCAAGAAAAAATATAATTGTTTCCACATAACCCATAATAGATCTGAAATAAATACGAAATTAAAATCCACATGCAAGAGAATAGACAACATACTCTTTGAGGGAAAAACCCAGCCTCCAAAAGCATCCATCACCATGTATTATTTAGTAAAAATACCATTGCCATACAACCATGGAAGCTTTCATGGCCATAGCCACAACCGAGAAAACTATTTGAACAAGCATGAATCCACACATCCCATGCCATGCTTCCAACCTTCACAAATGCTCCCTTGGCTAACCTATCAAGCCTTGTCCCGCTCGACTCTTGCCTTTTTCACTCTTACTCTCTTTCTACAACAACTACCCTTGTGGCTTATATAGTAGCAAGTCCCACAAAACCACCAAGTGGTATTACATAAACCATGTACTAAAACTATGTGCTACCTAACCCATTGACCCCACATTTATTATTGGGCATTTAATTCTTTTCTCCAATATTAAATAATTACATCAAATATTATCACAATGTTACAATACAACTCATCAAGAATATTCCATGGGAATCTTTACATGTTGCACGTCCATCCAGACACAACATTACATAATAAAATAAAATAATAAAATAACAATATTATGCAATGTGTGCAACACCCATTATCTCAACACAAACACATACAAAAAAGTGAGATAGAAAAAAATGTTGAGGAGATGCTAGAGGCAAGAATTATTAGGCATAGCCAAAGTATTTAATCCTCACCTGTTGTGATGGTGCATAAGAAGGATGAAACTTGGTGCATGTGTCTAGATTATAGAGTGCTCAGCAAGTACACTATTAAAGATAAGTTTCCTATTAAGTCATTGATGATCTTTTAGATGAATTAAATAGAGCTATGAATTTTACCAAGTTAGATCTTGGATTGGGTTATCACCAAATTTGTATTAAGGAAGAAGATATTTGCAAGACAGCATTTCAAACTCATGAGGGTCATTATGAATTTTTATTGATGTCATTCGGTCTTACCGATGCACCATCTACATTCCAGATTTTTTTGAATTGAATTTTTAAGAAGCTCTTGAGAAATTTTGTGTTAGTTTTTTTTGATGATATATTAATTTATAGAAAGACTTGGGAAGAACATTTGCAGCATGTAAATCAAGCATTGGAATTACTCAAAGATCATCAACTCTATGCTAATCCATCCAAGTGTGCTTTTGGTCTTAAGGAGGTGGATTATTTGGGACACATAGTTTCACATGAAGGAGTAAAGGTGGATCATAACAAAATTAAGGCCATCATGGAATGGCCTATTCCAAAAACCATTAAAAAGCTGAGAGGTTTCTTGCAATTAATAGGGTACTATAGAAGATTTGTGAAGAATTATGGTTGTATAATAGCACCCCTTACCACTATATTGAAGAATGATTCTTTTCATTGGAATGAATATGCTAATGTAGCATTTGAGAAATTGAAGAAGGCTATGTGTACAACTCTAGTGCTTGCCACTCTAGACTTCACCAAGGAATTCATTGTGGAATGTAATGTTTCTAGAAATGGGATAGGAGTAGTTCTCATGCAATAAGGTTGACCAATTACTTTTGAGAGTCATCAATTAAAAGGTAAAAATCAACTCAAACCTATTTATGAGAAGAAAATGCTAGCAATCCTTCATGCAGTCAAAAAATGGAGGCCTTATTTAATGGGTTGACACATCAAGGTTAAGATAGATCATGATAGCCTAAAATATTTTTTGGAACAAAGACTATCTTCAGAAGAGCAAAAAAAATGGGTCACTAAGATGTTGGGATATGACTTTGAAATTGTATACAAGAAAGGGAAGGAAAATATTATGGCCGATGCACTTTTGAGGAAGGATGAAAAAGATGCAGCCTTAGTGTATGTCATTTTAATATTACAAGAAAATCAAGTGGTAGAAGCCAAAGAGGAGTGGAAAAATGATGTTCCAACAAGTAATCTTATCTAACAAATACAAAGTGACACCAGTAGTTTAGATAAATTTTGTTTAAAGGGGGGTATTCTTTGGTATAAAGAGAACTTGTATATCTACAAGAATTCCACTATTAAACACAAGATTCTCAAAGAACTACACAAGTCCTCAATTGGTAGTCATTTAATATTTTTGAAGACATATCATTGGGTCAAACAAGATTTTTTTGGAAAGGGATAAAAGGTGATGTTCAAAAATTTGTGGTTGAACGTCTGGTTTGTCAAAGAAATAAGGGGGAAACAATTAAGATACTAGGTCTCTTGCAACCTTTATCTATTCCCAGCCAATGTTGGGAAGTGGTATCCATGGACTTCATCATAGGGCTTCCCAAATATAAAGGTCATAATGCCATCATGGTAGTAGTTGATCACCTCACTAAATATGCACATTTCATTGCATTATCACATCCTTTTACAACAAGTATAGTGGAAAAAGTTTTCTTGGAGAATATCTAAAATCTACATGGTACACCTAAGTTTATTGTTAGTGATTGTGATTCTATCTTTACTAGTTACTTTTGGAAAGATTTATTATGATGTTTGGGTACTCAATTGGCCCATAGCTCTTCATATCATCCTTAACCAGATGGGTAAACTATGGTTGTTAATAAATTTTTGGAAGGATATCTATGTTGTTTCACTTTATAAAAACAATCTCAATAGGTAGATTGGCTACCTCTTGCAGAATGGTGGTACAATACTTATTTTCATAGCTCATCAAAAATGTCTCCATCTAAGAACTTTATGGATATCATCCTCCTTCCATCACATCATCATTAACGGTTTCACCAGGAGTTCATGTAGTAGAAGACCACTTGCTTCATCATCAACAGGTACTTTTAGGACTCAAGGAGAATTTAGCTATATCACAAAATTGAATGAAACAACAAGTTGATCACCATCATAGTGAAAGAAATACTGAAGTTGGAGACTAGGTCTTCTTGAGATTGTAGCCTTATTAAAAATCTCAAGGAAGCAACAAAAAGAGAATAATAAGTTGTCTCCAAGATATTATGGATCATACCAAATCATGCAAAATATTTCTAGTGTTGCCTACAAGCTTGAGTTTACACCAACAACAAAGATACATCCAATTTTTCATGTTTCTTGTTTGAAAAAGGTAATTGGGAAGAATATTTCTACTCAAATAGTACTACTAAAGCTTGATGGAGAAGGAAGAATAATTTTGGAACTAGAGTGCATTCTTCAAATATGCATGAAGAAGCTAAGGAATAGAAACCCTACTTAGTATCTCATCCAATGGAATAATTTACTAGTTGAAGAGGCCACATGGGAGGATGAGGAGTTAATTCAAAAGAATCCACTCTTGGTTAGCATTGAGGACAATGCTTCTTTCAAGAGATGAGGCATGTTATGCCCTTAATATTGCTGTATATAGGGTTATAAATAGTCAACTTGTGGCTATCTTAATCCTTAATTAAGTCATGTTATCATTATTATATTATTATTTAGGTAGGAAGGTCAGCCTAGGTGTTATGTAGGGTTGTGTCTATTCAACCTAAGCATAATGAGGTATATATAGGAGGTTGTGAGTCTTATTTCAAGATCATATTGTGAAGTGTCCTCATTAGACATATTTGGAAGTTTCCCTCTCAAAGTGGCATATTACTCTCAGTTATTATCAAATACTTATATAATATTTTATATTATTTCTTCTATTATGTAAGTTATTTCATTACACAACCAATCAAAACTTACTCAATCTTTCACATTAAGAGTAGCAGGCATGCATGTGACTCATATAGACTTCTCCAAGTCTCCCATGAGGATGTAAACCTCTAAAACTTATTGTAACACATTATTTGTTACATTCATACTCAAAAACCTCCTAGGAACACTTAGTCAATACTTGACATCAATGACAACACAATAATTGATTATCATGCAACTAAATCAGAAGGTCGATAACTCCAATCATCTTCTACCATCATTACATCATTTATGCTAACAAATACAACATAAATAATATTAAAAATAAAATGGTTGATGTTTTACAATAAATCAATTCATCTATGCCCTAGATTTCACCAAAAATATGAAATTGTATTTGTCATGCTTGTATTGTTCACTTGTTGTGCTTGAAAATACACCAATTTTTTTTTAAACACTTTGAATTCTAGGCATAAAATGAAAAAATAAACTTATATTTATCCTTTTAAATAAAAATAATAAAGAATATAGTATGAGTTACTCCCTTCTATACCAATCAAATATTCATTCCTTCCATTAAGACAACTAAACATTGAATGCACTTACACTAAATTTCAAGTCCAAATAATCAATGATCTTAATGGACTTTTTTTCAATTTCAAAGAAGACATTCATTTCAATGAAAGTAAAAAATTGAGGTGATATTTTCATCACACAATTCCAAATAAGGCTACATTCAATACAATAATGATAGAACTTCAAGAAGTATTTACATAGAAAGGATTTTGACAATAATCCAATCATTACATCACAATGAGAATTTATTTTTCTTCTATATGCATGATAACCCTTTACAACACATTTATTTATCCACATAACACCAACATGAGACTAGTTTCATAACCTTTCACTTGAGCTTTATCCACCAAAATTTGCAAATTGACTTAGATAATAACCATGGAGAGCTCACCTCCCAACCTAGGTCTCTATGAGACCACCCCAGATCTTGGATAACCAAGGATAAATGGAATACACACAAGAAAACTTTAAAATGCAAAAAAAATCACAAACATTATTGAACTCCCATACTTTGAGCATCTCAATAGGTCACCTAAGAACCCATAAAATAGGGTGAAGGTGTTCCAAACCCAAGAGGAGAATCCATAAAAAAAACAAGTAGAATTTCTTCATAAGGCTTTAAGATTCACAGTTTCTCCCCTTATTACACCAAAGTGTAAACACCATATTTGGAACATGGAGCCCATACTCCATGTTTTTCCCCTCTTCCCCTCAATGGGAAGAGACACTACACTCAAGGGTTGGCCCAACTAACCCCTTCACCAAGGCCACTACTTCCCTCCCAAGGGTGAGTGATGCCTTTAACACCCATGAACATCAACCATTCAAAAACACAACAATAAAATAATGAAACCCTTCATACCCAATACTACAAAACATGAACAATTACCTAACAAAGAATGCAAGAAAAACTACATCTTCATTTCTACCATAATTATAAAAAACTACAAAATGTAGCAACTCTTCATGGAAGGGTCACCAACGTTCCTCCAAGAAAATGGAAATGAGGTTTGAGAAGAGCCCTTTTCCTTTCCATATCTTTCTCCTTCTCCAAAATCCTAACTATCTCTAAAACTAGAGAGTGGGTGAACAACCTGTAAGTCTTGCCAAAACTCACAAAAAGAGCTCTCAATTATCTACTCATCCACTAGCCATAAATCAGAAGTGACTTCAAGTCCTTTCTCTTCCACCTTTATCCCCTCTCATATATGAGAGGTACACCAAAAGTGTGGAGAACGAAAATGGACATGACCTTCTCAATTTTCGCCACTTTTGAAAATTGGTTCTTTTGGAGGGTCATAAATGTTATTTTGACATTCTAATGGCCTAAAATTGACCCCTATCCCACTATACACCCATTAGACTAGTTAATTTTGACTTAAACTACACCCTAGATTAACTTTTAACCCTTCTAAAGTCTACATCAAGTTTATTCACGGGTTCATCTTGATGGGACCTCACTTAAGTCTTTATGATCAATTGGGTTTACTTAGGAAAATTATACGGTCCTACCCTAGGTTAGGTATCTATTTTCAACCCCTAAGTAGACATGTTACTACCACATAAACAATACACATGTCAAGTGGCACAACAAAAATACACTTCATAAATACAAGTGACATATCCAAACACATAATGCAATTTAATCATTCACCCAAAATTCATTTACAAATAAAATACATTACAGTGAGGTTTTAGTCTCTTCATTATATTAAACCTTGGCTTCACAACTTCTACATAGGTCTAGTCTTGGTTCTCCAATTAATTTCCATGGTTAATTTCCTGCACACTAAGTCTAAGTATCAGTAGTCGAAGGAAATCACATGTATATATAAAATCAATGTTACATAATTTAAATTCAACATTTGACATTCATAATTTATAAAAAAATGTTCTTTCATTTCTCAAGAAATGTTCATAATTCAATTCTCTTATAAAACACTTTTAAAGTTTGAACACCGTGTAATAACTCATCATTATAAATTTCAACTTTAAACCATAGTACATATGTCAGTTCTATAATTCATTTAAAATCATCAAAATAAATATCCAAACTTATAATAAAAAACAAATAAATAATAGGTCTTAATCATCAAAAGTGCTAAATTAGTATAATTTTCAATTTCAAAACATAATTAAACTTTACACTATATGCATGAATTCAAACCATTATACACTATCTTACTTACATCAATCGCACTCTAACCCATAATTCACCTATTCTCATATAAATCAATATCAACATACAAAATTAGATTTAGAATCCTACATCTCTTGTATCTCTAATTACATTTTAATATACATGCATTCCATTACCATTCATAGATTCATTCTATCTAGAACATATTCTTCACTTTGTAACAATTATCCAAAACATCAACTATAATGTAACAATAAGAGTATCAAACTTAGCATTGTGAAGTGAATTAATAATAATCCAAGGAACCTAACCATAATATCACTTAATTTAACTAATCAAGAGTGTATGAATAATTATATTGAGATGAATTCAATAATAGTCCAAACATGAAATAAATCACAACTTATACTTTTATGTTATATCAATACAATATAATGCCATGAATCCTTGCTATAGTAACTTAACTTCTACAAACATAATATCCTCTTATCACTACTTATAAAATAAGTCATTTCTAACCTCAAGAACCTCTTATGCTAATGTATAACTCATGTATAATATCCTACTAATTCTATCATGCCTGAGAAACCATATATAAAATTACATGAAAATAAGTATCATTTGGGAGATCTAGCATTCGATTACCATTCCTAAATCATCAATTCATAACTCACACAATGGAATAAACTAACCCCTTTTTGAGGTAACTCCAACAAAAAGTTATATGTACATATAAATGACCTTTAACAATTGAATATCCAATTTTCATCATGTTCACTTACCAATATAATACAAATTCAATTGTCATCCTCTAATAAATTTAAGTAAAGATAATTATTCAACTGCATCACCAAAGTATACACTTAAGCTAATTATTCCTAATCCACACATAAACATTGTGAAACATAACTAGGGGTTGATATTTAATTAAATGTAGGAAACAATGGATCCTATAGTATTTGACTATTTAGCCCTTAATATAATAACTTTCAGAATTGTGTATCTAAAGTTGTATAGATTTAACAATTCAAAACCAACCAAAGAAAACTAATTCCCTATAGACCATATCCATGCTACCAATTTTTTGCATATAGGAGCTACTAGATTTCATTGGAGAATAAATAATCGGCTCAATAAAGGAGATTGTCTTTCCTAATACTCAATTTATTTTTACACTTATTCATTATATTTGTGCAAATGATCTAAGAAAAATAAGTCAAGTACAAATGTAAGTTGGATTAGTACAAACAAAGGTAATTAGGAAGCTTCTCTTTCAATTCCATCTTATCCATAATGTTGTAATGGATGTAACTAAGTGGTATTTTAACTTTAAATAAGTGGTTATATTTTATGAAATTTTTTATTTTAATTATATATGTTATACAATTATTTTTTTGGATCACTCTTTCTTTTTTTAGTAAAAGGAATTAGCCAAATTTTTGTTAATTTTATAAAATATTTACAACTATTTTCCCCATTCAATGTGTGGGCACTAAGGGGAAAATAACATGGGAAGAAAACCCTTGGTGTATCTTGAGATTAGAGTCCTACATACAATGGGAGGTGGAAAGGAAGCACCTATTGAAAATATAAGAGGATTAACTAAGAGGGGAGGGGGTGAATTAGTTACCACTCAAATAAATCCTAGATCCCTTAGATGTCAAAACATAACCTAAACTTCAATGAAAAATATTATTTCTTGGCAAACACAAAGGCACTCGATTTATACTGATAATATGTCGTATCTCGGTAACCACTGAAGTAACAACTATAACTAGGTAAATGCTTAAAATGAAAATCTTAGTACACTATATGTGATTAACCTTAATTAACTGAGTTGCATACACATAAAAGAAATAACATGAAAAAAAGTGTCACCAAGATTTAACGTGGAAACCCAATTTGGGAAAAAACACCAATTGCAACTAGTTAATGATTTTCAGTCTTCTCAAGTGATCCCTATTAGGAGCTGTAATCACCCAAAATCGGTCAATCCTTTAATTGCATAATTATATCTCATAATGGTGGTTCAAATTGAATTAATTGAATCAAAGAATAAAATGAATGTAACACCCCGCCAAGGGATCTAGAGAATTAACCTAAAGTTTCACTAAGTTTGGTAGCATTTTTTATTTTTATTTTTAAACATGAAAGTAAAACCATTTATAGCTTATACATAGTAATGGAAGCAATAGAAACAATACAAGTGAAAGTAAACATATCATACATAATAGGTTACATTCTTTAAAGATCCCTTAACGTTGAATCACATCTAAATTAGCTATTAATGAATCCATCTAATACAACATCCACATGAAATAATAAAGAAAAGTCCAATGTTCATTAATTACATTTCTGAATGCTCAATCATCCACTATACATGCCATAGGGTATGAAAGGCTTAAAAGAATATACATATGTGAAATAAAGTACATCATCCTATTCTAATCCATGATGCAACAAAGTAAATATAATCACATGTCATACATGATACATCATCCCAAAAATAAACCATATACCATCAAACATAATTATCTAAGTGCATGGTTCCTCCCAACCATAAATAGCATCATTAGACCATCATGGGTCCTAGCCATCCCTCCATGCATAACATTGCAAATCACCAAAGAGATCATCGGTATTATCACATAGGAATGTCACTCCTAAAAACATACTACATCATATGCAGAAAGTAATCTAACATGTATAATAAAGCATAAGATAACATCATCTAAGATATGCAAATCATCAATGTAAGGATACGTGTCCACCATAAAGAATGCATCAGCCATGGTGTCTCAAACAGATCTCAAATGATAAGAGTGATAAAGCACTACCACCTAACTGCGTGGAACCTAAGTGGTCCACTCCTACCGCACTAAGGAGATAATCTCAAGTCCCAAATAGGTTATCTAATCACATAGTACAAATACTCTTTAAGTCCAGAAATCCTAAAAGTATACTAACTCAAAGGTTCCAAACACAAAACTAACATCTAATCCCAGAGGCACACAAAGACATGTAGGAAACCTACTATGCAAGCAAGAAAGTGTCATCACAAGGATCATGTTAGAGTTACCTTGGTAGTCTCCCAGTAGACCCCAACCCCCTAGTGATCCCTGTGCAGCCACTAGTATCCTCTCATATAGATGAGGCATACTATGGAATGCAAGGTTCCAACCAAGTGTTCTCTCTACTCCCATCCTAGTCTGTACTAGCACTTGAGGCATGGGCGAGAACAAAACAATTATCTTTTTAGGTTCATTAAGTCAGTATTAGGTGTGAATGTTTTCACTTATTAAGACAACTTACAATGAGTTACCCTAGCAGCCTCTTAGGGCCCCAGCCCCCATTGCAAGCCACTTCCCATCACTACAGGTAGATAACCTACCCTAGACTCATGCAATCATAAATCACAAAATACCAAAAGATGATCCACAATATAAACATCAAATCTCCATGTGTCAACTAATAAGCATCCATAGATAATCATGACCACAACAGTTCTCTATTGGCAACTGAAGGTATCCCTGATAATCACAATAATAATTGGTTCTTAA